>CAXAMN010027683.1:491761-553831 GCA_963970005.1 Durusdinium trenchii
CAGCGCAGCACTGAAATCAAGCTGGGCTTGGACTCAACAAGTGCAGAAAATCCTTCAGCGGCTCATGCCGCATGCCTATTCGAGGGCTCCAGGGTAGGCAGGGCGTCGACAACAGCCCCACTTTGCTTGGACTCGACAAGTGCGAAGATACTTCAGCGGCTGATGCCTATCCAAGTGCAAGTGCCTCTTGTTATAGCATATACTGGCCACCGATGTGCCAATCATCAGTGTGCAATTCCAAAAAAGAATCCGCATGCCTGCAATCGGCTGAAAAGCTATCGGAAGTACGAGTAGAACCGTCAGACAGTCCTGTCAGAAGTTCCACAGAAAGGCTCAACAGCCTCATGTCTGTCTGACAAGCTCAAGCTCTGCCTGAATGCCCATTCCACTGGTTCACTGAACACTTCACTGATGTCATCACAGGCTGAGAAAAGTGAACCAAGATCCCCAGAACCATGAGAATTCCCTCTCCCACACGAACAACCAGCTCCGCAACCATATTTAATCTTCTCTTGAAATCAGATCTACCTGTCACACCACCCACGCGCGTTGCCGGGGCGCCCGACCCGAGCGGCTCACCAAACGTCGGATCTGTCGATGCCTGCGACTCGGAGAGGTCGGGCGGAAGGGCGCATCGAATCGTTGGAGCTTCGGAGTGGATTTCGTTGGACGAATGGCACGAATGGCACGAAGGTCACCACCCTCCGGTGTATCCCCCCAAATTTCACTGCAGAACCCGAACCCGAACCCGAAGCGTTCTCATGGCCTCTCCAAACATCCTCTCTGTGACCCAAATGTCTTGATGTTAACTTCAAAAGGCAAGCCGGCAAACTGGTTGCTTGAGAAGACTAAAATGAAGCGGCCCAAGATATCAACTCAAGACCATCTTTAGAGGTGTGTCTTTTCAGGAGCTTCAGATTCCAATCATCGGGCTGCTTGGCCAGCTGTTGTTTTTGTTTTGAAAAGTACAGGTTAAGAGACCTGCCACAAAAGACTCAAAACTAAAGGAAAGAAAAACATGTTTCGGATCCAGAGAAAAGAGAAAAAGGCAAAGGCCTCACGAAAGAAGCACATAAAGTACGGCTAAAAATGAATACTCGGGCGATGGCTGTTCTAGGGCACGCCAGTGTGATGTTTCCCGTGACAAGGGGTCTGCACAACATTGCACAACCATCGAATCGGCATATCAAGGACCAACAAGAGCAAATGATGTTACCTTAGTTGAAGCATGTTAAGGCAAAGCGAGAAGGACTATGCGTGACTATGACTATGCTACACACATGAAGGATGGCTGCCAACACGTCTCTGACCGGTCGAAATCGCTTCCGTGTTCGCCGTTCATTCGAAGACGCGGCCGGCACCTCCCCTCTCGCAGGGTCAACTCCAACAAGGACCGATGCCCCAAGAAGTGCGGCTTCCCGTGCCCCGGGTCCACATGCCAATGCTGCAGGAGCCGAACCTGCGTGTCTTTTCGGGTCTGCATCGGTCCCCTGTCAACAGAAGTTCGGCAAGTGTTATACAATAAATAACCAAAAGAATTGAGCAAAGCATACTGAAAAACATCAATCACAGTAGTATACATGGGAACTTGAGAGGTTTACAGTCGACTGACCGCATCACGAACACCAAAGTCGACTTCCCCTGGCTCGGCCTCTGCAGGCAAGGTCCACACCTCTTCGCCACGGTTGGTGCGATTTCGCATATATCGGTACCTCAGGTCTGTGGACGTTGAGAGACTCGGCTCGGACATTGTGGTGTCCACCTTCATACGATCTTTCTATTACAACTTAGGAACCCTAACAAAAGGGGACCTTGAAATTGGACATCCGAAATGAAACACGAAGACTCATTGGACATCAACATCGGACCCTCGCCCTCTCCAAGCGGCGGCTCTGAAAGCAGCTTGATCCGTGGGTCAGCCAAGGTCCAACGCCCAGCAACCTCGACCCGTCGTCCAGTGCGTCGAGGCCACGGTGGCCACGGTGGCCACGGGTGGGATTGACCAACAAGAGCAAGGGGAGATGCCAAAGTCACCATTCTTGAAAGCTGACATGGCTATACTGTCCTGACTCCGAGTTCACTCCCATTCCTTTATATTTGGATTTGGAGTACTGAAATCTCGCTCCTTTGATCAACGGTCAGAATGTTCATGGTCCTGTAAGACTCGTGCAATGAGGTCCCTCGATCTATGAATTCGCCCCTGGTACAGTCAGCACAATGAAGCCGAGAGGCGGTCAGTTCGTACGTCTTCTCCAGCGGCGTAGAGGTGATGGCATAGTTCATCTTCCTGTGATGCCGAACGGACACCACGGCGCGGACCACGAACAACAGTCAGAGGGCAATGAAATGTGTGTCCAGAAGTATTTAGCTGGATTCACATATATACAAACACATCACATGGTGGTAATTACAATACCTCTTGATGGTTCAATGTATGTAGAACGCTTCACAACTGCAATGAAAGCAAATCTCTCGAATTTGGCAAACGGCCAAGCATGTCGACGAGCGGCCTGTCGTCTGTCATGACCTCAGTGAAACCATCAGAAGTCGGATGACACCGTGGTCATGACGCCGCAGTCCTTCCCAAAGAATGATCTTGCTCAGTTTTGCCATGCCATCAGATCTTGAGGTCCTCTAGCAATTCACATCTCCTTTAACCTACTCGACACTGAATGTTAGCTCAAGATTTTGCTCTGGGATGTCAGTAAAACAATGAACGACGACTATTGCTACTGGCCCCTACAAGGAATCTCACTTCACGCTATTTCACTCAAGGACCAACTCAATCTCCTTGACATGCTCCTTTTCATTTCGTAGCCGGCTTCATCCAAGGTCACCCTCAAAAACTCAACCACAAGGCTCCGGACTGCCCTCTCGAAGAATCTCAAAGGCCCCTTTGAAAATCAACCATTGGTGCTTGTTGTATCTTTTTCGTGCACTCTGCCAATTGAAAGGACACATTGAAAGGGCGCAGCTTCCCATGTACTCCCCTGGTGACGAACGGTTCAACACCCGAGCGACGATCAGCCCAGTGGTCTCCAAATCCAGCCGCCCAACCGCGCCAACGTGGCACGGTGGTTCGCCCAAGTGGCCTGGTGGAAGGTCGGTCAAAGTCAAGTAATGAGAAGCGGTAACATGAGTTTGAAGTAAAATGACAAGCGGTCAAAGTAAGTGGTATCAAAGTCAATCAAAAAACCGGCTGTTTCCAATGCGTGTTTCGAGTTTTTCGGCGAAAGTCCATTTCAAAAGAGAGCGAGAGCAAAAGCCATGGCGGAGATGAGCACCGATTGAGCCGCGAAAGCAGTGAACTGCATCGTGCCCGCATCGGTGGTCACTTCCCTCATGTTGGAAGCTGAACAGACTCATCTTGAGGCGTTCAGAACTCTTTACAAAGCTCTACTGTATACAAATCAGGATTCATCCTGGTTTTCCCGCGTTTGTGCAGGAAGCGCAGGATGAGGCTGCAATCTGCCACCACCGATGTGACATCCCCTTGTGATGCCAGAATTCACAGCTTTGGGGTACGACTTCACGTTGCAAAACTGAAGGGGGCTCGGCCGAAACAAAAAAACAAAGTCAATCCCCATAGCTGAAAACCCATCGAATTAGAAAGCGGCGGGTCAGATCTCTGACTTTCGCACCATGCATCGTGCCTCCGAATTGGTTGCACACGTTGCACAGCAAGTTTTGGCAACACCCTTCAAAGGAAACCTGCCGGAGCCTGAGTGGGAAATGGGTGTGTCTCAAAAGAAGGGACACAAATCCTGGTTCAAAAGAGAATCATGCAAACATAGACAGTTATTGTTGAGAGGATTCCTGTTTTGAGACAAACCCATATCTTGGCGCATGAAGCCCTACCCTTCCTACGCCGACTCCGCTCAGACGCGCTCCTCCTCCTTGGCTGCCTGCTTGGCACGCAGCCGGCGCATATCGCGAGGATAGCTCCAATGTAGAAGGGTGTAGGCCGCTAGGGTAATCATCCAAGGAATGCAAATAGTTGCAGCCATTGCCTGCCCAAGTGCCCTTGCTGAAGAGAGAGACTTTCCGGACATCTCCTCAGCCCCAAACTTGTAGCCAAAAGCAAAGGCCAAGGTAGAAACCAAAGACGGACCAATGGCATTTGCCAAGGAGTTTTCCATGGCACATTCCCACGCCATGACCTTGCTCCGGTCGCTGGCAGGCACAATGTCTGAGAGAATGGGAAAGTTCGTGCCAGATTGTGCCCAGGAACCCAATAGGCCAAATGCTGCAATGAGGGCAAAGTACACACCAAAAGTGCCCTCACCTGGTGGGATGCCGTAGAATTGCAGAAAAAACCATGGGGATTCCGACGGCAACCGTGATCTGTGCACTGAGAGGCCTTCCATGATACCCGAAACGTCTGGCCAGGCAGTCTGCAATCATGCCTCCGACGCTGTTGCCGAAGACCCCCGCGACAGTTCCCTCAGCTGCCAAAATGCTGGCCTGCCAATCTTCCAGACCACAGAACTTGAAGAACAGAAGATTGTTGCCCATGACGCTCCATGGAATTGTGCCAAACACTCCTTGCATGATCATCACACAGAAGGTGGGAATGCGCAAAAAGCTCAAGACTGTGCAAAGCTCGGTCCGCACGGCTGCGCAGCCTTTGGCTTTTGCGGACTGGTCCAACTCATGAGGAGGTTCCTTCAGGAAACCTGCCAATCCTGCTGCCACAATGAAGGCAACCAAGCCAGCACCTGCAAAGAGAAAGCGCCAGCCAGGGATTTCCCCCACAAATGTGTTTGCCACGTTTCCAGCAATGAGCAACGAGCAAAACATGCCAATGAGCAGAGCACTTTGCACTCGCCCAAAGATCTTGCCACGTTTGTTGTCACTGGTAAGATCTGCAATCAGACCATTGCAAACTGGTCGTAAGGATGCAAGGAAGAAGCCACTCATGCCCCGCAAGAACATCATCACCCAGAAGTTAGGAACGAAGGCAAACACGGTGACTGCGATACCCTCTCCAATGGCTCCCAGCATCAAAATGGTCTTCTTCTGCAAAGTGCCACGATCAGCCAGGATTCCCCAGAATGGGGCAGCCAAGTTGGTGAGAACCATCTGCACCGTGGTGAGGACGGCAAAGTGGCCCAGTTGCAAGCCCAAGTCTCTTTGCAAGGCGAACTGACAAGCGGGAACCAATTGGGTATCCATCCCCTCCAAGGCGCTCACACAGCAAAGCCAAAGAAGGATGATGGTATTGGGCTCACGCTCTTCTGGGCTTGGTTCCTCTTTCTCAGCAGTGTCCCCAAGTTTCTTCTCTTCAACCACATTCTCCGTCTTGCCCTCCTTGGATGGTTCAGCGACTGAGGTCAACTCCATGGCTGCTTCTTCGCTGACTCAAGGCACTTCGGCTGTCTACACTCCTGGAATCCAAAATCTAGGGACAACCCCCGATCCCCTACATGCACGCGCGCACACTACACACACACACACACGAAAGCCTCATGGGTTGTGTATGGAAGCAATGTCTCAGCATGCTGTAGAAGTCAGAGAAACTCCAACAAGGACGCGAGGATGTTTGGAATTCATCCGTCTTAAGTCAAGATCCCCGTAGGATCGTCTTAAAGTATCAACTTGTAGGGAAGACTGAAAACAAATGAACAACCACTCCTTTGTTCTATCATGATTTGCCTCAACTCTGAAAATGCTCCAAGAACAGAGTTCTGCCTTGTGCCAGCAAGGTGTCAAGGACGTCATAGACCTCAAACCAAGGTGCTTGGCATTTCGAGGTGCCCTTTTCTGGTGGTCTTTGCTCTGAGTGGCAGGGCCCTGACCATGGTGTGAAGGTGATCTTCATAGTCCATTCAGGTATATGTGGTGGTGATGCAAAAATTGCTCAGTATCAAACAATGTGCTGCCTCCTGATGACAACTGATCGCAAGCTATCGCTGATTCGGCTTCCTCCGCTCCCTCCAGTGCTGCACAAGGAGCACTGCTTCGGCCAAAAAGATCATTTCTCTGGCTCACCACACCTGCAGGCCTCAAAGAAACCCACAAAGCAACGTGTAGCGACGTGTTTCTGTTTGACGCCGGATATTCGGGGCAACCTCCACTTTCTTCCAAAGGACTGATGATTAAAAAACTGCAGATGTCTCAATGTGAAGTGGGCCGTTGGAGCCATGAGGAGCTCCTTGTACAGTCAGGTCCTGGATCGTACCCGCAACGCGGATCACGGTCGTCCGTGTACTCTCAGAAAACTCCCGGATCTTGTGCGAAGAGTGGACGAGCTTTCCAAGGATCAAAGCTCCAGGCCAGGAAAACAAAGTAGCAACAAGCCCCCAAATGTGCGATGGCCTCCAACCTACTTGCGATGGCCTCCAAATTTGCGCTCCTAATCAGTTGGTCAGAATTGGAGAAAAAATGAGAACATGGAAAAGATTGTCGGATAGGGGGTGCATGCGACAAAGACCCATCTCCAGCTTTCTCAGGTTGTACTCCTCATCGACCAACTCGAACCCCAGATCATCTCAGTCATCTCAGTGCCAGGCTTGTTTAGGATGTAGGTGCAAAAGCATCTGCAGAGCTTTGCTGCCTGCATCTTCTCTGCGAAGTTTTGGCCACACTTGGACTTGAAATTTGGAGTCCAGCATTTGGAACTGACAAAACCCATGAGAGAGGAGGTGACAAGTTCCGGAAGAGACGGGATAAGAGAATTGTCTTTGGAAGAAATTATGCTTCACAGGCATTGAGCCAACTGTGTGACAAACTGTTACTCGTCTGCAACTTTCCCGCCTCTTGCACAGTAACTGCCAACGCGAGCAAGCGGGCACGAGATCGGATCATGGCAAGCTTGGGCGATCGCCATACATGAGCCATGGCAACCTGTTCTACGCAGCTGTTCTGTCAAGCTGTTCGTGGTGGACATCAATGGCAAGCTACTAGGAGCAAAGGGCATCGCTACTAGGAGCAAGGACGCTACGAGGAGCTCCTGGCCGTACTATACTAGTAACAAGGACGCTACTAGGGGCTCCTGGCCGTACTACTGGACTGCACTAGTAACAAGGACGCTACTAGGGCTCCTGGCCGTACTACTAGTAACAAGGACGCTACTGGGAGCAAAGGGCATCGGTACTTCCGTGGAACCAGCCTCCCATGAGACCCTCAGGGCCCTCCCCTCTGTGCAAGCGGTCATGTTGTGTCCTACTGAGTTGGGTGCGTATGGTTCACCGGGCTCCGTGTGTTTCACAGTCAAGTCGAACATCCTTAAGCCGTTTTCCATCTGGGGAACTTCACTTCCTTGAGGCTTTTGAGAGAAGGGTTCAACATGGTTCAACTACTGTGTTAGTTTCAACTGCTTCGTCTCATCTCACAAACCGCACATACACCTTCAGTTTCGGCCAGGATGCCTTCCACCTACTGTCATCATATGCTTTCTTGTTCCTTCGATGTTTCAAGGAGACGCAGAGGGCTCTGGTGCCAACCCCTTGTGCAGCTCTTGTTCACATGATTCTGCATTCTGCTTGAGCAAGCTGCATCCGAGCACCCTTCACACACCAAACTTTCACACTTCGTGCTGGTCCTTCCACAGGCCCTGGACTAGATATGACAGGCGGCGCACGCTGGCAATTCCGTGCACCTTGTTGTCAAAGGTACCGGCATCCTGCGGCGAAACCACTGGTGGACTCCGGTGGTTCGATCCGTGGACTCTTGGAACTGGGGATGTGTTGAAAGGAGTCATTTAGGACTCTTGATTGACAAGAACCCCCATTTGAGTTGGAAATCCGAGTTTGAGTTTTGGGGTTTATGATGGTTTATGAATCAAGAGTCTACATTAGCTGGAACATCTGGCATGCGACCTTCAGATGTGTGTGTCGCGCCTTGGTGTGCCCGGCCGATTTTGCGGACGGCGATTCTATTGCAGCCAGGTCGTGTTGCCATGGTCTGGATCGCTAGAACTTATGTTTGCCAATCGAAGTGGGCCTATGCGTGAGAGTCGGATTCTGGGGAGAAGGCCCGCCTATTCTTCTATTTAGAACTGTCTTAAACTCTTAGCCCTTCAACGGTGAGTCAGAAAAGCAATCAAGACACCAAACAACAAGATTATAGTCTCTCCCACGTCGTCCTTTGACACTCCTCCAAAAAAGGAACTTATGAGCTACAAAAGGGTGCTGGATGGTGATTCTGAATTGGATCAGAGGTGTATCTCTGCCCACCGTTCTGGCAGCATCCGTGCGTTTGGTGCCCCGACAGACTTCAGGTTCCAAGCTCGTTCAACATGATGAGCCAAGGGGCACACATACGTGACCTGGGCGCAGCTGAAGCGATCTAAGATGGTGGAAATCATCTTCTGAAGACACATGGACCGTGAGTTGTGATGCATTTGCTTGGCATCGGTGATGTCCATGGAATCACTGTCAAAGCTCTATGGATGTGGGCTACTCAGTGAAGTTCTGTAATTGACAAACTTTGGAGATGATATGAGATGATAAAGAGCGATAGCCTCTCTCAATGTCAGAGGTTGGGGGGCCTGGTTCCACACATCATCTAGCTGCAGCCTTTGAGATTTGCTAGAACCAAACTACGATTCCTCGACTTGGTGGGTTTCCTATGGTGTCCTCATGCAGCTGGCGAGGAATAGCTTAAGCAGCCCCAGAAGATCCCGGAAGCTAACCCAGCAAGAAGCACCTCGTCCCCTTTTTTTGTGCCTAATGCATTTGCTCGGCACTTTCCTGATCCCATGGGTGGGCCTCACCACAGCGGAAGCCAGAGAGGACGGGAGCTCAAAGATGAAGGAGTGTCACAGCCTTCCTCTTCACATTCATTCTCTCGACTCCTTTCGGCACCTTTACCGCAGTTCAGCAACGAGCATCTCTCATCGAGCGCCTCCGGCGACAGTTCCTCGTCAGGGTGCATCTGCATGAGCTCAATTAGCTCAACAAGGCCATGCAAGACCGAGCTGACAACGGTCGTGACAACAAATGGGCTCTGCGGTGCTCCGGCCCATGCGTAGAGAAAAAACGTAGACACAGGCGAGGATGGCTTGTGGAATATCTTCAAAAAGCTGCAAACACAACCACGACCGACGATTCTCAACAAACATGGAAGCTTTGAAAGCAGCACAAAAGAAGCTGTAAAAGGAGAGGATCACGGTCGGAAGGTACAATGAGAATGTCAATGCAACCCATGCTCGTGGCAGGGCCTTCCAAGCACTCAACGCCACATTCACATCTGAAACAACATCAAACAATTGGAAAGGAACTTCCAACTTGATCAACATCAACTTGGATGTCTCCGACTGGCTTCCTGAAGGGAAAAGCTTTTTGAGTTCCATTCCCCATAGAATACAATACGCTGGCAACACATAGTAGTTCAAGGGTACGGTGTCATCGCTGCCAGGAACCGGGATACACCAGAGTATGGCTCGATCAAAGTGGCAACCCTCCTTTCTTCCCAAGAACTCAAAAGCAAAGGGGACTGCAAAGGTAGCTGCGACGCAGATGACCACAATGACACCCAAGACAAAAACGCAAAAGGCGCCTCGAACAAAGACGCAAATAAGAAACAGTGGAATTCCAGCCAAGAGATACAGGCAGAGTTCCGCACAATGAACAATCCACCGAATACAATGTGTTGCAAAAAATGGCACCAGCCAGCGCAATGACCACAAGTGTACGGGCACAGTACAGGGGAGGGCTGTCAGGACTCTCAAGCAACTTTCTGAAAGATTCATGGACCCAAACTAAAGCACACACAATGCCCAGTAGCGCAAAAAAAATAGGCTGCAAGGTGAAGGAGGCCAAAAATGGCGAGTAGCCTGTCATCGCCCTCATCACCAAATCTAGAAGCATCTAGATCTGGGAAGATGTCGAGTCTCGAATCCAGGAATGTCACAAGCAATGAAGGCCAGATTCCCAAAGGTGGAAGATCCTTCTGCCCCTTTTTACAGTGCATAGAGGCTGCACAGTAGAAAGATACTATCTGGCCATACCCAAACTCCACAGTCATAGCCAGCCCACCAAAGAACAGTCCCCTTTCCCAAGTAATGACAGTTGAAAGAAGTTCGGTCCAGGTGACCGACGGGCCCTGTTCTCGCTTCTGTTGACACTTCTCAATGACCTGCTCCCCCCTCGTGGGGTGCTTGAAACGGGTTGAGACATTTGCCAACCTTCTCTGATGCTGTCTCATTGCACAAAGCCTCGTGGATTCCACTGATGAAGAAGAAAAGGGACAACCTGCATTACTGCAAGTAAACACAGGGTGGCCCAAAACCCTAAAGGGCTTGGGAGATCCTGAAACACTCCACAATTTTGGCTTGGGAGATCCTGAAACACTCCACAATTTTGGAAGTCTGCATGGCTGCGGTAAAGCAAAAACACATCGCGCCTTCAGATAACATTATCAAGTGCATTCGGGTGGGAGCTGCATTCCCAGGAGGGACCAAATCATGGATTCAATGGATTCAACCATATCAAAGCGCAAAATGATATGATATCAGGCTGGACTATGGCTCATGCAGCTTGCCTAACCTGGGGTGTATGTTCTTTCAACTATCAATCTCCTGAGTTTCGGGTTCGATTCTAGACTTTGAGAGCCACCTGAGGCTTCCGCGTAGAAGAGCTCTCCATCCGGATGCAGCTTGGTGTCTGACAGCGCAAGCGTTTGGAAGCCAAACCAGGACGAACACATCCAATGACTCCAATGGTTTGTGGTTAAGAGGCATGGCAAACGTCCGGTGCTTCAGATTTGCATATATATATATATATGTATATATATCCTTGATCTTTCATGGTTGAGGCTGTAAGTTTGAGTGAGAGAATACAGAATACAAGCCCTTGACGATCCAGTAAACGTGCTCTTGGGATAGTCACCCGCTTGACTTGGCACTGGCTAACTGTTCAAAAATATAAGGACTGGCAACATGTGAAACCCATTTCTCGCGAAGGGCTCTGGCCTCCACCTGAAATCTGTTGTCACAGAAGTCCACTGACGGAGTCGTTCCGCTGTGGAGGTGCACCGTGCTCCTTTAGAATAAGACTTATATAAGTAATCCTACCTACCGGGTGATGAACAGGTAATTACAAAGAATACAACACTGAAAAATACTAATACTCTTTTGAGAGCTCGGCTCGACATGTTTTTTTTCACCAGCCCAATTCTCAAACTATCCTGTCAGGCTGTGCCAGTCCCACCTTGCTGATCCACGTCTCTCCACTTCCCCAGGGCGTCACTTGAACGAGTGACCTATGGCGCCAGTGTGCTCTCAACCATAACATTTGGAGCAGTCGAAATCTCTCATGCAATCCACCATCATTCAGTTGCCGTCAACCTTTTGAGTTGTTAAATTGAGTCCTTTCGCATACTTGTAAATATTAACTATATATATATATATATATATTCGGCTGCAGCACTTAAGTCTGATCTAGGAAAAATTGAATCAGTTTCGGACGAAACTCTTTTTCGCACAAGCTTGAGAAGATTCGAATCTGAAGTGCTTTGGCTATGTGACCCTATCACTGTGGCCTGGCGCATACCTCTGCAAGGTATACGGTTCCTACCCATACCTTCAGGCAAGCAATCCTCGTTCCGTGGCAGCTGTCCGCCGAGTGCCACCTTTTTCTGCATCATGGTGACTTGAGCGCTGATACCACTCTGCAGTGGCAATGCGGATGCAATTGCTGGTCACTGCATTCTTTTGGTTGGTTCTGCAGTGGCAATGCGGGTGCAATTGCTGGTCACTGCCTTCTTTTTGCAGATTTTTCCACTCCAATCTAGTCATGGGACTGACTTTCAGTATCCTCTTGACGAATTAGGCGTGGCACTCAGCGGACAGCTGCCACGAAATAAAGGCCGTCCGCGCGAAGACTTCGCCAAGCCGACTGCCGCCAAAAGGCCACACTGATGCACCGCAACCGCGGAAACACTGGCCGACAGCTGCCAGAGAGTTCCCTGCAACCGCTCCATCAGAGCGTAGGGTGTGGTGGGTGGAAAAGACAATTTTAAGAGCTAGAGGCACCAAGTTCTTCAGGAGAGACACTGCTTGAACCACTTTTGGCTTGAGCCTCAAGCTTCAAGGAGTGTACTTGAAATGAATGACATCAAATAATTCTTCATCACCGACCCTGCCTAGCTTGAATGAATGAATATATCGGTATGGCCATATTTCACAAGTACACGCATCGTTATCATTTTTCACGAGAGAACTCTATATATATATATAACAAAATACAATAAGAATTCATTTAAAAAAATAGATGTTGAACTCCATGAATTGTAGGATCTCCCACGCCTGGACCACCTGGAAGGGCGGCCTCAAGTCGCGCCAGAAGCGGAAGCGTGCCGCCCTGGCTGGAGGCATCAGTGGGCCACCGGTGTGTGACCGGTAGGTACCAAAAGGGTGGGTGGCGAAGGGTGCTGAGAGGACTATGAGAGATGTTTCTTCCTTAGATCTTAGTCTCGTCTCATTTCGTTGATCTTTGCTGCTCTTTTGAGTGACTGACCACAACAGTGAAGCTAGGTGTCGAAGTGCAAATATGATTCGCCCTTCCATAAAAACTAAACTCTGGAGACTCTTTACTTGAGGTGTGTTGCTTGGCGGACAACTGCTCGCGATTTCCTGATTGGATCCAGCCCTGGGCCGGGTGTGATGCTCTCGGGTGCCGAGTCGTCTTGATCGGCCAAAACGCTGGGGAGATTGGAATCTGACGGTCCATGTGCAACGATTTAGGCCGACTGTTTGGTCTGCCCAAGTATGAGGGCCATGTCCCGTGATGCTTCTCTTCAAGCCGGTGACAGCCTGCCAGACTAAGACCCTTCTCAAGAACATTTGAGGATGACCCTGTACCTAACATAGAGTACTACATATCCAAAGTGTTAGCAATTGACTTGTTGTCAAAAATATCCGGTCAAGGGCCACGCGAGAACTTCGTGTCAAGATCTTCTTGGGCCCGCACCCCGAACGCAAGGCCACCGGAAGGTTCTGGAAAAGCGGCCGCTTCAGAAATTGGGGGTGGGACTGGTGACTAGTGAGGAAGTGTTCATATGCTGAACCGAGGTTCGTTGGCAAGGGCCCCGTCGTGACATGTTAAGTTGGTTGGAACAAAATTGGCGCTACGTCGCCAAGCTTTGATTCCACTCTGGAGTCTGAATTGAGCTCCTTGGGACGGCTGAAGTCCCACTACAGTACTTGATTGCAGGAGAAGGTTCATGAAACTTCTATATGTCGATTTATGTTATCCTATATCAACCTCCAGAAAAGTGATGCAACAAAGATGCCAGGCACATGGGTTCACCAAGAAACTGGACCGAAATCGCCCGTTCTGCACGAAGAAATTTGTTTCTCTCCAGTGCCTTGGGATCCAGGAATTCCCCAACCTGGCGTGAGGGACGGCCACACCGCGCTGCTGCCGGGGATGTCTTTCGCTCTGTAGGCCCTTCAAAGGCTAGTGGTGGTTTGCTGGCCTGAAGCGGTGCCCGTTTGGACCACCAAGTGGTCCCCGGAGGGTCCATTCATGTGCTTCGAGTCCTTTCGAGTCCTTCGTCCTTGGGAAATGCGTCCTCTGCAGGAAGCGATCGTGTCTTTCCAACTTGGTCCAAGCAACCTGTGGAAGTAAAAAGAACGAGTTGTCACATCGTCTTTTGACCTAAAACCAACTCATGGTCATATATCATTCCGCTGGCACCTATATCAGCTGTTGCTGAAACCTGTCTCACCTGCTGCTGCTTCCAATGATGTGCTGGATTATGTACGTATCACAGCCATCTCGCAGCGAAGTCTGGAGCCTTGGGCAAAGGTGCTCTTCTAACAGTTGTCGATCGCGTGACCCGCGGAAGTGATGTGGAAAATGTCTAAGTCTAAGGCCAGCCAGCCCGAAAAAAAAGAAAGCCCATACAAGCCAGCTAAGGCAGAAGGGAGGTTTGGTGGTAGTCCGTCATGTTCAGTCCACTCTACCCCTTTGAGACAAATCTCTGCCGGTCTCTGCAGGTCACCGAGATCGTGCCTCTTTGCGCTGCGGATGATCTTCCTGGAGAGATGGAAGGATCTCCGGTTTCTTGTGCCACGGTCTCAACTTGCAAAAGCATGTCAAACAAACATGGCTCAGCCCAAAATTCGTGGGCTGAAATGCCTGACTGCAAACCTTATTTGTAATGCCTAGACCCGGATCTGGCTAAGCCTTTCACGTGGTACTCTCAGCAGATTAACATCCTCAAGGGACGTGTCTACTCAATCTGCAGCATGATTTGGAGTCTCTAGCTACAGGCCGCATCGATCCAGCTCCCTGAGAAACCCCACATCTCGCTGAATGTGGTAGTAGGTCCAGGAGATCAAATGCTCAAGCCTCAGCTTTGGCTCCAAGCAGAAGGCTCCCCAACAGCTCCTTGTCATCCATGCTGTTCGAAACAAGGTGATAAAAGGCTTAAAGGAATTTATGGATCCTTAACCTGAAGTGATAGAACTTTCTTGGTCTACCATATTTAATTGGGGATCAAAGATTGAGCCAACTTCAAAGAAGGCAGGCTGCTTCTGAATCAAAATGAAGCACACCGTCCACTCCAGCACGCTCCAGGTCAACTCGGTGCCCAGGTGGCCCAGGCATTCCCTTCATCCGCATCACACTGTCTTTGCTCCAGTTGGGCACCTCAAAAACACTGGAAGGATGGTCAACGATGTGCAGTGCCTCGCCTTCGATTGTAAGAGACTAAAACAATTGTTGCTCCTAGACTTGCAGGACGTGATCTCGATCTCTCTCTCTCTCTCTCTCATTGAATCTCCTTGTTTTTTTTTCCTCCGTGCGAAGAACCGGGACCTTTGAGGAAACCGACCATGTCAGGTTACTCCCTTGAAAGAAGAAAACTGTGAAACACCACCGTTTCGCGACGTTTGAACACGGGAAACACCCGCGAGGGAGCCCGGGCCGTTCCATCGATGAAATCACGCCTTGGTTGCAACGAAAACACTCTCCCGGAATCTTCTGTGTTCACCTTCCAACTTCGCACTCCATTGGCGACATGGGTCCCCTACTGCAAGGCATGGACAAGCCGCAGATCCGCTTGTTGATATTTATCCCTGCTCACGAAAGGAAACTTGATTGTGACATGAGCTAGCAGCTAGCAGCTGGTGACAATCTTGCTCCAGCCATGAAAGGCTACAGGCAGCCGAGGGGTGGTGGTTGAGTGGCAGAAGACGTGTGTGTATCCGTCGAGCACGAACGAGCAGCCGAGTCACTTGTCGAGGGAGTCTTTAACTGCCGCGTTTCGGACTTCCTGCAAGCTGAGCAGCTCCAAAGCTTTTGGGGGTATCAAGCCCGGTGTCACATTGTTCAAAGCGAGATTGAGTTAGACGATGGGCCAGCACGAATCGCTTTCATGAAACGCGCGAAAGCTAAGAACCGAATGGTCGGCTGCAGTGACCGGTCCCCACCGGACCGAACATGCGTACGACCGAATCTCTTCGTGGAAAAAGAAGGAATTCGACACACTTCTCTTTTGGCCAAAACGGATCGTCGATATCCATTTGTTCATATCATAACAGGATCCACAAAGGAATGTCCCACATGAACATGCGGAAACAACCAATGGGCCCCTCAAAAACCATTAAACAACAATGATACAAAGGCAAAAGGTGGTGTGTCTCAAAAAGGGATCCTCTTCATCTTTCTGGGCTTGAATCTTTATCCATCCGTCTCCCCTTCATATTGTTCTTAGTTTAACTGCAATCTAGAAAGAAACATATACATATACAGTTCATAACACATATCTATATATATATATATTGCTTTGTATCACGTTCTTTCTTCTTGGTTCTTCTGGTTCTCAGTGTGTCCTTCATTCTGCGATACCTGTCTTGCATGTTTCGCTCCCACCCCTCCGAGCAATATATTGCCTTCAGGATCACGTGCCCCCCGTTGGGCCCCCGGGCATCCACATCACGATAGGCTGAGGCCAGAGGCTTCCAGGCTCGGACGCCCGAACCCTCACCGAAGAACAGGATGCGAAGCCAAGCGAATGCATCGTTGCTCCAGTGGTTGCAGTCAGCACATGCAGAGTCAAATGCGTTTCTTTCTTTGACCAAGTGCCGTTTGACATTGCTTGTTGGCCACAGCTTTTGAAGAGTGGATGGAGGGGGCAGCCTCCACTAGACATGAATGCAAACAAAAACTGCAGCCAGCAGAGATGAATCAAGGATCTGGACCCAACAGATGCAAGGACAACCAACCGCCATCAAATTCATATAGAAACCTCTCCTCGTCTCGTGCTGAAAGCAAGAACCCAAGCCACAAAAGAAATCCCTCGGATGGGCCCCCCGACAGGACAATCCTTGGTGTACCTGACAATTCTGGTGTCAGCATCAGTATATGTCGTTGATTCATCGCCCAACATGTTCCAAAAAGCAAGGAACTGGCGCACCAGTTGGCCAAGGATGGGGAGGACGTTGCATGGAGCAAGGGAGCACTTTGGATTCGACCTGGCGCGCGTTCACGCAGGGAGAATTGACGTCTAACATGGGATGGGTGGCATTGGCTGACAATTGGCCAAAAATCGCTAAAGGAAAGTCATTCCAACCAATCCCTGAAAAATGAAATCTCATATTACAATAGATAGATAGATAGATATCAGTTTTTCAGTTTCGGGCGCTCTCGAGTAGTCTCAAGAAAGCGGGGCACAAGGTATCTTACCTTGGTTGATACTGTGATCAATCTCGCCGCACCGAGGTGCTCTACATTGGCCAATGGCCGTTTCTCAAGCACAAACATTCTCACTGATGCCAAAAACCGCTATGGCAGCATCGTGGAAACTCGAAGGCTCGCGTGCTATCAGTTGGTACCTGTGGTTCACATCCATAGGGAGAACACAGCAGGTGAACATTTGGAAGTGGGGAACAAACTTCAAACGGTCCAGCTCAATCTCCTCAGGAGAGGGCACGGGACATCAGTACAGATACCTCCACGTGACCAGCACAGTCACCTCATGGGTTTTCCATTCGACCTTAGCTCATGTGATTGAGCTCAATCTCCTTAGGAGAGGGCTTCAAAAAATCAGCTCAGAGCACTCAGTTGATGGAGTTCAGAAAGGCACCAAGGTCCATGCTGGCTGCTCGTTCCTCCTCAGCAGATCTCCCATTGGGGTCCCGCTCCAATCGTCGTGTTGAAGTCACAGGAAACTGGTAGAGGATCAGCAGGTCAAGACAATATCCATGAACATGACATCGTACATGTTGTAGACGTCCTTGATGCAGGTCAGCAATCGACCAATACGTGCTTTGGAGGAATACCACATCTACCATCTGCAGTGTGAGCCACTGCATAAGCTCAGTGAATGAAGCCGTGGAAAGAGCCATGGTGTTCCAAGTCATCACAGTCATTCGCTTCCTCCGGCTTAGGTGGTAAGGAGGTGGTACATGATCCCTCAAGCACGCAGGTTGCGGAGACCAAGTGGGTGCATTCATCAAAACTTGCCCTCTGTATAGAGCAAACCCATGCAGTGCCAGTCTTTTGTACGCACGCTTCAGGCTTCGTTTCTTGATGTTGGTGATCCGGATCCTACAAGCCCTCCGCCCAGAAGTTCAGGGTGATTCTTCTGGAACATCAAATTTTGATTTCCCCTTTCAGGATAGTGCTGGGCCACTATCCAACCTTCCCCTTTTCCGCTCCAACAAAGTGTGTTGAACTCACCAAGGTGCTCAGGAACGGACCCGGAATTAGGACCGGGCAGCAAAGAACTGCCAGCAACATAGGGCAGCCACCAATCCAAAGGTCTAGCAGAAAACCAAACCAGGAGGAGCAAAGCACGGACTGCAAAGAAGTGCAACCAAGTCATGGCTGCAGCCGTGGAGCGTGGCCGGGCATGGCCATTCGATGCTGAAAGGCTGATAGATAGATAGATAGATAGATAGGTAGATAGGTAGATAAGTAGATAGTTTTTTTTTGAGTTTGATTCGCTCTTCGGACATCCGAAAACTGCGGGGCATCAACGGCACGCAAGCCGCCGGTTCCTCAATTGGGAACTTGCACCGTGGTGCTCTAGGCCAAATCGCTTCGGACAGACAAAAGCTGCTGTAGCATCTATCCCAGCCAAAATCAAAAATCAACCCTAAATCAAAATCAAAGCGTCAGAGGAGTCGGGAGCACCTGTAATGCTACGACCGCTCCTGAGAGGCATCCTGATGGTCAACACCAGGAGCCATCCTCTTCAATTTGCATCAGAGTGCATCAAATTTCATCATCTGCCACTACTCAGGCGCTGCAGCACCGGTGGTCAGGCCTAGCTCGAGGCGCCAGACAGCCGCTAGCGAGGGCAGCAGCAAGTGTCAGCGCCGGATCAAGCAGCCGCCAGCCAGTGTCTAATGACGTTCAAGCCAAGTTGCAAGATCAGGGGTGTCTCTACTGCCAAAGCAATTGCTTTGGATGCGGAGTTCTCGGTGCGTGTAAGTTCTGCCGAGATGCAGGTTGAGCTCCGCAATGCACAGGTGCTCGGTGCGCAGACTGGCTCCTGATGCAGGTTTCATTCCACAACCTAGGCAGGGTAAGGAGCTCAGGCACTTGTTATGCTGGCGGCTGGTATCCTCCAGGAGTTCCGGAACATATTCCGGATGTCTGATCCTGACGTGTTGGGCCAAGGCGCGATGCGAAAGGGTCAGGCGACCGCAAATGCTGCAATGAGCTCTCAGCCTCTGGATCCAGTCTCCCGGAAACTCATCCCAGTCCAGGCCCGCAGTTTCCAGGTGCAAGGTCATCTGGTCCGTGGCATGATCCAGTCCAAACTGCCAGAACTTGGGGGTGATAAAATGGGTCCAGACATCACGGACCATCCATACACTGACCCAATTGGTGAGCAGTGGCGGTTCCTGAAAGAAGCGGGCTTCCTCATGGTCGTTGAAAAGAAACCAGCCCTCCCTCGACCTTCCGATGGCCTGGATGTGTCCTGAACCATCTTCTCCCCTGTGCAGGATCCCTCCTATCACCACATACGGGATGGCACAAGTGGCGAGTGAGTCCTCTGCTTGAACTGGCAGTAGCACAACATCAGGAAGATCCAGCTCCCATTCATGCCGATGGACATCGCCTGAGTGCACAGAGCGAAACCGATCAAGATGCAGGTTCACAAGTTTGCCGCTATGCACAAATGCTGTGGACATTCCCATGTAAGATGCCCATGAGTCCACAAGCTGTTGGAGGCTGATCTTTTTGGCATGGGCCGGTGCGCAGATGGTTGGTGGTGTGAACCTTGAACCTTCGTCAGCGGTCTCAACCACTTGGTCGACCCACACCCGTCTCTTCCAGCGCAGGTGCACACACAAAGGCTGAGTCCATCGAAGAAAGGCGGCAAGGAATTCCCCTGCGTCCTGCTGCCTGTTCCCCCAGGCAGACAGAAACGTATCAAAGCAGCTTAGCCGCTGAAGATTGATCCATAGACTTTCTTGAGTGAAGAGCTCCTCAATGAGTGGGTACAGCTGGCCAAAGTCTTGCCACATGGCACTGCCCATTTGTGTCATGCACCATAGCAGGGAGACAACAATGGCATTCTGGTAGCATTGATGACCTTCGTTGCTCAGCCGTAGGGAAGCAACCATCCCGCTAAGGCTTCCGCTTGGACAGGCTGTTGCACACTTTGATCAGCTGGGCCGCGGCATGATTCTCCTTGTTGATGTGTGGTCTGACCCTGCCCATGACTAGACACCATATTGAGGAAGCGGTCAAAAGCATCAGGATCTCGTGGATTCTCTCCTTCCTGGGATGCAACTGCAGTAACCAGGGGCTGACCTGAGGTTTCGCCCCATCCCTGCTTTCCGGTTTGAGGGACTTGAGCCTGAGGACCGACTCCCCCTGCGATGCTATCTCCACCAGCTCCTCGATCAGGCTCTGCATGGTGGTCATAGAAAGAGCGGTCTTGTCCGTGGGAACCAGGCGTTTCTCCTTTGGATTCCACGCCAAGTAGGGCCATGACCCGTGTTCCGTGATCACCTGATGGGTGATACCCTCTTTCCAGATCTCGGATCCGACTTTCGAGGTGGCAATCCTGAGGAATCGGTCTTGGAGTTGTTGCACGATGGTTTGAAATAGCACATTCTTCAAGGCCTGTTTGGCCGTTCGGTTCTCCATGGATTGCTTCCATTCCTGTGATTTCTTCATCAACTGCGGGACGATGCCCGACGGTGCAAACTGCAAGAACATCAGGAACGTGTCGGTGGTCTGAAGGGACTGGATGTAGCCCTCCTGACGAAGTGTCAGGGTCGTCAGGAGCTGCAGAGCTTGGACGATGGGCTCCGAGGAGGAGGCTCCGGATGTCCCTTGTTGGCTTTCCATCTGCCCTTTGGTTCTCTTGTGAGCCGGCTGCCTTTCGTCCTCCTGAAGCATTGAGCCGAAGGTGTCCCCGATCTGAGCCATCAGTTCGTCCGCTCCATATTCGATCATCGGCATGGAGGAGGATGTGGTAGGCGAGATTCAGGGCTACCGGACAGTCTACGATCTCCTCTGATTTCAAGCAGAAGTTGCAGCAGAACAAGTTCGGTGAGGTACACCGCTCCAGTTGTCCAAGGGCTTCAGCGTACGTGTGTGCATGCACTTGTTGCAGATGTTGGTGCAGTTGTTCCAATTCAACTTTGGTTTGACAAACACTGCAAGTGGTGCTGAGCCAGGTACGCCAGGACTCCCTTGTCCAGAAGGTGGTTGGTTCAGAGGTCGATGGAGCCGAAACCTGCATATCAGCGGAGACCGATGGTGCCACGGAGCGAGGCTGAAGAGCATGATACAGTACTGCTAGCTGGGCATAAATCATGCATTTGTGTCCCCGCTTCGTGTACTTGTTGCCACACTTGCATTGTCGACCTGAAGCAAGGGCCTCATTCTGAAGTCTGTCTTCAAGATCACGAGAGAGGCTCAGCAGCTCTTGGTGCTCCTGTTGAAGATGCTGCAAAACTCCACCAGGTTTACTCGACAGGCGTCCGCACAGGACGCATCGTGCCTGCAGTGCAGTGAGATAGTCATTGTCGGCAAGGATGTTGTCGATGTCGAGGTCCAGGATGAGTGCCTGCAGTTTGGACCAGCCCATGGGCACATGAGAGCCGAGGGGTCGATCTGCATGGAAAGAGCGACAACCTCCCTCGATGTGGGACTTCAATCCAAAGTGATTTTGAAGGACAGCATGACAATGAGCACATGTCGGGGTGCCATCTGCAGAGTCTCGACCTGGCTGGAACTCTGCTTTGGTGATCCGGCCATTGAGTTTCCTGCGTTTGGAAGCTTCTGGAAGTGGTAGATCAGGATTAGGTACAGGAGGCGGTACCACCAAGACTGTACCTGTGTCAGCTTCTGCAGTGGTGATGTCGCTCTTTACCAGAACCTTTAAGATCGCCATTTGTCGTACAGCATGACAGCTGTGGGCAACATTGACATCCTTTCCACACGCGCTGCAGGCCTTGAGTCCACGAAGGAAGTGCATGATCTCAGCTGTATAGTGCATCGAAGCTGCCCAAAGAGCCTGGTGCATGCGATGGACGTGCTGTAGCAGTTCCTTTCCATTCGCAAAGAAGCGTCCACACAAGATGCATTGCTCTCGAATCACCTGAATGAGGGTCAGGTTCTCAACAAGAGCTTGCCAAGCTTGCTTCCTGGCATAATCACGGAGCTCTTCTTGATCGGCCGGGGCAACCTGCCAGGCAAGAGCTAGATCAAAAGTTGAACAATGACCCTGTTGTATATGGGTTACGAGGCCTCTCCAGGAGGCAAGCTTTCTGTGACAATGGCAGCACTGGGGTCGGCCTCCTAACGAATCCCGTAGCGTTTCAAATCTTTCAAAGAGACCTTTGGTCTTGTGTTTTTTTGGACAAATGTCTGTTTAGCGTGGATTGTGTGGTACTGACATGTGCACAATATGGACATGAGAAAACGGCATCAGTGTCCTGTGGAGTGGACTTCGGCAGAGCCTCAAACACTTTCATGACACGCTGTTGAACCTTGTCCAAATCAAGAATCCAAAGGAAATCAGTCGGGTCAAGGCTCACACGCGTGCTTCTGAGTCGTCTAAAGGTGCCCAGCCATGAATCCTGCAGTAGTCGCATTGGTGCAGGGATATGAAGGGGTGCACACAAATCTGCAGTTGTCTCATGAGTGATGTGTGCAGGTGAACGAGCCACACGCCGAATGTCAGCACTTAACCGATGTGTAAGCTGTTGTAATCCGTCCTGTCGGAGCCCGGCGCTGCAAAGGCCATGGCACAGACTTGTCTGGACACACGTTTGCCACAAGTGAAGACGATCGCGTGTGGTCAATCCATTTCGGCCGCATAGCCACTTCTTGAGGCGCAGGTTGGTTGTTTGACTCAGTTGCATGCGATACTTGAGCGTCTGTTGTTCGAAGGTGTTGAAGCTGATCTTGACACCCAGATAAGTGTGTGAGTCAACAACTTTCAGAAGTGTGGGTTCACCTCGTCGTGGTATCTTGATCCATCGATGTCCCTGCTGATGAACAAACAGTCTTTTCAGGATGGACTTGCTTGAGGCCCCTGCAAGCTTGAGAAGCAAGACTGTCTTCTCTTGGCTTATGCTTAGTCCATGATGCTCAAGAAGATCAAGGAGCATACCTATTTGTGTCAACGCAGTCGTAAGATCTTCAGGCTTCTCCAACATCCAGCGACCTAAAATGTCGTCAGCGTACACCAAAAGGTGTCGAAGAATCCAACCAGGGGCCACATGAGGCATGCGGTCATAGAGGTCATGTTCCAAGCATTCAAGGAGAAAAACCATGAAGGCATTCCACTCCAGGGGGGGAGGCCTTGCAGCCTTGTCTAACTCCCCTTGTAGTTAGGATCTGCAGTTTATGGCCCCTGTGAGCGATGGCATATCTAGCACCCTCAAGCCAGTGCATCAGCACAGTGCTCAGCTCTGGAGGACATCCGCAGAGATGTAGGCCTTGTGCCAGCTGCGGTCGTGGCAGTCTGTCGGGTGCTTGCTTGAGATCTAGTGAAAGAATGAGGCCACCACGGAGGCAATCTTTGGGAGCAGGTCGTAGACGCCAGGGTCCTGGAGCAAGTTGTTTGCATGCTGAGCGGACATGGTCACAGAAGTCAAAAATGATAAGTAGTGCATCAAGAACTCCTCGGTGTGGAAGGTAAGCAACCAATGGGAGCTGGCACATTCGAGGGTACAGTTCTTGGTGTATTCGTCGAACATATCCTCCCAAGACAGCTTTTCCCAATCCGCATGTCAGTGCAATGGGACGCAAGTCACCAGGTGTCAGAACCTGTCGTTTGGGAAGAAGTGCCAATGTAGCATCCTTCCACATTTGTGGAATGCACGGTGCAGTCCTCCAGGATTGTTGAAGGTATCTGTGAAGCCAATCTCCAAGAGCTGGAGCAAGAGCCCTGATCAGCAGTGCCGGGATCGTTGATGGTGCAACAGCTTTGTACTTTTTGGTTTGCGCAAGCTGAAAAACAAGCTCTGCTTCTGTCAGCAATACAGGTGTGCAGGTGTCTGTCGTTGTGGGAGCCTCTGAGGTCTGAAAGATGGGAGCAAAGTGACGTTCCATGTGATGAAGTTCCTGTTCCGCCAACATCGGTTCTCCAACAGAGCCCCTGAAACGAACCATGCGACGAACCTGCTTCGGGGTCAGGAGGCGAATGGCTTGGTATAGTGCACGAGTGTCATGTGCAGCAGCGGCCCTGGCCGCATCAGCTGTAATGGATCTGAATCGTTCCTTTTTCTGTTCGGTGCAATGCTTAGCTAGGAGTCGATGACAACGAAAAAACCGGCTAACATGAAACCAAACATGAAAGCATTTCGAGAGAGGCATCGTGTCACCCAAACCTTGCCTGGCAAGATGGAGATGCTTCCATTTCTGTGCGACCAGTGACCGGGTGCTTTCCTTCATCCACAACGGCAGTTTGTTGGTGGGAGCACATGAAAACATGTTCTTACTTAGGTGCATGATTTGCCGCACTGGGAACTGGACATCCAAGGCTTGGTCTGAGGCAAGAGAATCATGAATCTTGGTCTGAAAATCCTGCCAGCTCTGACTGTTTGCCCTGTAATGGTGGTCAATCAGCTGTAGGTCCTGTTTGGTCAGTGTGACACAGGGCTTCTGCTTGGGGTTGTACCAAACCTTCCAGTCCACAGGAATGCTGCTGAGAATGGGCACATGGTCAGGAAAGGCACGTGCTTGAAGCAGAGGGAAAGAAGTCAAACAAAACGACCCATGTGCCTGCCGATCGGCTTGCGCACGTCGCATGAACACAAAGTCAATCCGAGATGATCCCCTGGGACCGATGAAGGTAGGACTGGCGTCATGAACCCTGAGACTGGTGAGACCAAAGTCACTGATGAGGTTACGGAAAGTGCCAACATCTTGAAAAGAAGAAGCACTAGACCGCTCAAGACTGGTGTTAAAGTCACCTCCAAGCACAAGGACATTCCGATAGGGTGCTGACCGAATCTGCTGTTCAAGGGCATCCCAAAGCTTACGTCGAGCTTCAAAAGGAGCTGGGCGTCCCTGAGTGGACTGCGTTGTGAATTGGTAAAAATTAATCAAATCTATCGTCCCCCATGGAGTTTTGCATTTGATCAACTGCAATCTCCCTGGCCAAGGGTCACTGAACGAAATGTCGTCTTTGGTGCAGACCCGAGAGCTGATCAAAGTCAGAAGGCCTGCATTGTCCCTTGCAGCGGAAGCCGAGGGGACGATGTGGTAGCCGTGGCTTGACCAGGGCTGCTCCAGGGTCCATCTGGTAGCTTGGAGGAACACCAGGTCGACACTCTGTATGGATAGCCAGATCAAAAGCTCCGAGAATGCAGCCGTGGTCAGGGAGCAACAGTTCCAGCTCAAATGTGAAAGTCGGCGACGAGCTTTGCTTCTGGTGGGCTTCCCAGTCGGCACCACCGGGGTTTTGGATGGTGAGTCAACAGGGATGCTTGTGTAGATGCGTCCTTTATAAATCGAAAAACCATGAAGCATTAATCGCTTCTGCATCCTGGCAAAGCTGCGTTTCCTAATCGTACGAAGATTGGTGCATGCATGTAAATTTGGCGTCCCGTGGGACTCTACAGGCCCTCTGCTAGGGAATTTGGGGTGTATCGATTGTGGGACGTGTCGATTCCGGTCCCCTCCGGAGAGCATCCTAGCCTGCCCTCCACCCTCACCTCCACCTTTTCCGGAGCAAACACTATTCAATGCAAGAGGCTCGATGAAAAAGGTCCGGGAATTGGGACCCGGTCGACCGCAAGCAGCTTGGAGATCGTGATCAGCAAGCTTCCACCAGCAGCAGGACAGCAGCAACAGAGCTGCCAGAAACTGCCGCACTCCCAGCCAGCGTGTCATGGCGGTGACATTCGAAGAATCATGCGTGGCCGGGACAGCCGCTTGGGTCGAAGAGGCTTTGAATACGGTGGCGAATAGCCAAACAAATCCTCCACATAGCGGCCCAGCATTGAGGCGAACACTGACAACTCTCCATTGGAGTTATCAAACAAGTCTCCCAAAGAATTCCTCATATTTCCAATGTTTGGGACAATTGGAGGATTGCCAACCATCAGGGCGCTGCCATGAACACCAGCGGCGCGCATGACATGAGTCAACGCTACTGCGTATGGTACACCTAGCAAATACATCCTGACCATCACATCAGCCACCGGTCCTGGTCCAATCGCTTCTAGGCAGAACTGGAACACACGATAGGTAGATAGGTAGATAGGTAGATAGGTAGATAGATAGATAGATAGGTAGATAGGTAGATAGATAGATAGAGAGAGAGAGAGAGACAGATCATGGACTCCTCTTGTGGCTAGATCTTTGCAGTCCAAAACTCAAAATGGTTATCTTTTTTGCGGGGGGGATGGTGGCTTCAAAGCCAATCCAGCCAAAAGAATTTCGTGAAGCCATGTCCAAATAAGTTTTCTTTTACGTCCTGAGCTTCGTACCCATGGTGCGATTGCTGGCGAGCGAAAAGCCCCCTGTGGAGCGCATGGTGTTCTGGCACGTGGCGGACGGGGCACTTGAACAGTCAAGCACCGAAATGTGGACCGGTCATTAGTAGCGATGCCTTGTGCTACTAGTAGCGATGCACTTGCTACTAGAAGCGATGCTTTCAGATGCTTTAGATGCTCTTGCTTCCTGCCAACCCAAATGGCAATCACTGGCCGAACAGTTCCTGATGATCCACCGGCCCAAAATGAGCTCTCAAAGACACAGGTCGCAGCACCCTGGTGGTTGGCGATAAGGACACATCCTGGGCCAGAGGTTCATTGATGAATCTATTCTTGAACTGTACGTATCACGCCCACTTGGTGAGGAAAATGCTGAAGTTTCAGACCAAAAGGGGCAATAAGCGATCCATAACCGCATAAAACTTGGAGGACCAGAATCTAGAAAAAAGTCAGGAGAAGGATCTTCAAATTAGATCAACACCAAAAACGTTTGTTCTTAAACAAATACTCTGTCAGGGAATGTTCATCCATGTTGATCCACGTCTCATAGATCGAAAGGCTCCCCCCGTTTGATCTGATCTCTTGATCTTTCTAACATTCCAAGGTCACTGGTAATTTGATGTTGTATTTTAATAGGCAAACACTCAACTAATGGGTTTTCGTCATGTTCCTTCTTCTAGGGAGTCTTTGGAAGGTCTCCCTATCTTTGATACACACCTATATGGCTCCATTTGTTCAGCGAAATCGCCAAGAGAAAGGAAAGGTCCGTTCTGGTCAGTGTGTGTGAATGCTCCCCGGTCGGTGTGCCTGGGAATGGCACGACAATCCAGTGGTGGGGAATGCTGCAAATCCCTAATGGCCCTAAATCGAAGCACTTTCTGTTGCACCTTCCTTCGCATGCCATGACCCAGTCGTGAAGTTTCGCGGAGATTCAACGTCCGTGTGGACAGTGACAGATTTCCACACAACAAACAGTTGAGCGGCTCCAGAGCTCCGATACATCATCTTTACAACCAAAAGTCAGAAAACTTGGCTCAGGTTTTTGTAATGCGCCATTTATTGTGTGGGGGAAAACGCCTCTGGAACGAAAAAAACCAGATGCAAATGGCGCAAGCCATGTTAGGCGAAAAACCGTGACAATGAATGGGAAACTACTAGTCGGGGATGGGTTTGGCGCCATCTACTTTTACAATCCGTTTCGTGAAAGACCGCTATAAAATGTTTGGCCCTGAAAGCAGCAAGCACGACATTAGATGGCGCAAGCCACCTTTCCAATGATGTGTTTTGAGTGGTTTCTGTGAAATGATGTGTTTTTTTGTGAGAGCGGTGTTGCAAAGAAAGTCGGCAAGAGGAACCCATGAAAGCACCATAGATGGCGCAAGTGGCAAACTATCTAAGAATTAAAAATTAACTAGCTACTTTTGGGGCACTTTTCTCCTCTCCCCCTGTCTCTGTGTCTATTCCCTTTACGGGCCGAGAGGTCGGAACGGGTTCGACCTCTTCGGAACGGGGGGAGACCGGTGAGCGAGGAAGCCATGCGCAGGAAGGACCGTCTCCGACACAGCACCTCCACGGCAAACGATCTGGTCCACCGGTCTCCCCCGTAAAGGGAATAGACACAGAGACAGGGGGAGAGGAGAAAAGTGCCCCAAAAGTAGCTAGTTAATTTTTTATTGTTTTGTTATTTTCCTGGTCATATTCCTTCAGTTCCTGTCTTCCATTGATGTTTCAAGAGTTTTGAGGCCATTTCTTAAACTTTAGGATTTTTGTATTTTTAAATATTTTTTGAAAATTTGAATATAGATAGATTAATCATTCTTGATTAAGATTGTAGGCAATTGAACAAATCGACATCACAAGCATCTCAAGCATCACCAGCATCATGATCACCATAAACAACAAGAACAACACTGGCACAAAATGACTCAGTAGATGGCGCAACCCTTGTGTGAAAGAAGATAATGATGGTTGCGCCTATAGATGGTGCAACTCATTTCCCTCTCCCCATTCCTTCTTGTATCTAACATGTTCCTTTCTTTTTCATTTCCTTTAGCTTACAGTAATTCTTTTCACTTCTCCTTTCCCTTTCCTTCCTTTCCCCTTCCAGGGAATGGAATGGGAGGGGAAGGAGGGGAAATGAGAAGTGAAGGAAAGGAAAGAAAAAGGAGAGGAGAGGGAAAGGATAGGAAAGCAAAGGTGAGGAAAGGAAAGCAAACACAAGAAAAATAAAAAGAAATAGATGGAAAGACTAGTCCAGAAAAGGAAGGGGAAGGGAAGGGAAGGGAAAGGAGAAGTGAACAGAATTAATCAACAGGAGATGAGAAAAAAAAGGAACATGTTAGATACAAGAAGGACTGGAAAGGATAGGGAAATGAGTTGCGCCATCTATAGCCGCCACCATCATTATCATCTTTCACACAAGGGTTGAACCATCTACTTGGCAGTATCTATTGGCTCAACCATCTTAATCATCTTTCACACAAGGGTTGTGCCATCTACTGAGCTATTATCGTGCAGCGTTCTGTTATTGGTTCAAGTGCAAGTGCAAGGAAAGGGAAAGGTGAAGGGAAAGGCAAGGGAAGGATAGAGAAAGGAGAAGTGAATGAAGGAAAGGAAAGAAAAGTGCGAACGGATGGAAAGCGTGCCCCCGGCCCCGTTCTAGCCCTTAGTTTAACATGAAGCTCGCGCGCTAAAGCTCCTTTTTACCTGGTTGGGCACTTGAGCCAAAAGTATATGGCATGTACCTGTATAGCGACTATACTGAGACCTCATCCCTATTGACACCCCCCACATCCGTGCTTCGACGGGGAAGGGAGATGAGTGGATGTAAAAAACCGGAGAACGAATCATGTTCTCAAAAGTGCATTGGAGGTCAACCAGTATGTCTTATTGATCTGAATTAGCAAACGATCTTGCATTCGCTTGAAAGTTGGATCAAACAGGTAACGGAGCTACAAACGGAAAACGTGCATCTACCTATGGTATCCTGCGATTACCGACGGTGTGAAACACAATCCTATTTCACTCCCATGATGCCAAAATGGTCATCATGAATTACCCAGGATCCCTCAGTACTTGAAGTACCGGAAGTAGTATGTCGGTATGACCCCGATGCTCAACCATTCGTGAGTTGTCGCATGTAGTCAGCGCTCCGACAAATCCAATGTAGTCCTTGATGAGCTCCACGTTCCTTGGGTTTCCCCTCCGGATCTGCTCCTCGAAGGACTTCAACTTTTGTGTTTGAGTATCGGATACCTCTATGCCGTAGTAGCGGCATGCAACGAGGATCTCCTTTGTGGCATTCTTCCGCTCCGACTTGATGGCGGGGCTAATGTCGATGAATTTGTATGGAGCGGCACCTTCATCGTCTGGTTTCTGGTAGTAACTATATCGGCTCGCTCCGAAAGTCTTCCTAATCAAGCGCCTGATGAAATTTGAGATGAATGCCAGTTTCTCGATGATCTCTTCCTGGGTCTCAGATCTTTGAGCCTTCGGATCACTCATGTTACGCCGAGTGCTTCCGACCTCTTTGAGGTACTTGTGGCTAAGCCCGCAGCGGATTGCAGTGATCATCATCGGGTGAATAACGTGGGCATGGAACTCATAGATCTGCCACGCTTCTGTTGCATACGTGTCGTTGGTCCATTTGCTCATGCCTACGACTTCGGCTCTCTGAAGGCGTCTCGGAAACCCGGTATCCGGATCATTCGGTACTAATGGCCATCTATTGAATGGAGTATCATGCCGCTGTCCATCGTCGAACTTTCGCAGTACGTCTTCACGACTCTCAAAGCAATTGATGTCGAACGTTGCGTTGGCCAAGCTCTTGATCAACTTCATCAACCTCAGATCAAATTGCTGTGTGACTGCAAAGTTGTGGTCGATGGGGATCGCAGCTTCTTGCGGCAATTCGTCAATTGCGAAGGGGAAAGGCTGTGGAAGTTCATTCCCGTATCCATCTTGAGGGACCTCCCGATATTCGGGTTCGCCTTCGGCTTCGTCCGGTCGTTCCTTCAAGATGATAGGAACTTCCTCGTCTTCCTCACCTTCGGACTCCTCGACGTCAATGACTTCTTCGGCTGTCTTGCGTGCATTCTTGATGACTTCATCGATGTTTGCACCTGCAGAAGAAGTTGCTTCACCGGAAGAACTGGCTGGTACGTCTCTCGGAGGTGATCGTTGATTGCGGTCCCTTGTCTCCTTGGGTACCACATGCGTGAGCTTCCCATTTGCAATCAGAACCGCCACGCAGTGCGGACATATCGTCAATCGCACATCGACTTCGCCAAGACTGTTGGGACACGGTCTTGAGTCATAGTCTTTCATTGCTCGGCGGTACACGATCTCCTCAAAGATTTCCTGCCATTCGGTGCTATCGTACTCTGGGTAGACACCGCTCTCCTCGACCATGCTCAGCAGCTTTGAGATCTTGGCGTCGTCCTCGGAGTAGGTATCATCCTGGACCTCAACCGCTAAGCTCTCAAGCTTTTGATAGCGTGGAGTCATGATCGGGTTTCCGTATTTGGACTCCAGAACAAGGTAGCTTCCAGGGTCGGGTTCTCTATTGAGTAACCTGATCCATTCGATCTCCTCAGGCTGTCCGGGTTCTGCATTGTCGCATTGCAACCATGCCCCTTTAACCTCATCGAAGGGAACGACGTCCTCAACCAATAGAGATCCAGTCGCTGAGATGAGAAGCCCGTACTCCTGCAGCTTCGACACCGGAATGTAGAGAACCACCGGGCGATCACTCAGTGCGACCTTACGACCCAGCCAAGGTTTTCCCTTGTAGCCCTGCTCCCAGGCCCATGGCGGAAAACATGTGAAGTGGATAGAATCCCTTCCCGATGTACCGAGACCTCCTGGCACTAGCCCCCGTCGCATGATTGAAGTCAGCGCTCCAAGATTGGTAGCGTGAAATGCAGTCACCATGGATAGGGCCATGTCGCTGGTCATTCTTGATCCAATGTGGTCGATGTTGATGGTAACGTCATAACCTCCGCCGTCCGTTGAGTGTGCTGAGGTTGCTCTTACGGCCACGGGAAAGCACCATCCATCGCTATGGTGGAGTCTCCCTTTGGAGATTCCCATGCCCTTGAGTTCGTCAATCCATTCCTTCTCCATCGGGTCATCAGGGTCATTGAGTTCATCAGGGTGAACGCGGACCGCCAACATTTGGAATCTGATCCTCTTGGTTATGCGGAAACACTCATAGTTCTGGTCGAAGTACTTCTCCACACGTGCCTTCTTGGTCACGATGTCTATGTTGCCATAGTGATAACCGTCTTCCCAAACTGCGTTATCACCTAACAGGTCTTCCCATGACACCCATGCGCCTTCATCGCATTTGATTGGTGTGAGTCTTCCTCCTGTCCTGAACTGGCGTCCAATTCGATGCCTCAACTTCGCTCCCAATCGACGACTCAGGGCTTGGCTCGCTTGGCTGTATTCAGGTACTCGACAGTCTGGAGTCGGATACTTGTGATTGCCGTAGTCGGAGTTCTGTGCAGCGAAAGTGACTCCGTTGATCGGTACTAGCTCAACTTTCCCGACCATTGTCATGGGGTCGATCGGCTTGTATCCCTTCTCCCTCCGTGTCGGTAGGGGATAGAATTGATGACATGCCTTTGGTTTGAGGGAACTGGAGTGCACAAATGCCTTCTCTACAAATTCGTACACCACCTTCATATCCCTAGGGCCTACTTCCGCAAGCTTCCGCCCATTGTAGGAATGTGTCCCTCCTTCGACTCCATCGGCACTTTCAATCAAGGTAAACCCGTCATGGTCGAACATTGTCACGACTCTTGCTTTCAACATTTCTTTTCGCCTGAACTCGCTGTCGACCTTCCTATCTGGAGTAGGCGATGCTCTCTGCTTCTTCTTCCTAGGCTCCTCGTTTGGATGTCCGGATGGTACATCGTCGGGTGCAACCTCTCCCTTCACTCTCTTCTTCCAATCACTCAACACTGAGGTGACTGTGGGTGAAGATGAAGGGATCTTCTCGCAATTGAGAGTCGTGTGTCCCGACTTCATGCAGTGGATGCAGAACTCTGCTTGCCCGATCTTCTTCTCGAATTCGTCGATGGCTTGCAGTATTGATGTCTTCGGATCGGACATGTCAACGTCTTGCTCCTCCTTCTCCTGTTCACCTTCAGTCTCCATATCGACACCTTCGGCCTCGGGCTGGTCAGTGGCTTCTGCTCCATGTTCTGGCTCTTTCCCGATTTCGAAGAAGTGGTCGATGTCGAATTCAGGAGGCGGCATGGCCCTCATGCGAACGAGAATCAGTGCCACGTTTGCCGCCTCTTCAGAGTGCGGGTCCAATGTTCTGATCATCGATCGCTTTCGGTTCTCATACGTTGTCCTGTCATACAGCGATGCAGTGACGCGCTTGATGGATTCTTCTAATCCCGTCCTCAAAGCCTCAATGTCACCCCATCCCAAGAACAGGTGTTTGAAGAGTTGAGCAACTTCCAACATGCCCAGCAGCGCTTCCACCATATCACCTACCCGTTCCTCCGTGGGATCATCTCCGAACATCGTGCGGAATACATCGGGCTCCAGTATGGTCTTGAGGTATTTGGTGTAGCACACGTTTCCAAGGTCATAGGATCCCTGGTAGTACTTGGCGCTGCCGACTATCTGCTTTTCCACATGAATGCTGGGTCCTCTCCTCGTTTTGAAGAAGTTCTCCGTCATTGTTGATGACAATCTGATCCCTCCGAAGAACGAGAGCTCCTTCTGGAAACCGGGGTTCCCGTTAAAGATGATCATCGCTTCGTGTAAGAACTTCATCAAGTCTACGTGCGGGTTCATCTCGGAGATCATGACGGTGGGAGAAGATACCGTTTGTCCCATGCCGAAGTTGTAAAGCAATCGAGCACATGCATGGAATCGCTTCTGGACGTAGTCTTCTGCGGACATCCCACGGCACCTATTTGCTGCTCCGTTGATGCATTCTGCATAGCAATCATCTTTCTGATCGGAGTTTGCGGGACTGCAGACCAAACAGTAATCGCAGCAAATCTCCTCACCCTCCTTGAAGTCATCAATGACGTACCACCTTTGAGTCCTCGAGTATATTGGTTCTGGCTGAAGGACTCCCCAGTACTCATCCATCCATGGCATTTTGTTTTCTCTCCTTACCTTCTCCCTCTTCTTCCGCTCAGCCTCATTCTCACCTGAAGGTTCCGCAGTGGACTGATATGCATGGCTTCCTCTTACGGAGTCTCCGAACAAGTACTGATACAACCTCTCCTTGTCCTGCAACACGTGTTCCAAGTTGGGATCGTGGAGGTTATTCGCTTCGGTCAAGGGGTCCGGTGCCATAAAGCAAGAAGCGAGCATCTTTTCCCTGAACAAATACTTTTCCATGACAGCGTGGACCAAAGAGGTTCCAGACTTCATAGAGTAGGGGTGACCTCCTCCGGCGACCGAAATGGCTCGCCAGAATCTGTCCGACGTCGTGGACATCATGCCATTCAACGACAGCTCGTCCTTGATCATGTTGGCAATTTTGCCGAACGAACCGACGGCATGGTGAAACTCCACGTCTGCGCAAATCCTCACGAATGTAGGTAGTTGGCAGCATGCGTCAAGCTTGATGATCACATCCCTAAGTCTCGGAACGAAGTCCGTGGGAACAATCACAGTCTTGTATGTCCCCTTCTCGCCCGCAGTCACGAGATGACTCAATGACAACCACACATGGATGGAGGTGGGCTCATGGCGTTTGACATCATCAATTCGATCACGAACGAAGTCGATGAAGCCATATGAATCCGTCACCACTCCTCTCTTGTACTCAGGCGTACATGACATGTTGATGACCTTATCCCATCCAAGTGACAATAAGCTCTGGGCGAACACTGTCTGTTTTCCGGAATTCGATTTGGTGATGTACCCGAAGTCCGACATCAGAATCACCTTACTGGTCTTCATGGCGCCGATGAACTCACAGTGCACACTCCCACCGTCAATGGTGCGAGACGCTGGCTGACACGTGACACTTGGGATGAAGCCCTTCAATGTCTCACGCATCCTCAGCTCCAATTCCGCTTCATCACTCACCTTGGCTTCCATTGGGTAACAAAGGTTGTATAGCGTCCTCGGAGACGGTAGTCCTCCAGCAAGTGACACTCGTGTTGAGTCGTAGATGTTGGTATATTGAGCGAACCAATGGGCGTCTTCTTTGTGGTAGTTCCGATCAATCACCGTCTCTTGGTACCCCCCATGCCAGAACATCAAATACGACGTCAACCTCCGTAAGTACTGCAACCATGTCATCTGTCCGTTAACGGTACAGGGACCTTCTACGGTGTGCCCGGATGGCACCTGATTGGCGCTGACCATCGCGTAGACCTTCATGTCTCGCGAAAAATAGTCTTTCCCAAATACGTAGTACTTGTCTGATCCCATCGGAAACGGCATTCTAAACCACGTGGTGACTGAGATGTCCCTTGATGCCGCACCAGTGGATGTTGGTCCACCTGCCCTTCCCCATCGCTTGTAGGATGCCGACCCATGCCCAGTTGAACTGTCGGAAGGACGTTCCGAAAAGTTCTGCTGTTCAGATGACGGCGGCGGTGGAGGAGGTCTTGGTGCGCGAGGCATTGGTTTGGCCGTCGGCCTAGTGAAGTCACCATATATCTGAAGCGGCGGGCACCATTGTGGTCTATGAGCAACGTCAGGAGGCTCCGGACCTTCGCTGTCCTGCATGTTCCAAAATGGCAACGAGGGGATAATTCTGTCCTCGATTTTCTTCTTCAACTCCTCGATGTAGTCGGTGTAGGATTTGAAGGCGCTGCTCCGTCGGTTGTACTCATCTTGTCTCCCGCTCTCCGCTGCAGCTGCGTTGTACTGAACTCGAAACATTGTGGGTTCAACCGGGGTCCACTCATTGATCATCGGCATGACCTTCTCCCTCATGAATCTGAGTTCTTCTGGTATTAACGTGGCTACCAGAGGCTTGCAGTTGTCAAGGTACTGCACCATAACACTCATGGAGCCTAAAAAGGTCTCCATATGGTTCTGAGCTGCTGACCTGTACTTCGGCAATCCTCTCTTCCTGGCAATCAGGTCCTCGAGCACATCGATCACATGGATCTTGTCCAATGTGCTGTCCAAGTTGTGGACTCTTATTGCCAGTGCCATGTTGCGGACCTCTCTGTTCACCGTATCTATCAGCTCTTTCACCTTCTCCTTCGCGTTTCGACTGGTGAGTTTATCAGAGGTGTGGTAGAAGATCGAGCTGAAGATCGTGTAGTAACTTTCGAGGCGGGTAGCATAGACGTGATCTGACGGATCCGCGGCTTCACGCATGTTCATGCTCTCCTTGGCCGACCCGGACAGGTTCCTCCATTGCTGGTAGGCAACCATAGTGTCATTGAATCTGCCGTTGTTGATGAAGTCGCGGACGTCGTCCCATAAGTCATCGATCGCCCCAATCTCCTCAGGCTCCACGAGGTAGCGAGAAAGGTTGCTGAAGATCCCTCTCGCGTCGTTCCCGAAGCGCCCCTTAATGGTGGCCATGGATAACTTATAGCGTCTTACCAAGTCGCCTGTAGTCTCCTTCTTCTCGTCCTCGTTCATGTAGCCCACTAACTTCTTCAGTGAAGCGGTCAAGAATTTGGTGTCATCGGATCTTGTCCTGGACATTGCATAGTTGATGGATAACGGGACGAGCGGAGGAATGCCGACGGCAATCCATGCTTCAACCACATCCAACCCATGCGTGCTCCTTGACATCCTTGGAGGCAGGGCGATCTGCCCTCTCTCCTTCATCTCAACCAGGCCATCGAGGATCTTGATGATGAAAGTCGGGTAGCCGCCCGTGTTGCTGTTATAGTTCATGACACCACCAACAGACTCCATAGCCACGTCGCTAAAGCGTACGGGTGAAGCAATGCTGTGGTCACACGAACAAACACAACAGTTCAGAAAATCATGAATGCCATGTGGTTCGATCCGTCGTGCGTGTGATGTTTGTGTCCCTTGCTCACAACATGTGTACACAGTCTCGTTTGATGTTGCATCACACACTGAGCGCTCATTGAAGGAACTACCCAAGGCTCGAATCATAAGGCACGGAACGGCATGCATCATCTTCTCAGGCTTCTGAAGTGCATCGATTCTCTTGGTCACGGTCTTCAGGATGATGCCGACTATCTTCTTATTATTTAATTGAGTAGTCTTAGTGTATTTACCTGCACAATCTCTATGATTATGGCTCTTGTCACATGTTCTGCTGAGTTGGTTACTAAATTCAAGATTCCATGACACAATCTTCCAAGGTTTCTTGATGAATTTCTTGTCGGAATGCGAATCGTTGAACTCAGCACCTAACCCATACATGCATCCATCAAACATATGACAGTCGCAATCAGTGCCGTTCAACAAACTTTGAACCCTTTGATCTTTCCAGTAGGCACAGTATCGTGGTAGTTCAAACAGTGCAGCGGCTCCGATCTTCAAAACACGAACCATAACAGTTTCAAAACGTTCCCAAAGGTCCCAGTATAGTGCTCGCTTAAGCTCTATAGATTTAGCTATCGCGTCGCTAACTTTAGCGTTGTATCTCGACCATGCCGATCCGCCTGTGCAGGGTCCTGCAAACATTACTGCATCCTTCTCCGAACGCACCGCTGCAAGCGCACGTGCAATTCCGTATGGTGAAGTGAGGTCGTCGCTCTGAGATACAGTGACGATGGTGCAGTCGTGCTTCGCCGCTAGGTGGGTGAAGTGATTGCATTCCTCTGAACACAGTAGGATGAATGCGGGCTCTTTACCTATATCGTACAGATCGATTACAATCTGTTCGTCGCGGGCGGCAAGGTTGTCGTCTTCTTCGCACAACACGAACTGGTACCGATATGCTATTTTTCCGTCATGTCGTCTCAAGTTGACATCAGCTATTCTGTGCTCTTTACTCTCCTCGCTCTTGGCCTTGCTAATGGAGACGAACGTTGGGACAATGATATCCTTCAATGGGATCGTTTTCATACGCTTTGGGGTGCTGCATAATGCTATCGCAGCCGATTTAGCTTCCTCGTTTTCCGATTCAGCATGGTTTCCCCTAAGGGTGAACACAGTCTTGCCTGTCCATCGGAGATGCGTTTTGGTATGCGTACCTCTACCTGAGTGTCGCCAATAGTCCTTGACACAATCCTCAAAATCTGTTGACTCGGGCCGACTTCCTTGACGGTAAGTCGTCCTGTCGTCTTTGATCCGTGACATGTCGACTGGACAGGATGGCGCGTCACCCGGGCAGAACGCCTTTCTCCTAGGAGACAAGTGTATTCTTGTTAGCGTCCTAGCTTCTTCGTCTACCTCCCAATGATCGTGAACTGAGTGCTCTTGCTCTTCTGGATCCGAAACAAAATTGTCGAAAATCATCGAAGACCCCCCAGACCCCCCATTCCCCCCATGCACAAGGCGCGTCAGGGCGTTGAGCACGTGTAAGGCAGAGGTCGAGCAGTGATGAATCGACAAGTACAAGGACGAATCACGGAGAGTCTGTTGCAACTCGCGGCATTGGACAAGCGGACGCAAGCTAAACAAAAGATGCGGAAGGGTCGCAGCGTCGAAATGACTAGGCGCAGGAGCGGACGCTTCGGGTAACGGAGAAGACAAAGGGTGAAACTGAAAGAACGCACGTTCGACCCAACGGTCAAACCGAACGGGTTCTAAATTAGGATCAACCTTATCCTCGATCTGTTGCCATTGCGCGTCCTGCAAGATCCAGGTGCTGCGAAGGTAAGCCATATCAGGAGGAGCCCGTGGTGGGCGCAGCCTGTACAGCTTGGGAGTACGAACCATGACATAGGGGTCGCACCCAGGGATCTCTTGCAGTCCCTCTTTGCTCGAAAGTCCCGGCTGATACAGCTGTGGCGGGACAACCGGAATGGTGGTGTAAGGATATGTTGGCACCTTACTGTGACGATCTTTCTGAAGCTGCTTGGCGTAAGACAACCCATCGTGAGTTGGCTTCATCAGGTCTAGCAACGCTTGGCTGCGCAGACCATCGTCGCTCAGTATATTGATCAGCATGCACGCATGTTTCCATGAGTTGGCATCATCGAACCCTTTAGTGTGGATATCGGCAGCCATACGAGCAGTAACCTCATATACGAGCAACAGATAGTCACGCTTGAACATCTCGTACAACCAAGTGATGGAAATACCATGAGTTCGCTCCATGTGACGCATCGTGGGGTTCCTCCCACTCCGCATAACATTGATCATTGCTTGATTATCGTCATAAAAGACTATTCGTGGTGGCGTCCTCATCAAAGTCTCCCATGCACTGATGCTTGGGATTCCAAGTGTCCTCAATGCGTAATCCGCCGCGACAATCTCGGCCTCCGGGGTGGAGTGGCTAACGCACCCTTGACGTTTGCTACCTCCTGCCAACGGGAAGCGAGTTCGTTTGCCTTGGACATGCATGTGTGCACCGGAAGTCGACTTCAACGATTGACCACATCCTGCGTAGTCCGCATCTGCGAATAGGGCTAACGACAGGTCTGCTTTGGAGTCACCGACCCAACCTATCATTTTCTGATCGGCTGAATGATGCACGTAACACATCAGGTGGTGCAATTTAGCATCATCGGCAACTGTCCATTTTGTCACATTGCGAGCCAGCACGTTGATGGCCCGTAACAGGTCAAAACGCGCTATTCTAGCAGCGTACAACAGTTTCATTAAGAGACTAGCAGCATGAGGTGCTAGGGTACCACGAGGTTGCTCCTTCGTGTCAGACTTGACGTCATCGTCTGTTGACCTGGCCTTGGAAGCTGCCTGGTCAGGCGAGAAGCAAGTACCACACCATGTGCATGTGACAGCAAGTCCCTTTTGGGTACTGCATGGTGCTCTCGATGGATGATCCTTGGTGACATCCGGTAACATCGGTGTTGCAACTTTCTTCAATACTGTGTCCCTACCTACTATATCGAGGTATTTGACCACACTCATTTTTAGCAGAGCGCTCATATCATATGTCATCGTAGTAACTTTGGAACCATCGGCCAATTTATCTTCGCCTTTCGACAGAACACATCCTAAATACAATCCGACCTCGGTTTCCGCTTCAATGCGCAGCTTGGATCGGAGTAGGTCCCACCCTTTCTTCAAGTTCTCCTTGGGCCCTGCCAACTTCAAGTCGTCCACATATATCACTAACAGCAAGTCTAGCTTTTCGTGGTAATACATCGACGGCCATTCTGGTCCGACGGGTTTGAACTCCAATGCACGTACAGATTCGTCGCAATGTTGCTCCCACATCGTTCCAGAGTCTGGATGTCCGTATAATGCTTTGTTCACACGACACATAGGGCGTTTGAGACCCCTTCTGGTGATCTCCTCTTGCAAGTGCTTGGGCCACGCTTCCCACGGTAGTTCAGCCCAACACGGTACACCGCCCAATAATGCTTGGATATATGCTCGAATGGCGTCTGCCATCTGCACATCATTACCTTCCAGGCAACCGTAGAAATCGGCCCATCGAGCAGCTTCGAATGTAGCTGGAGAGTTTCCAAGATCTTGGAACAACGCTGCCTCGAAGTTCTGGTTCTTCACTTGATCTCCGAGTAGAACCCCTCGCCCTTTGAACTTCCTCTTCGGATCATCGTCAGGCAGTTGGTAGTTCTTTTCCACACATATTCCATGTACTCTTGCTAAGTGAACTTCTTCTCCTTTCTTCTTGGAGGTTGCCACGATCTCATCATATTCTCTCAGCCACGACCCATCGAACGTTTCCTCATCCCAGAGTCCGCCCCATTCATCCAACATAGATTGCATTGCCTTCTTATTGGATAAGATCTCAGCACGGCTCACGGGTCTTGATACCACAGCGTTGAACAACCGATTGCCCATAAGTTTTGGGCGATGTTGCGTATCACGCACTACACATGGCATCGTCGGAAATGGTTCATCAACTATATCGTTGTCAATGGGATCACCAGTGACGCAACAACATATCTGACCGTTCAGTGGATTGTAGACGTTTTCCGTCTTCCAAGCCGCCATAGCAAGATTGTCATCGTTGTCCTCCCACGTGGCACTCTCGTCCCAATCGGTGAGGAATTCTTCATCACTGGGGACACACGTGGACTCGGATGTAAAGGATTTGGGCGACCATGGGTCCTCATCATCATCAGTGTCCCACTCCATAAAGGTAGTAGGCATAGCCAAGCTTGGTCCACCTTCACCCTTCTCTTCCTCGCCCTTAGACTTCTTTTCCTTCTTGGACTTCTTGTCCTTCTTGGTTTTTTTATCCTTCTTGTCCTTCTTGGACTTCTTTTCACTACCTCCTTCATCATCCTTCTTGACGTCTTCCAGGTCCTTCAAGAGTTCATCAGGCTCTTCGTCCTCCTTCTTATCCGTACTGCTCCCAAGTCCTTTTGCTTTCTTCGACAATCTATCCACGACCCTGTCTACACGCTTCCCGGCCTTCTTGGCTATAGCTCTGTCTTTCACCGATAGCTTCTGCCATTCTTCAGGTGTAAGGTAGTCCTTGGGTCTTGGTGAGTTGTGGAAGAGTCGCCTTCCATCCGATCCCACTCTATATAGACGACCGTCCTTTGCGATCTTGACGTGTTCGCCGTCGTTGTTCAAGTAAATGATGTTATCACCCGGCCCCCCCAACGGAGTAGTGATCGGGACCGGAGTAGTCCTCTTTCTTCTTCTCTGCGAGCTCCTCCGTTTTCTCATCCTCGATCGCGTCAATCTCGCTAGCTCTTGACTTCAGATCCCCGTCTGGTGGATCAGGCGCATCATCGTCACCCCCCTTGATCGTCACTGTCGTCGGGATCGGGTAACTCGGGATTGGTAGGTGCATCTGGAGAACCGGCTCTCTCCTTCAGGACTTTCATTCCTTCGAGAGTGCTGTTCAACCTTTCGTACTCTTTCTTCAAAGGAAATTCTATTCCGTCGTCTTGGAAGATCTTCTCGGTGATGTGAGGAGTAATCAGTTTCCTCAACGGTCTCTCGGCATCATAACCCAAATTCTGTTGAGCGAAATCGCTTATAGCCCATACTTTGTATTTCCTCGACCAGTTCATCCCGGTCCCCATAACGTACCCCGCGAAAATGCCAGGTATGCTCTTGGGGTCGAACTTGTGATCCTGGTCCCTTTCTCTCGCGTCACTAGGTTTGAAGAACACCTTCGCCCCGAATGGTATCACCATGCCTGGGAATTCGCTCTTGTGCAGCTTCAACCATGCGCTGCTACCATCGCTCAGCTTCTCGATGTTCAACAAATGGCTTACGCACTCCACTGCAAATGGCCAAAAACATGGTGGTAGTCCGGCTTCTAGTAGGCATGTCGATGTGGTAAGCATCATGAACTGATTGTTTCTTTCGGCGAGTGAATTGTTCTGGGGATGTCCTGGAAGCGACTGGTCTAGTGGAATCCGGAGTTCCTTGAGTGCTGCTTCAAATTGTGGCGCATCATCCGAGTAAGCGTTGGTGACCTTTCTCTTACCGATATAGTGCTTCATCGCCTGTACCACTTCGTCACTATTGCTTGCTTTCAAAGGATAGCCCCATATCACACCAGTGAACCGATCTCGAATCACCAATACATCCTTATCCGGCATGATCCCATCTCTCGCCATCTTCTGGGTGTTCATGAGATCGAAAGTGATAAGGTCACCGAATGCCTTCAATTTCCGTTTGAAAGCTCCCTTGTTAGTCTTGTAGTGCTTCATCTTTGCTCTCACACATGACTTGCAGTATGGGTTCTTGTATCGGTGCGTCATCAAGTGCAATATGGATTTCGCCTCGCTCTTCAGCACTCCTGGTTTTGATAATCTAGCTTCCCCGTCAACCACGTCGACTTCCAATAGTCCCTCTTCATCTTCACCAATGTCACTCTCCTCTCGTTCCGAATCCGCATCACCTCCACACTCGTCGCCTCCGGCATCTTCAGATTGACCATCGTGATCACTATCGAATCTCGGTTCTTCCCCGTCATATTCCTCTTCAGGCGAATATCTATCATCACCGTGTTCCTCTGGTTCTCCTTCGACGCCTGCAACAGCTGGATTGATATCAGATTCACCATCCTGATCTCTCTGGTTATCTTTCTTCTTTCTCCTCCGTCTCCGTGGTTTCTTGGGCGGAGGTTCCTCTTGTTGTGTCTCCTGACCTGCTGTGGCCTCGTCTTCATGCCCCACACCTGACAGTATGCGATGAAGTATCGTAGCCAAGCCGTCTGATCTTGGTAAGCATCTCCCGTCGTCATCATTCACCTTGATATAGGGTATGTTGTCATGCACCGATAACGGAATCTTGTTCGCGTTCTGGTCGATGAGGTATGGCAATTGATTTGCCGGCCATATGAATGAGTACCCTTGTTCCATGCACCGCTTCCCGATGGAAAAGACTGATGGTGTGCTCTCCAACACGTGTGCCTCGGACATCATGGGTAGTTCGTCCACATTGATGTCCACCATTTCTGATGTACTAGTTACACCATTCGCTGTCATGAAGCTCACGGATTTGGGTCCTTCCTTGGTGGTAAGGCCCATGGCATTGACTTTCTCTCTTGATATCAAGTCGTGTCCACATCCCGTGTCCATGATGAAGCGTATCGGTGGTCCATCATACCTCTCTACAGCCATGAACATTGTGTCTCCCGGTATCGTGTAGTTGACAGAATCCTTCTTTACTACCTCGCTGGTGCTGAAGTCTGACAGGTCGACGTTCACCTCGATTCCTTCATCTTGAGTGATTTGTATCCATGCCTTGGCAATGTGTTCAGCAGAAAATAACTCCATCATCTTACCTTTGGCATGTGCTACTCGTGCAGCTATATTGTTCACTCTGAGGGCTCTCAACGATGAAATGAGCTCGGTATCCACCTTCTGTACCTCGTCCTTCTTCTTCCTGAGGGGACGGGTGTTTAGCTCGTTACCAGGATCGCAGGTAAACGTGGTCACACTCGCCCGGTCGTCGAATCTGACTTTAAAGCGAAGCGCCAGCTTACCTTGTTGTACGTTGGGAAGTGCGGGTCGCGTGTCCTCGCCATCACTCTCGATGTCTCCGCAAAGCATGAAGGCTGGCGCAGCCGGTTTGGGCTTGGCTTTGCCTTTAGCCTCTTGTTTTGCAGCAGGAGCAGCTTGGTGCTGACGTCGACATTTGTCCCCGAACTTGCACGATCCTTTCTGCCAATTCCAACAGACCTGATCCTTCATTGGCTTAGGGCTAGTGCTCCTACCACCAGGACTCTTTGATCTGTCACCCTTGAGGTTATCTGGTTTCTTAGCAGAACTTTTGTGCTTCTCCTGGTGACTAAACTTGCATTTGTCTCCTCTAGAACATCCGTTTTTTCCCATGGAAGTGGAAAGCGCATCCTATCTTGGACGTGTCTGCCGGAGTCGCTGATCTGCCACGATCCCCCTTTGGGCTCTTCGTGGTTGACCTTCCTCGATCCTGCTTCTTGTCCTTCTTTTGGTGATCCTTCGGATTATTCTGAGGAAGTACTGGAGCGGCGTCAAGCTTCGGTGGATCGGCCTTGGTATTCTTGGGCTTCGCTTTAGGGTCCTTCTTCTCCGCTGGTGTAGCCTTCATGAGGTTCCCAAAAGCTTTTTCCCTTTCTTTCTTGTTTGTGGTCTCAATTGATTTCCGTATCCATTTCGCCATGATCTCTCGTAACTTCTGATAGGTCTTATCCGGATCCTTATCCAACATGTTATCGTACACAGACAAGTCTAACGCCATAACTTTGGAATCCTTAATCTTGTCCCAAAGCAGGTTACGGAGTGCTTTGTCAGGAAGCATGTCATCCGCATCCATACCCGATAAGATCTCATCCCACTGTCCAAGGAATCTGGAAAGCTGATTATCCCCAGGGAACTTTAGATCGAATAAGTGCTTAGATGCATACATCACATCGACGTTGTCGGCACTCCGGAAGCTATCGACGATCAACGCTAACATTTCTCGTCCCTTAACCATTCCCGGAGTTGTGCCTCTCGCACGTCTCTGCATCATCTGCCTCACCTTCAGTTGTACGTCATGAGATCTCTCACCTGCTGCTTGGATAATCGTGTGTAGGGTGATACCTAGCTTAGCATCTACGCTAGCGAATCTTGCTTCGCCCGATGTCTCGAGCAGAAATGGGTCATATGGTGATTTGAAGGCATCCGAGAGCCACTGGATCCAATCTTCTTGTCTTTCGTCGCCCGATGCCGTCACGACTGCCGCTACAACTTGGGATTTCCAAACCTCCAAGTCGTGTATCTTGGGCCATGCAGGGATGTTGATCTTCTCGTGTTCCTTCCGAGATATCTTGGAGCCACCCGAGCTAGAGGATGAAGCGGCACCATGTTCGGTTGCAGCTGCATTCTCAGCGTTCATGCGCTCCTCTTCATACCTCCTCCGGTACTTATTCCTCTCATCTCTGAGTCGTGCTGCATGTGCTTCGAATTCCATCATGTCCTGCTGGTTCTGCATCATACCTTCGTAGTACTCCATCGCCTCTTTCTCCTCGGACCTTAATGACTTTTCGGTGCGTTCAAGTTCCGCTCTAAGCCTGGTCATCATCTCATTCTCCACATTGGATTCTGATCCCATGTCTGGTGGTTTCATCTTCAGTGCGACTTTCAGCTGTGCTTCACTCGCGCTTGATTCGATCAATTCTTCCTGAAGACGTTTCAACATCCTCTCTTTACGTAGAATGTCTTCTTCCAACATGTTCACCTTGACCTCAGCTTTCTTGAGTTCGACGTTGGATGGTTGAGACGGTCGATCGGATCCTTGAATCCTCGCCTGCGTCAACTCCTCGTTCGCCCTCTTCAATTGCTCTCTGATGGTCATGATGAAATTATCCTGATTATAAGACCGGTTGTTGAGCTCCTCATTCTCTTCTGATAACCATTTGATCTTGCTTGTATACATTGCTTCCTTCATCTTCATCTCCTCGGCATATTCGTGTTTGTTCCTGACACTCTGCCTTTGTAGTCCAACTATCTCCTGCCTATACAGATCCCTAATGTTCTCAGCGTCTGCGACTGCAGTCATGAGCTCGGTCACAGCTCGATCTCTTTCCGCCGATATAGCCTGGATCTCTTCCGTGCCGATGTTCACGACTTGACTAACCATCTCTGCGCTGTTGCGATCAGCGTACTCCCCTAACTGGGTGAGACGATCCCGCATTGCCACACGATCAGTGTCAATCTGGTATTGCAAATCGTGTGCTGCTGAGAGCAAACAGTCTCTGGATTCTGTAAGTTGGGAGATTCTTCGTTGATTTCCATATCCTTCGACATAACATTCTTCGAGGTGTGCCATCACTACTTCGTGGACTTCGGTCTCGTGTTGTATAATCTGGTTCTGTCTCTGCTCACATTCGACCATCCATGCGTTTTGGTGGTTCAACATATGCACTTCGGCAAGTAGTTGTGCACACTTCGCATTGAGGTCTCCATCGGCCCGTGCTAGTTGTAGGTTGTCAGTGCTTGCCCTTGCTCCGTCTCCAGCTTCGCTGTCCGACGGTACTGGTACAGTTGACCCATCCTCTAAAGCTAGCACTCTCACAGCTCCGGTGTCAGTCCTCCTCCTTGTCTCCCTAGGGCTACGGCCCGATCTCGGTGTCCCCTCCGGTGGTGTCGAGTGCGCTGACGGGGAACGACTTCGTGCTCTACCTGTCGCATCTTCTCTCACCGCTGCCAGAGTCTCCACTTCGATCGTACCTGGACTAGAGTTGTGGGATGCACTCATCCGATCTGCGGCCGCAGCAGCTGCCCCAAAGGATGCAGTGCTGGCGTCGGATTGGTCCATCTTCAGTGACTGAGGGTAACTGATCTATCCGATGCGTGTGCGTTTAGATGGTGTTGTGTAAGGCCGTAGCTCGTACCCAGCTCAAAGGAGTCTGGATACGGCTGATAACCTGCGAACGGATGGAAAGCGTGCCCCCGGCCCCGTTCTAGCCCTTAGTTTAACATGAAGCTCGCGCGCTAAAGCTCCTTTTTACCTGGTTGGGCACTTGAGCCAAAAGTATATGGCATGTACCTGTATAGCGACTATACTGAGACCTCATCCCTATTGACAAAAAGAAAGGCATCCAAGCAGAGGGAAAGGAGACATTAAGGAAAGGATAGCAAGGGAGAAAGGAAGAGGAGAGAGAGAGAATATGAAAGAAGGAGAGAGAAAAACAGTTCAAAGAGAAGAACATTAAAAAACAATTGGAATTTAACAGAGAGGTTGTCTACAAAAATCAACATCTTATACCAGCGTTCTTTGCAGAAGATGGCGCAAGTCTACTCTGTGAATGGGTGGAATGCCATTTATTATGCTTGAGGATGCATAGGTATGTATGTGTTTTGTCTTTTATCACGGTTTTCCGCAGGCGCTTCTGGCACTTTCTGGCGCCATCTACTCGTTTCCGGATATAGCCATCTATTCTGAATGCGCAACATGCGCACGCTGAGGGTGTCCTGTTCCGGATCTTCAACCCATATACTTATACAAATGCAAATGCAAACTAGAAGTATCTACAGTATATAAAGTATACAAAACTAGTCCCTGCCCTCAATAACTAGCGACCCCCAGTGGGCCCCACTGGTGCAGTGTAGTTTCATCATGCTTGATCTGCCAATTTGGAGCCTCCGTACGCATCTGCAAATATGTTTAAATGTGGACCTCGTCGAGAATCGAGAAACAAGAATCCGGTTGTCATCGTTCAGTCCACCACAAAAGAAGTCGGCGGAAGAGCCATGAGAGCCATGACCCACAGAACCACAGAACCACTTCGGTCACCGCCCACCGCACCGCTTCGCTTCCGCCCCTTCACGTCGTCCAGGCCACAGGGTCGCTCAATCGACTGCGGCCTCGGGAGATATGGTCGGGTCTGGCCTTCGGTGTGTGTATATGGTCGTCCAACCCGATGGACACCACAAGCAAAACACCGGGAAGAGTCTTGAAATCTTTGGCTGCTGTACTTGTTGCTGCATGTTGTACTTGTGCTTTTGGCAGCCCTTGCAGTGTAAGAACAATCACTTGAGCCTAGCAGCCTAGCATGTCAGGGAACATACGTGGGTTGCAAACAAAGGTTCAAATCGCCAATGCTTAGAAAGTTGTCTCCTGCAAGTTGGGAGAGATTCCCTGTTTTGGTGGTGCAGGTTGGTTTTGACGGAATCAGCTCTGGGCTCATCCCTCAGCTTTTGCCAACAGGACTTGGTGTAGCAACTGCTAAAAAGCTCTTAGGAGTGTCCAATCTACATGTTACTTCAACTAGCCACGAATTCCCCGTTACCCCAGCTAACGAGTCTCTCTTTGCACAAGGCCGAGCTGCTCCAGTGCGACCCTGGGCTCAATTCCCCAGGGTACATAGTCTGATGCATGGCCTGGCCAGAACAGATCTGATGATAACCATGCAGCCGTTTGCAAAATACCAACTCTGGACCCATGTTAAACCCATGTTGGTGCCCTTGCTTTTGAAAGTGTAAAGGGCAATCTGAAATAGGCGGTAGGAGAACAGGTTTATGACGCATAAATAAACTACGGACCAAAAGTGTGGTTCTGCATGGAAGATTGTGATGGTGTTTTTTTGGTGAGAAAATTTGTGGGCGCGACAAAAGCGTGGCGACACATAGGGCGACACTCAAGTCAGCCAGGGAATGATCACAGATCCAGTCGCGAACTGAGGATGAATGGACACCCAACAGTGACAGAAAAGCGGCAAACCTCAAAATCGGTGGAACTTGGCACATGTCGATGGAACTTTGCAATGATTTGGCATGGTGCATCTTTATTCAAAGCAAAATCTCCCAACACAACCCTTGGCATGGTGCATCTTTATTCAAAGCAAAATCTCCCAACACAACCCTTCCCTCAGTCAGATGATACGGCCTAAACTGCAGGTTGAGAAGAAGAACCTCTCTTGAGACAAAACCAAGTGCAGTAAACATGTCAAAAATCCGGAAAAGCTGGTCAAGTTGGACCCAGCGCTTCGAAACCCTTGCATGGCTCTTGTGCGTAAACAACTACCTGGAGCCTGACCGAGTATTTTGGTACTCCCAGGAATCGTTGAGACAATGATTCAATGATCACTATTTTCAAGAGTGGTTTGCGCCCCAAGGCAGACGCACCCAAAAAGTTGGAGTGCAGCAAGGCTCAGGCTACTCAGCAACATGGTCTTCGGGAAAGTGCCTCCATAGCAACCAAATTCTGCTTCGCAACACTCTTTGAGTGCTGAAGGCAACAAATATTCTGCAAATCACAGAATCACAGCGATTGTGTAGTAGGTATATGCAGGTCGCATGAGACAGTCAAAAAGTCATGACCCACAGTCTTGAGCTCATGTTTTTCCGTGCTCCTTCTCAGCTAAGACCGTGAACATGGACACGGGCTCGCGCACTCCCCTTCGGGGGGGCTCGAACCACTCAATAGCTGCAGATCACCTACATCTTCCTATGGCTTTGGGTCAAATGGGAGGCAAATGGGAGGGCTTGACAATGGTGATTTTGTTCCTCGATGATTGGGCATCAACAATGCCTAGCAAGACAATGGCAGCATCGTCAAACTTTGTTCAGCTCGTTTCAAGTCATCTTTGCAATTATAGCAACAAAAAAGTAAAACATAAACTCAACAGAACTCAACAAACCTTCAGGTTTCTTTGGCCAAAGCTCCATCACCTCGTGCATTGCCCCAGACTTGCCCAGTTGAAGAAACCGTCCCGCTTCACACCAGCGGTGGTCGACTGTTTTCCTGTCACCGTATCCATTGAGGCCTACCTTGATCGAGACACCCGTGTGAGCCACGTGTCCTCTTCGTGAGTCAAGTTACTAGTAGCTTCTTGTTACTAGTAGCGTCCTTGCCCCTAGTAGTACGGCCAGGAGCCCCTATTAGCTTCTTGTTCCAGTAGAGTGTCCCTTCTCTCGTTTTCCATCCCCAAGTGCAATGGGGGAAGAAAGAGAAGTCACTTCAAGCTGTGAAAACCGTCAGGCTCACGGAAAAGCCTAGGCATGCCTAGGCAGAAAAATACCTTTGTAAAAGAAAAAATGTCTTGAAGTCAATGTGTCATAACTTCATAAACTGTTCAAATCCAACAAGGAGTTTTCCTCCAACAACCTGCCAATGCTGATATCAATTTTGCAGGATGAATTCATTTCCATTCCTTCCGAACTTTCCCCACATCATCACACCTGAGCCCAGCACTTCCGCCCGTACTGGCTCAATCAACGCGGAAAAAAAAAGGGGCAGTCTCCAGCGGACCGGTGGAACCGGTTCTTTGACACTAAAAACCAACATGGACCCTGAAAATGTCTCCTGGAAGACTATTCCGACTTTGCGGCTTGTGTGTTCTCTGCGATAGTCTCGTGATTCACTCCCTTTGTGATGTTCATAAAGCCTTGGTAGTGGATCGCATTACCAACATCTTCTCTACAGTACTCTTCACCAAAACTCTACTTTAACATACTTTAAGGGCGCTCTTATCTCTTCAATTTCGCTTCTGTCCCGTCGCCGCTTCTTGAGCCAAGAGCGACCACTCTGGAGCTGCTCCGAGGCAAAATCCAGTAGGTTTGACTGGGAGAGTCCGTAGTCTTGGTCTGCTTTGGTGGAGGACCCGTCAACCCTCAGACAAAGCCAAGGGCACATCCACTGAAACGACGATCTGATGGTCTGGGTGGTCCATGGAGCACGAGTATGGTCACCAACTCTCTAGCTTCACAAGCTCACATGGGCGTGAGGACCTCTAAAGCAACAAAATCTCTGCAGAATGTGCCCCAGTGAAACCAAGAGAAACCAGAATCAAACGCAATCTGTTCTTCGCTGTTCATTCTTTCTTTAATGACAAAGGATGAAGAGTACTGCAGTTCACTAGCTGACTAGGAGCTCAAGACTGACGCAGGAACATATCATCTAAAACCACCGGGTCTTCGCTGGATTCGAGAAGACCGCACTCTTCATCCTCCCCCCGTCCTCCAAGTAACCCACCAATTCCTGGCGGATCAGCCCAAACCCATGAAGCAAAGTTCCCTTTTGCTGGGAAATCCCCATCCAGAAAATGTGTCTGGCAGAATCAAGGAGTTTCAAGTTCCATCTTTGGCTGCATTGATCAAATTCCCCGCAAACACCTGCACATCACCTGCAAGGGCTCAGCAAAGTGGACACAACTCACTCAGCTTGTTGTGCCACAGCTGCACCTGCATGCCATCTTCCTCCTTGCGGGCTGAAAAATGACTCGGCATCCCGCATTCGTTCTCCACCCATCAAAACAGTCCCGATTGGTGATTCTAAGTTTGAACGAAGGACCAAAACTGTTTTTCTCAGAGAGCGAGCAAATGACGTACATGTTGATTTTTGGTTTTGCAGTCACTTGCAGCCACTTGCTCAGGCAGCCACTTGGCAGCCACTTGGCAGCCACTTGGCACTCAAGCAAGTAAACTTCAACACTGTACTTTGAGTTCTTTATGTAAAAGCTGTAAGATTCTTTCGTCGCTAGCTCTGCAGAAGTTTGGATTTTTTCTCGGAAAAGTCTTGGATTATTTACAGTAATGATTTCTCCGCGCGCAGCTCGGGAGAAAACCAAAATTTCTTCGCAGAACAGCATTGCAGAAATTGTGGTTTTCTTCAGAACTGCGTGCGGAGAAATCATGATATTCTCTGGACAGAAGTAGCAGTCACTTGCAGCCACTTGGCAGCCACTTGCAAGTGGCTGCAAGTAGCTGCAAGTGGCTGCAAAATGGAAAATCAAAATGCGCACCTCCTGCGAGCTCAATGGTTTTTCTTGGCCAGGCTACTGTGGTGCTATTGCGAAGCTACTGTGGTTTGCTTCTCAAACGGTCTTAGTATGCATTCAAGCAAATATAGCAATTTCTGACCACCATGACGGACCATGACGACAAGAACTTCTCTCATTCCAGCTTATACACGAACAGGTTGCACAAGTCTTTTTCATCATTTGGGCTTGGAAAGAAGGTGCACAGCGGCATTTCTGCACGCTGTCTTTCCTACTCAGGACGCCTCGAAGCCTGTAGACGCCTACAAAAACTCACACCGACGAGTCTGACCACATCCTTGAGAACGACGGGGTTGACCTGCCGGTTTGGTCGAACAACTTGGGTACTTGTGCGTTTGCTCCTCCTCATCATCATCCTCCGTGTCTCCATCGGCCATGATGGAAAGAGCAAGCGAACTATCAAAAAAAACACTGAGTCGGGTGTCCAAAAGCATGTGTCATTTCTACCTCAAGAATTCCCATGTTGCCACAACTGTACATGACTGTGAGGTCAACTCTGCGAGCCAAAGAGAGGTCACTGCGGAAAAACACCACAAATGCTGATATGAGGGAGCCCCCCAATCATCTCCAGAGTCCCAGGGCACCGCATTTTGGATGAGTCCTAGAAGTTTTACCTTCTCATGTCCCCAACGTCCCCTCCAACATTGGAAGGCATACAATCTGTGATCAGCCAAAATCACCCTGCCATACCCCTTTGGTTCGGAAGTAGACCAGCACACCCCAACCTTTCATAGAGACAGGGGACTTTCAAACATCTATAGCGCCCAACCGCCAAACCTTCACAAAGGCCATCACATCTTTTCTCCAAAGCATCGCTGCACTTCCCCGCCTCGAGAGCGCCCGTTCTCTTGAAGTGCGCCTGGCGAATGCTCTATGCGGCACCGGTTTCGGTGCGGGTACACGCATTCGCCAGGTAGTGCCAGGGGGTCAGATGGACATCGCGAAGGAAGAGTCATGTTGTTTAGACCAAGTGCCTCCATCAGAAGAGAAAAAGAGACGACAGTAGCTAGAATGTAAAAAATGCTAGTAGGTTGGTTGGAGGCCATCGCTCTTAGGTTGGAGGCCATCGCTAGTAGGTTGGAGGCCATTCCTAATTGATTGTATGGTCTTGTTGAAGAATCGGTTAAAGAAAAATAATGCTTATAGTGTTGAAAAGTGCTCCAGAGTTCACAAGCATGCCTGGGACATCCTGGCACCCTGGCAACCTCCGCGAATTCTTCATGGTCTACAGATATCGTGTGGCCGGCCCCAGGTCGTTCAACAGGTCCCGGTCGCCGTGATCTGGACCCAAAGCTAGTGGGCAATCAGGTACAAGTATTCCAAACAAAAGTGCGTCTTAAAAGGTCGTGACCGTGTGGATTACACACAATCTTGTCTGTGAGTCTGTAGCATGACGTCTTGTCCATCTCATGTTCTTGGGACAAGTTCACAAAATCAACCTCCAATGGCCTTAGCCAGCCTTCTCACCAAGCATAGAAGAACAGGACTCCCGAGTCATTAAATGGCTAAGATCCAACAGCCAAAACAAAGGCGACAAAACATCAGTTTCCGCAATCGGCCTTGTCCGACTCAGGAGCCACTTGAGATCTTCCTGATCCACGCAGTGGCCACGCAGGCCGCTGCCCAAGTATATAATATACATGAAGGCGTTTTGAGCAGTTGAGCAGAGTGATGGAACATGAGAGAATGTCAACGACTTGAGATCCACCAGTTGGTAGGGACACTACTAAACCGTAACCCATTCATTGGGGCACCTAATGTCCTTGACAATGGAAAAGTCGCTGCACGTGCTTGATCTTCGTCTTCGCGCCTTCGCTTTTGAGGCTTCTCGGACGAACCTCGGGCGCGATCAAAAAAGAGGAAAACAAGTCTGAGGTCAAAAAAGAAGTGCCAACCGAGCAGGTGTGCATCGGCTTGGTAAAGGAAAATGATCTGGTGCGATCCACATAGCTTCCTGAACTGGTGCAATCCACATACCATCTCCCACGTCATCTCATGTCATCTTCCCATCTTCCAGCTAGGGATTTGGCTCACCTTTTTCTTCGCCTCAACAACTGGAGATTGGCTCACAGAAAGAACTGGAATCAGCCAAGCTACTAAGGGATCCCTCCGAACCAAAGTGAGAGTGTCTCGTTTTGACGACCAAGAAAAGACACATCTCATTCTGAGAAGTTGCAAGCAGGCTGGCGAAAATTGAGAGCCCCCCCACCTTCTTTTCCTTAGCCTTCTTTCCTTTCTTCTTGTGTGTTTCCTTCAACTGTCAGAAGCTCTGTTGGAAGCGACCACAAAATGCCTTAATTAAGACTATAGTTAATGTTGTTCAAACAATAGGGCACCGGAGCTTTACTGAGTGGGGTCTTGCGAATAACAACAATGATACCTTCGCATCCAAAACCATTGACAATGCAGCTCAAGCGCCTCCTCACTCTCATCATGCTCCTCCTCTTCCTCCTTTTGCTTCCTGAGATCGCAAGGCTCCCCAGAACACCAAACAAGTTTCGCTGGTCTGCTGGCAAATCTACGGGCTGAGGAGAAATGTATCATGTATTTGGTGCTGACAAGTCAGCCACCCATGTGCCTGACTTGTGGGTCAGGTCATGTCATCTCACCCTGCCCAGCATCTCTTTCTTCCTTTGGGCCTTCTTCTCCTTGCTTCTCTCCTGCGAAATGTTCTTCGCATCGGAGACGAAAAGGCCAAAAGCGCATTTTGGGATGGACAAACATTACGATGTTGAGATGCAGAAATATCAAGGTAGCTTACAATGATCCTTGCCTGGATCCTATCGTGGGGCCATGTGGACCATGTGCAGGTTCTTGCAGAGAACACGTTCTTCCTCCATGCTCACGGTTTGATAGAGAGTATCTGTGACTACCTCCAACTTGGCCCACTTCTTTGGCATACTGGCCTTTTGTAGATGTGTATACCGTATTAGGTAGACTTCACAGCTCAATCACGAATGTTCTGTGGATGGGTAATTCTTGCTGTCTTCACATCTCTGAACCAAACAGTTTACAGCTCGGCCTCTTTGGTCTTCGCCTTCCTAGGACAGCACGTGTAGCCAGGAAAAAGCAACGCCCAGCTCAGCAGACTTCAAGGGTGCAAGTGACCTCTTGGGTTGGATTGAAGTTGTGTAAGACGCTAGACTCAAATTCTCTCTCCTTCCATACTCTGGCTCAGTGTCTACTTCAAAGCAAACATCTGCACTCGAGCAGCACCCCGCAAAAAAAAGTAATGTTTCAACTAGTTTCGGCTCTAAGGTTGGCTTTGAGGTGGGAAAATGTTGGAGGAAAGGACTTTAAAATTGGTCGCAATCCCTCTAATTCCCCAAAGAAGCCAACAACTCTGGCACAAGCCACCGGCTGTTCTTCGTCTCTTCTTTGCCACTTTCCTCAGACTCCTGGAACTCTTCCGGCAACTTCCAAGGGCTCTGCCCCACCACTGAGTCTCGATACGCAAAAGTCCCAGAGACATTGGCAAAGTTCGAGGGTTTTAAAAAGCACCACCGAACAAGAGTTGAATGCAAATTAAAGCAACTTTCGCTGGAGCAAGGCCTGCTTTGGAGATTCCTCTTCCTTCTTCTTTTTTTGCTTTTCTGGCAAAACAAAAAGAAAACAGATTGAACCTGAGGTGAAGTGGACAGTGGGGGGATGTTCTGCCACAAGAAATCTGGATATGCATCCACGGACGGAATTGGATCTGTAAGAAGGATCTGGCGTTTGGAGACGGTTCAGTGGTCGAGGATGTTTTCTGAGCTAGGGGAGAGCAGAACTTGCATCAAAGCGTCTTTTTTTTGCACTTTCTTCTTATGTGCTTTCTTCTCAGTCTCCTTTGTGTCTTCGCTCTTGTCCTCGGAATCTTCGCTAGGGAGAGTGTTTTTTCATTGCTGGAGGCTCATGAGGGGTTGCGTTGACCTTCCTGCTCCCAGTCATGATAAACCCAAATTCTCGGAAAATCCCTTGTGTCTTAGATACTTCAGACAGGCATGAGTGTAGATGCCGAGACGGCGAATAGGCTGCACGAAGAAAAAAACCGCCGTCTTGGGCAAGGTCCACGCTTCTGTGTTCTGCGGGAAAACAACACCTGCCGCAGGTGCCCTTTCAGGAACCAAAGGCTCTATGAACAGTGCAGATTCCATTCTCTAGGGAGACACATGGAACCTGAAGTCACCACTGCGGCGAAGTGTCAGCCTTGATTGATAGCAAGCTGCTTTTTTGCATGGTTTGATGTAACTTATATAACTTATAGCCATGCCAGAAGTATGCATCTTAGGGCACAATCAATCACGAAGCATACTTCTGTGGGCAACCCAGTCCTTTGAAGCCACCAACCAGATTCCCAACGGGACAGCATCTTTTTGGGGCTAAACAAGCCAGAGTCACAGAGTTCGGTTCGGTTCCTATGCCAATGGGGATGTTTCCAAGCAAGAAGCCGCTTCAAGCCACATGGGGAAGTAATGGAGACGCCCTTTTCATTTTTTTGCACGGAGACCTTGTGGATGAGAGTCGTGTCCTTCAACTGCTCAGTGCTACTTCCTGAAGGACGACATCACGAATGTTGTCGAAAATTAGATTTCGATCTACCGGGTCCTTTTTGCGCTTCTTCTTATCCTTTTTCTTTTCCTCCTCTTCTGCTTCTTCACTTTGCTCGGACTCGCTGTCCTCGCCGAAATCGTTTGAGGGTCCGATCACTCTGGGCATATTTTTTTGGAGACTGGCACTCCAACTTGACGACAAGTGAATCCCTATCATATCTCAAAAAGCTCCAAAAAGAAAAGAACTTCCTTCCACCGATCTTCCGATCAAGCCAGCCTTGCAAAGGTCCTCTTGGATCCTCTCTTTCTTTCTTTCCTGCAAACTCTGTGAATGAACCCATACACCAAATAGACTAGGCCTGACATGGCCTGAAGCCATCTGAAGCGGCTGAATTGATGACATGGCCATCACACTGGACCGAGAAGTTCGTTCACCCGGCTGGCTCCCGTCAAAACAGTTGTGACGACGCAGCAGGCAGTCTTATGTGGTTTAACACTCAACCAATGTCACAGCTTGGCAACTTCTCTACCACGTTCCTCATCCGGCCATGAAAGTCATGGCAAAACTCCACCAAGCGCCAGATCATCAGGCCCGGCAAGAGTGATTTCAGCTAGGTGAGCACCAGTTCCTTGTTTTGTAAAATCTCTTTGCAGCCCCTTTGCATCCGGCCCCAGAAAGTCAGAATCTCTGCTGTAACAACCGCAGCCAAAGCACGCTTGTGACTCAAGGATCCAAGATCAAATCCAGTTGATGCTAAAGTACCCTCAGTTGCTTAGGGGGTGTTAAAGGAACCTGTCACCCAATCCTGGGTTGAAGAAAACAAGAAACATATTGAAGACTATGGCCCAGTAGATAGATAGAAAGAACCTGAATCCAATTCCTCCTAAGTCGCCTCTCTTCTCTGTTTTTCTCTTTCTCGGGCCGTCTCCCTTTCTGCCTCCACCTTGGCGGAATCAAGTACCGAAGGTGCTTTGGGAGGTCTGGTGGTTTCTGGAAAGCAAGGAGTGACTGTGACGTGGTTAGGGAGTAGTTAGAAAGCATGACCAGTGTATTCTGTATTCAATCGGACTGCGTATGATCTGCCACCAAACCCTGGCAACTCAACTGACATTGTAAGGCACACAGAATGTCGTTTGGGGATTCATTGTGTCAATTAAACTGAGTATGGCAAACATCAATATGCGCCCACAAAGAAAAGGAGTGGTGGCAAAGGGACAAAAAACCAAGAAAGTGAAGCCTTGAAAAAGCCTTGCTGCTGCTGGACTCCTGAATCGCACACACCAATGCTCAATATCTCAACCACAACTACAAATAGCAGCCGCAGCAGCAGAACCCAACAAAGCCTCATCGAGCCTTCCTTATTGGGCACTTGTCTTCTACCAACAAACACTGCATCAAAGAAGGCCTGGACTGAGAACCGGCAGACCCCAAGGCACAGCTTTGACAAAGCTCATGGGGGCTTCTACTGATTACCTCCTCTGCTGCTCAGCTGTGTCGACCACCAAAGCACCAAAGGTTGGGGGAGATCATTCCTTCACCTGGACTTCTTGAACAATTGGATAGTGCTATTGTCACATCCACACCTGAAACTCAGATTCATTGTGCCATCAGAAGCGGCACAACCCAACAAGTCATTATAAATTATAAGGAAGCTGGTGTTCTTCTTGTGAACCACCTCATCCCTGTCCTGGGACTCCCTGCCTTCTCTCTGGCCTTAAGCTTGGCCCGCTTGGCGGCCTTCTCGCGTACCAAGTCCTGCAACGAAGCTAGTGGGTGGTTCTACTGTGGCGGAAGGCTATTTGGAGTGCTCAACTGCCAGGGCTTGTCTCAGGCCAGAGTGAAGTTCCTTGGTGGTGTGTTTGGAAACATACAGTAGTTTGTCTGTTGCTGAGAGGTTTAGTTCTCTGAAAATGCATGTGAGCCACACACTGGCTACTAGCTTGAACAAGCCAAACACACTTGGGGCCCTGAGCTCTCCAGGGCAAATGTGAGTTTGGACCGGATGGGATAGAAAGTTCTTCAATCTTGATCAACGACTGGGTGTTGCCTTGATCAAGTCCAAGTGCGACAAAAGATTTGCAATCGGGCATTTCGCCATTCCTGGTGATGTTTGGCCCTCATGGAAAACCTCAACTTCTTGACTTGGCAAGTCCTCAACTCTTGGCTTCGTGAATGGAGGAAGATCCTTTTCCCACCCAGAAATCCTCATCCTCTTCTTCCTCCTCATCTTCATCCTCCTCATCATCATCCTCATCGCTTGAGGTTGAGGATGCCTTAGCTCATCAGAGACGGCATCTGTTCTCAGAGGCGCGGCTTTGCAAGGCAAATCCATCGCCGAATTCAGCGCTTGATTCAGTCAGTAAGTTTGGAGCAATTAAAGGACAATAAATTGTCCTCTGAAGATGTCTGAGAACAGTGGATATACCCAGACCCCCCCAAGACGTTGAGCATCAATTTTTTCTGCTCGGCCTCCGAGGCCGGAAGCGAGAATCAGAATGTGGATTTGCCTCCAAGTTTACGAGGATCCCGAAACCTTCCCAAGCACACAGGAAAACCCAAGTCACCAAAACCATTAGAGCCTTGTGTCCTGAGACCAGGAAATGATCTGATGTTCCTTCGTGTTCGCCTTTGGCCGCCTCCGCGCCGAACCTCCTTTGGCCGAGAAGCGGAAGAATCACTGGAGCTTCTGGACTGCAAGGAGTGGACGTGGAGTCGTTGGAGACATTGGGAGACAAGCCATCGAGGACTTCTGGTGACCGACAATGACCCATGGACAGGGGAAACTTCCCCAAAAAGAAAGGTCCGGGTCACTTCAGCAAACCCTTTTCGGAGGTCATGTTCTATTCCTCTAACAATAGTTGCAAAGTCGGTGACATTCAACAGGAATCACAGGTGTCAGACAGGTGTCGTACAACCACCCAGATCTTGATAGAGAATATGTGTTTCAACCTGTACTGCTTTCATGTTTGCCCAAGATTGGAAGTGCATTGTCACTGGTACTGTATCATCTCCTTAGTTGCGGCTACCAGCGCAACTGAGAAATCTCCCAGGCTTGCGGCAAATGGATCCGCCTGCTGCCGCGGTGGGTAGCCTTTGGCAAGGAGACGCTTCATCACGAGAATTCTCTCTGAAATTGGAGGTGCAGGCTCGTGAAATGAATTTACAAAGGGTTGGTAGGGTTTGGCGTTGTCCATCCATCTCACCCAAGGGAACCAAGGTGCATCTTTTCGGACTGCGTCCGACCTCCTGCGAGTGAAAGAAAACAATTGGACCGAGCAAGGACTTCGTTGCAGAGACCTCTCCCTCTGTCAACAAAGCCACAGACTACAGTATCTACTGAATCTACTGCAGCATGTGAGTATCATCTTGCTGCAAGGCTGACACCTATTTTTCTTGAATTGCACGAAGAACCACCCTGAATTGTTTCTCTTCCCAGAGAATACAAAAGGGCATTCAGGCATTCTCACCATGTGCTTTTCATCATTCCAGGACCCAATGCATCCAACAAGACAGACACCGCGCCTGGCCACCAGGGATAGAAGCCAGGGAAACCTGCCAATCCGAACGTCCTGTAGAGCCGTAACCTTTGCAAATCGGCCTAAGTGACTTTACGGCACAAATCCTGCAGATCAGCTGTCACAACGCTCCTCACATGAACTTGACCATGCACCCGGCTCCACCGACTACTTCGTTTACAGGGACTCCACTTCGCCCGACGGGACCCTGGATACCACGCCTGGGTACCCTGGATATCCATAGCCTGACAATGGACCGCTTGGTCACACTCGATGTACAACGAAGTAGGAGGACTACCATGGAGGAGACCCTTTTCATGAGAGGACGACACAAGAGTCATCACCCAGTAGCCAACCACCCAGACTTCCCTGGTCCTTCCTTTGTCTTCAATCCACCACATAAATGTGGGTCCTGATATGCTTACCTAGATTCATTTGCGCCCGGATCAGGGTTTTCTTCCACTCTGATCCACCCAGCAGGGCTACTGAAGCAGCCAAGACTGAGCGCAGCACCTGAGTATCCTGGCGGAGGACTCGGAGATCAGAGGCCCTTTACGGATCTAGACAGGTCTTGGTCTTCTCAAAGCGTTCTCCATATTCAGATCACACTGATCACACTCCACAAGTTCACCTTGAGCCTAATGTGTTGCCTGGGAGCATCGACATGAGTTTTGGGGATTCTGAGGTCACTGGATTTTGCACTTGCCAACAGCTGCCCGCACTCTGTCCCCGGCATTCCCACACCTGGAACTGACCTGGGCAGCATGGCGTGAACCATCCCAGCAGCCAGTTCTAAAGATCCAAGATCGCTTTAACCAACGTCTATCAAACTGCAGGCGCGATGTCACCCATCGCCGGGAACAGTAAAGCTGGCACAATGAGATGTGGAGGTCAAGAAATCCCGAGAATGTCCAACGAGATGAGTTTTCAAGGTAGGACTGTGCGAGCCACTCTCTCAAAACTTTGCGAGTTCCCAAACTAGCTTCGAGTCTCAAAAGAGGCAAAACAACAATCGCTACTAGGAGCAGGGATGCTACTAGGGGCTCCTGGCCTTACTACTAGGAACAAGAAGCTACTAGGGGCTCCTGGCATCGCTACTAGGAGCAACCTCGTCTTTCAGTGTGAACTTTGAGCCCCGCACGGATCAGGCCTCGCTTGAAGACACCGGCGGCAACTCCGATTCCTGGCAAACAGGCCCAGGAAGTCGATTCCGGTCGATTCCGATCGAAACGAAGTGGTGTATTCAGCGTCCCGACATCCCTTTCTGGAGACACGAATTGGGATCCAAACATCCAGACACGACTTGAGGACGCAGTTCGGAGGCAAAATGGTGCTCTCCTGTTGAGTGGCTCTTTCGAACGGCTAGAGTTCTTCAGTTTGGCAGGGATTGCTGCGTCCCACAAAGTGGGAAGTTGCCCCCCGTGCAAGAATCACCGCTCACTTGAGAAGAATGTGTGTACATCCTTGAAGAATGTTGCATCAAGTCATTCAGAAACGAAGGCTCAATCACACTTTGCATAGGATGAGTGGAGCGCGGTAAATCAGTAGAGACTGAATGTCAGGATGAGATGAAATAGGCCTCCTTGCAGCCCCATCCCTGTGTAGTTCTGACATGGTGAACGAAGAAGAATCATGGGCTCCAAAAGAAGATGATCCTTCTATTGAAAGAGGTTTCTCCTTTCATCCAAAATACATATGATCTGCCCCTCAGTCTTCTAAACCCGAAAGCTTCTGACATTGGAATGTGGACAGTCATATCATGTCATATCTGCTCCAGCCAACCATAGCTTCCCAAAAGATCCAGCAAGTCCCGCCCCCCCCTGGAGTGCTCACCAGGCCTTGCAAAGACAAGGTCTCCACAGCTGGGGCAGATCCAGTCCCCTGACATCATCGCCTCCAAACTTCGTTCGATCCAAAACGAGTTGGAACCGACCAAGGTGGGCAAAACACCGCACCGACCAAGGTGTCTTGCGGCCAAACCACCGCCCACCGCAGAAAAACCACGACGAGAAGCACAGAGCGACGAAAAGCCCCAGTTTTCCAACTCAGCTCTCTCCAGTCACAAAGCGGCCGGCTCTCACCTGGCCGAGCCAAAGCGATGCAGCGTCCCGATGCTCGAGTTTGGGCTTGCAGGGAACGGTCCCTACATGGAGAGCTAAAGGAGCACACGAGTTTGCACAGCACCCACGCATTTTGTCTTGCCATATCCGGTCGTTTCCATGGGATTCCATGGGATGAAAATTGTGTGAAAATCTGCAGGTGAAGCCTGTCATGTCTTCTTGATCACCGCGAGAATGGCTTCGGAGGGCACGTTCACCTTTCCAATGGCCTGCATCTTTTTCTTGCCCGCTGCTTGCTTTGCAAGGAGCTTCTTCTTACGGGTAATATCACCACCATAGCACTTGGCCAAAACATCTTTCCGCACTGCCTTAATGAGTTTGGATGAGATGATGTGTGTACCAATACGCGCTTGGATGATGACTTTGATCTGCTGTGAAGGAATCTCATTCTGCAAAATGCCGGTAATCTTCTTGGCAAATTGCAAGGCCCTCGAGCGATGAACGATCTGTGCTAAAGGGTTGGCGGTGGTTTGGTTGATGTCTACCTCCAGCTTTACCAAATCGTTACTTCGGTAGTCCAGGATGCGATAGTCCATGGATGCATAACCACGAGAACGGCTTTTCAGCTCAGCAAAGAAGTCGCGGATGATCTCAGCCATCGGAACCTCATACTCCAGCAGTGCACGTCCCTGAGTCAAAAAAATTCGTGGTCCTGTAGACGCCTAGCAGCACTGGCATTTCAGGGCACAACAGTTTGATACTTCTCGAATCTTCTCGAATGCTTTGAGGAGAAAAAACACCAAAGAAAACCGAGTGAACCTTTTGACCCGCCACCTCTACGCTGGGTCGCCAGCTCCATACAGGGGCCCATGTGTTCTTCTGGCACAATCATCTCCAGCAAGCAATAGGGTTCCCGAATTTCCGCGACCTTGTGGGGAGGAGGAAGCATGTTGGCAAATTGAATGGTGGTCTCTGTGCCGTCACTCATCTGAACCTGGTACTCCACCGAAGGAGCAGTGACCACCACATCCAAATCGTACTCTCTCTCCAAACGGTCTTTGATCACCTCCATGTGCAAAACTCCTAAGAATCCACAGCGAAAGCCGAGCCCCAGAGCGACGGAGTTTTCCGGCTCGTAAAAGAGGGCAGCATCATTCAAGGAAAGCCGCTCGAAGGCTGTCTTCATGTTCTCGAAGTCTCCCGACCTGGGATTCCGAGAAAAAGCGCTCTTAGGTTGGAGGCCATCGCTAGTAGGTTGGAGGCCATCGCTCTTAGGTTGGAGGCCAGTAGGTTGGAGGCCATCGCTAGTTAGGTTGGAGGCCGTCGCTAGAGGTTGGAGGCCAT
>CAXAMN010027683.1:571270-595314 GCA_963970005.1 Durusdinium trenchii
TTCACAAAGTGCTGCGCCTGCCACGAAATCTGCACATCGAGATTCACTTTGGGTGCGCCTGCCACGAACTCTGCACATCGGAGATCCAAAATGAGCAAATTGCACGAGGCTCGCAAATTTTGAAATGCGTTTGAGAAAATGCTGTGCCTGCCACGAAATCATGCCTGCAGGTCATACGAAATGCTGCACTGGCCACGCAAAATCATCCTCAAGGTCAAAGTCCAAAAATGCGAACCCTCTCACGAATTCAGCCGTTTCACCTCAAAATATCGCATCCATGGTGCGGATTCCCTGCGCCTGCCACGTGAAACGCAGTCCTTTGCACCTGCCACGTAAAATGACCTTTTCGAGGCTCCAATGTGTCGAATTCCTTGCGCCTGCCACGCGAAATTCACTTCAGGTCCGAAAACGAGCACGGCACCTGCACGAGAGCTTTGTCCCGGAAGCGCGAAAACCGCGACCCCCACTTTATGCGAGCCTGCGCAGTCGAAATGGACATGAGGAATTCAAAAAGTAACTTTTGTGCGAGCCGGCCCACGCAACATGCCGGGGCCACACGCGCGAACCCTGATCTAAACCCGCTTAACTCTTACCGTAAGAACCCCTTAGTGTGGAGCACTATTTGGGGAAAAAAAGAGTGAGAACCTCTCCCGTCGGAGCGATGGACCAGAAACGGATGGACAGAACAGAAGCGATGGACGCTCGGATTTCATCGTCTCAGGGAGTGTCACGAGATTTCACGAGGGAGCCCGGATGTTGAAGTGTCCTTGATCCCTCAAACCCACAGAGTCTCATCTGTGGCATCGCATGGAAGGCACTTGAGGCTTCCAAAGACAGCGCTGTGTGGAGCGATCTGGCATGGTGCAATTACAAACCCGATTGCAACTGGACAAATTCTCTATGCTTACCACTGCTTAAAAGGTCGTGACTGAGATAGGAACCTCACCATGGCCCATGCGACTTGTCATGCCAAGCCCAGCAGGGAGCAGAAAAACTTGATCGATTGCCATTCTGCAGAGTACATTACGCTCGCCACTATTTAGCCTTTCTTACGAGGACCACATCATAGAAGATCCGAATCGATTCCAAACCCTCCAGTGTCTTTTGGTTCAACAAGAGCTCAGCACCTAGAGCTATTTGCCCAGATCCGGGTCGTTCTATTCTGCAGAGTCCCTGTTTGAAGCCCCAACACCTTCCTGGCCGAGCAGCAAGTCCCTCTGCTAGTGGACCAATCAGTGCAGTTTCCATCCTGGAGGCAAGCCTGGCAGCAGGCTCCTGCCAGTGTGCGCCGGCAGAGCCACAGTGAATTGAAGTGGTCCAGTGAACTCATTGAATACATGGGATTAGATGATTAATTATTGAATGGAAATTGTGCCAGAGAACAGAATCCATGCTGCTTCGGTTTGCATTCTCCCTGCTTGGGCTGTGTGTTCGAGCTGGAAGTGAAGAATCACTTTCTTGCGTCTCCCATTCAATCTGGTCACAACAAATGGCTCAGCCGCAACTTTTTGGCACGTCACCCACAGGGCGGTTGGTAAACCACCAGGATCTGTGTTCGTTTCTGTGGACAACAAAAGCATTGATCAAACAGTCTGACTGAGACCGAACTGTATTAGTCACCCAGATCACCCAATCTCCAGCGTCCAAGGTCGCTTGTCGGAGCACGTGTCCACCCTGCGTCATGGCGTTGATCGCTACAGAAGAACAACTACTGTGTCGCATGCTTGGTGTTGGGGGACTTGATGAAGCCACAGGTACAACACCTTCAAAAACCAATCATGGAAAGCTTCCCATTGTCCCACGGGGAAGCCCCTGGCATTCGGTTGAAAACTGTGAAAACCAGGATCTCTGGCCAACAGAAATCCGGCAGGGCATTGGATTCCATGTCTTTCTGCAATTTGTGTTTGCATTTAGAATAGGGAAAGCCCGGCCCCCCAAAGCCCCCCCTGGAAGAGGAAAATAGACCAAAACCCTTTTGGTGGCGGGGTCCACATACAAACCCATGCTATGTCCAAGGGGGGATACCAGCTCGCACCCCAGCTGATTCGGCCATCACAACAAAATGAGAAAGCGCATCTTTTACAATGTCAGAAGGAAACACAACATACACAAGTGCTCCTGCCATCCCAAGATCAGCTTTCCACTCGGTCAGGGACCAAAAATGGATGGTGAACTTATACACATGTGTGTCCATCTACCCTTCGGCTGCAACCCCCACCCACAGACCTCCACCAAGCACCACATGCAACCCCACCTGCGGCCGCTGCCCTTTCAGCGCCCTGCAGCGCCCCAGCGGCTCTGTCTGTGTGAGCAGCGCGCCGCGGGCGTCGCGCAGCTGCAAAAGACCTCGCCCGGGCTGGGAGAGCGAGCTTCGCCCGCTGTAGAGGTGGTGAAGGACCTTCAGTCACGTCTCATTCCTCATGGGCCATGTTTGTTGGGAGGGTGTATGACTCATGCACGGTGTAGCTACAGTTTCACGTGCTTTGAAAGGGCCAAAATTGAAAAGGAGGAAAACGATAAGGACGGTAACCATGACCAAACAAGTCTGACGACAGTCTTCACAACCATAGGACCATAGGCACATCCCGTATGTGCCAAACAAGGCTCCACCAACACCGCACCAAACTCTGGCCTAATCCAAAACAACATGTGTCCTCCTTGCCTGCCGCCCCTCAAATCCAATCAATACTTGCAAAATGGACCTTGTGAATTGCTTCCGAAACTGTTCCTCTAAAGCGCCGGTAGTCAAGGATAAAACATGAGAGATTCCAGGCTCTGTTCTCTTGAAGATCCCCAGAGGTCTTGAATAACTTCTCTACCGCGTGATCCCAACACGTCACTCAGCTGCGTTCTTCTGCGGTCGATGTGCCTTGCTTGGAGAGCGCCAGCGAGCCCAGCTCCGGTACAGCGATGCCCTGCGGACAAGACGTGTTGTAGAAAAGAAAGGACCAAAAGAAGGTGGACTTCCCCCCCCCCAGTTAAGTTTAAAGGGGGCTGTGTAAAGGAACCCAAGTCCACCCTTTGTGTTCCTTCTTTCCTAAGCAATCCAAATGAGAGCCTTGTGATGAACTCAGGTACTGGACACTGAGCGAAAATGAGTAGAGTTTGTCTCGGCACATGGTGAAGCCTCTTTTTTTGCTGGTATTTATTGACGGTAGGGGATTTGAACAAATATAACGTGCTCAAAAAAAAGCGCAACAGCGCAATTTCTTCTTCGGTACTTGTCATCTATTGATTACTTGTCGGCCACAATATTGGGGGGGAAAGACTTGACCGCTGAAGAAGATTGGTTGATGTTCAAGGGTGTGTGATCCTTCCTTCCGATTTTGGGGGTTGGCTTGCACTTTGTCTCACAGCTAGAATCAAACTCCTGCCTCCCCGTCTGCTGAGGAGACAACATGAAATGCTGCATCGGGGTCAGCTGGAGAAACCTGTCGCACGCAGTCGGGGTCAGCCCTTGAACCGTCTGGAACTGCAAAGTTCACCGAACTCAAATCCAATCCCACACAAGCAAACAAACAAAGTCACAAAGGAAGACTCGAGTGTGCTATCTGCATTAGTATCATGCATTATCTGCAGGTCGCTTGGCCACCTGGTTTTTGCAGGGGCATGGTCTTCTGTCTCTTCTGTCTGAGCTATATGTACAATGAAATCAGTTGAATCCATGCCTTGTGTTGTTTGCATAAAAGATTCACAAGTTTGCTCAAAAAAAAATATAGCTAAAGGCTCCCTACATCTGCACGTAAAATAGAAGATCCTGTCCTACAAGTCAGGCCATGCTCCCCCAACTGTCGCATTCTGTAGCAAGAAGAACGGAAGGACCTGATAGGACAATCTGAGTAAAATACGTACAACCAGCAGGATGGCCAGGCCACAGACGAAAGCAAGCTTTTTCACCGACCAAAGGGCTTAACATGGCCCAACTAACGAGATGTCACGGATCAAAACATCACAGGATCGGTCTGATTCCTCACCCGGAGCCACCGACACTGGTCGGATCCACTCGCCTCTCGAATGTCTTCGCCACCCGGTGGCCACCGCACTCGCAGGCTGCGTCCTCTGGTCGAGAGGCCCAAGCGACCTCGTCAAGGGAGATGAAGCGAAGAGGCAAAGAGATGCTGCCACCCAACAGATGCTCAAGCCAGCGAGTCACAACAGGTGACAAATTATCCTGAGAGATGTTGAGCCAAAGAAGAGTGCCGGATAGTAAACCTTGGAAGATTACCAATCCAACAGTCAGCGAGTGATGTTCCCTCCTCAACTGCCCTCGAGCACCCTGGCCACCATCCGGCAGCTCCAGCACGTGCTCTTTCCAGGCACCAGCAACCTCCACAAACACTGATGCGTTCCTTATTTGAGTCCATTTCCGATGAACCAACAATGGGAATTCTTCTTGCTGTGTCCCTTCTACTAGAGTCACCATGCAGTGTGTACAGTCTTTCACAAGTGAATTTCACAAGCTGGTGAGACACAAAACCCAGAATGAACCCGGTACTTCCTGTGACCTTCGTGCAAAAAAGAAGTAACATCAGGCCTGTGGCAAAAGAAACCACATCACCATAGCCCGGACCATGGCTCCTCTTTGATGAGCCCTTTGGGTGCATTCAGTTTGCTCAGGCTCTGTCTTACATGCTGTGACACCCAGGTGTCACTTGGGTTTCACAGCAACAATGGCTGAGACTTTCTAATGAGGCTTCATGGCCCCATCTGGCAGAAATGCCAAAAATGCATAGATTCTCGGGTGAGATGTTTTGCTCGTGTTTTTCCCATTCGGCTGGGAGCAGTCCAGTCAAGAGCTACTTAACCAAACAACAGGAAAACGTGTAAAACTTTGAGCATGTCATCCCAAAAGCTCTTCTTTGGAATTGGTTTCCCTGTTCTGTTGCTTGTGTTGCCAGACATGAATTGTCATGGCGTGCTTCACCATCTGACGCCTCACGAAAAACATCTGTCCATCCAAGCCACCGGAGGAGTTTCGGGGGCCAGTTTTCCAGTTCAGTAAGCAGATAAGGCTGCAAAGGTCGAGCGGTCAGGGCAAGGTGTTAGCAACTTGAGGTTCAAAAGAATGTGTGAACACCTCAAAAGAATGTGAGCTATAGTTTCAGTGCTCTTGATGCAGCGAAATGCCACAGCTAATGTGATGCCAAATCCATGTTCGCCAATCAACATCCATCCATGTTCACAGGTGAGAAAAAGGTGTGCTTTTGGCAGTTCACCAGGTCAAAAGCAAGCCTCGCGCTTCGACCCGAAAACGAGGACAGCGCTCCGCCACGGAGGCAAACAGCCGCTTCGCCGCTTCGCCTGCCCATTGCTGGCGCTCGATGGAGCACCTGCAGGCTATGCCAAGGCAGGTCGTCTCAGGCTGGTCTTCTAGTAGCGATGGCCTCCACCTAATACCTTCTAGTTACTGGTAGCTTCTTGTTATCTGTTGCAAGAACTTCGACCAGGCTTGTTCTGTTGGTTGAAGCAGCGCAAGCCTCCCTCTCTATGAAGGGACGAAATCCCATGATCGCATTCTCGCAGTCTCACCGGTACTAAACTAAACAAGCATTTGTGAAAGTGATGATCCAAATTTATCCAACAACCAGCTAGCGCGGTGAGCACTTCTTGTTTCAAGCTCTCATGGGCGAGCAAGTGCGGTATGTCCTTGATCCATTTGTTGCAGCTCTTCTGTGATCAGGCCATCTTCGTCTTCGCCATCACATACAATCCACAGATGGAAGCCACCTCCGCCAGATGGGAATGAATTGCCCGCGAGGTGCAGCGTGTTCCCAGGTGTTCCATCTGTTTACGCTGTACAAAGATTATCTTGCCATCCTACAGTTCAACACTTCATCCCTTCAACACCGCTACGCGCCGCACAGTGGCCACTACGCACAAAAGAAAAAACGGCAGCCTTGAGATCACACCTTCGCTGGGCCGGCAGCAAACAGCACCAAACGGCATTTGCTGCGGTCAAGTCAAAGCGAGTCCTGCATCCTTGAGTGCCTTGCGACTGCAACGACGACTGGTACGACTGGCCAACAAAATCTCCTTGAGCATCATAGGAGATGGATAGATATCTTCTATGGTTCTGCAAAGAGCCACCCAGCGTTCGAATTAATCAAACTCCCCTACCGAGTCCAGAATTAGATTTCTGGAATTAATCTCATCTCAACATTTGCTGGTGAGGGTGGCACTTGAGAAGGTGAACACCAATTCACATCAGAAGTTGCAATTTTGTGATATTCAGATAAGTTGAGATTTGATGAGATGTGCTTGAAAACACCTAAACAAAACAGAGAGTTATCCAGACCTGACACACCTAACAATTAATTTTCTGCATTTGCGTGCTCAAACAGAAATGAGGAAGACAATCAAACATGATCCAACAAACAAACAGAATACAAGGAGGAAAGAGAAGGAATACCATTCATATTCATGATGGTGGGTCAGTTGTCAACGTGTCCTTGATTTGTGGCTGCTTTTTGTGTTGCACATTTCAAGCAGGATAAATAAGAAGAAACTATTTAACTCAAGGTACCCCAATCAAGTAACCCGTTCGACCCACCGGTCAGGATTAATTTTGCATATCAACTCGATTAATTTGCTTATAAGTTATTGTGTTCATTCATCTGCACCCCTTACAAAGGGTCAATTAATTTGCCTACCCCACCTCAATTAATAGATTAGTTAATTGAGCAGGGCCCCCCGGGGGGGACGGTGTTATTTCTGCAAAGAACTGATCAACACTGAATTGCAGATTGGTCAGGGCCTTAAACCTTCAGCATCTTCTTTCCGAAAAAAAATGTAAAAAAAGATCTGCTGGGAAGAAAGTCCACCAGCAAGCTCGGGGGCCATTGGAGATCTTGGTGGATTTCCACGAAATCTAGTGAACATCCAATAGATCCATAAAGTGGCCCAAATCCAACAGTAAATCCACCAGATCAGATTGGAGGCCATCCCTACTAAGGTTGGAGGCCATTGCTATTAGGTTGCAGGCCATCCCTATTGGGTTAAAGGCCATCGCCATTAGGTTGGAGGCCATCGCTATTAGGTTGGAGGCCATCGCTATTAGGTTGGAGGCCATTGCTATTAGGTTCGAGGCCATTGCTAGTGGATTGGTTCATCGACAAATCAGCACTCTGCATTACATCCGCATTGCTCCGCTTTGGACGCCTGGGCAAGTTCTCCAGGCTGGGCCTTTCGTGCATCGTAGTGAACCACGGCAAAGCCCAGAGCAGCGGCTGCTGCCACGTTTTCAGCCTGTCAGATCTGTCCAAAAGAACCAGCTCATTGAGGAACTGAGTCAAGGTTCGGGCCAACTGTCAAAAGAATCCTTCTACAATCTTCTATATCGAACGATATTGTGCAGGGTACCATGCTTTGATAAGCTTCGCTTGAATGAATCACTTCCTATCAACCAACCCTCCAGTGATCTAAACCGGCCGATGTGAGGTCTCCCAAAATGCAGTACCACATGGTGCCATCAAAACCAAGCAGGTCAGTTTTCGTGCCCAGCCTTATCATCCACAAAGACACAGTCAGCTGCAGTCAAGCCTGACAAACGCTATGAGGTCAGAAAGCCAAGTACTTCGTCCCACAAGGCCTTAGAAGTTACCCAAAAGTGTTTTCTGTAAAGCTGGGTTCCCAAAAACAGGTCCCCCAGTCCCCCGCTGTCCGGCCACCCCACCCCATAGCACGACTTGCCCCTAGTAGCTTCTTGTTCCTAGTTGCGATGCCAGGAGCCCCCAGTAGCGTCCTTGGCCTGGATGCAAACGCCCCAGTCGTTCCAAGAACAGCTCGAAGATGCGATGTCCAGGCTTGGAGCAAGCGACCTCTTTCTCCCGAAGCGAGGTCGGGAGCGCCAGGAAGCGAGGTCACGATCTTCTACAAAGGAGATACTCACCTAAAAATCCTCAAACTCATTGTTCCAGAGGGCTTTTGCACAGGAGGTTGATCACAGTTCCATGCCAGGAGGTTGATCACAGTTCCCTCCACCAAAAACGACAGTTCTCAAAAATTGATGAAAATCACTCACCAGACCCCCCCTCGGACCTCTGAGCTCACCAAGAGAAGCTCGGGCTCCACCAAATCCTTCAGCACCTCCCCACACTCCTCAAAACGACACTGGAGCCTTCGATGATTCTGTGGAATACTAGTAGGTAGTGCGGAGAAAAAGCATGTCAGGTGGTATTCAAGTAGTATTCTGCATGCCTGGTAGGCCGCCCTTCGGTACTCATGGTGAGACTATGGATGGCAATGAGCAAATGGAAGGATGAACCTGAAACGACGTTGACCGTGAGACGTTCCCAACTTACCCTGTCTTTAAAACCACTTCATGCACAGTATGAAGTAGAAAATAGGAGGTCATAAGACCTAGAATAAACAACCAGCAAGACCATTCAGTTCAGATCTTTTCAAACCAGGAGCCTTCTTCCAAGCATAGCAACTTCCAATTTGCCTCCAATAGAGGTGACAAGTCTCTGGATAGAACCAGAAGGCGAGGTGATTGGAGATCATACCGAGGACCACGTCTTGCTCTTTGGCTTGTCGCAAGACCTCCAAGGTCTCAGGGTAGTAGCCTGGAGGAGAAGGAAACTGTGCCACTCCTTGAGAAACTTATGTTTTTGGTGTCAGTCCTGACTTCTTTGCATTTGTCTGCGCTTTTCGGCCTGTACAAACTGGTTCCACAGATCGGATGAGCCACCCTCCCCGGGTCCTGTTGACCCGCCGGGTTCTTCACACAGCGTGATTCGCCGCTTGGCCCGAGCGCTCTGCAGCTCTCCCTGAACATTTGGAAGGAACTCCACGTTGAGAGACCCCCATCCGAGCGCGCAGAACACCTGTAACCAGCCGAGTCTCTCACTCCAGCTGAGTCTGAGTCCCATGTGCAAGCCACGGGTCGGTCTCCGTAGATCACACATGGCCAAAAGGCTTAGGATTCAGGGTGCTTTCCGCACTTTTGAGCACCAGAGTAGGGACCGAATCCATGTTTTTTTTGTCAGCTAAGCATCTGCAAAACATCACATAGCCTGAGATTTCGCTTTCTTTGGATCGCACCCTGTTAAATGAGTTCACCATGTGGGAATTTCCTTAGGCTAGTGAGATATGGAGGCGTCCTACTTTGAGACGATCCCATCTACAGAACTCGCGTTCTTGTGTTTTAGCTGCCTCAGCCTCAGCTGGGCATAGATTGGTCGGTGATCACTACCCGAGGCTTCCTTCGCCCCCTTTGCCAGAAGCTCCCAGTGATCAGAATAGAAGATGCTGTCAACCTGAAACAAACGAAGCAGGCATGCAGTGAAACAGAAATGACATTCCAAGAGAGATCCCCTCCAAGGTAAGCTTGATCTTCATGAAGTGTTCTGATACTTAGAGATCCAAGCAACCCATTCATTCACCGCCAGCTTCAAGCCGCTGTTCAGCAAATGTTGTGGGCCTCTCTCCTCCAAACATAGACAGTCTGTGATGGCATTTGGAGGCTTTGTGAGGGCCCCAAGTAGCTTAAGACTTTGCTAGGGTGCAAGAAAACACTGCCACCAGCAAGGACGGCAGTGAAAATACCACCGCCACCACCACCACCCACAGCAACAACGACCAAGAATATCAAACAAACCAACACCAGCTGTGGTAGTATACAATCAGCAATGATCAGAAGCCTCCATCTGCGCATTGAAATCACCAGTCACCAGGACTGGGCCGTCGCCTGCGACCTGAGGGCCGGGAGAGGTCGTATCGCTCGGCGTTTGTGAAAACGTGAAAACGCCCTGTCAAAAAGTGGCCCTGTCAGGATCAAACTCATCGTTGTGGCAAAGCCAAGCGATCAGACTCTATGGTCCTGGCACAATCCCTCTCTATGAACAAAACGACCTGCCCCCCCAAATAACAGACGGCTCACCTTGCGGATGGTCTCGACCATTTTCCGGGCGCCAGCGAAACGGACCTCCTCGTTGCAGGTGTGTTGCTCATCACTGTGAACACACCTTGGCAGAAGTGATCTTCGTTGGTTGAAGATTCAGATCTTCACCCCTTTTGGTGAACAAGAGAGGCATTGTTCAATACGTTTCACAGTGAGATGTTCAGCCCAATCTCATTGGATTTCTCTCCAAGCGGCCAATGCGTATTGAAGTGCCAGAAGTGTGCCTTCTCGCCTTCTCGGAACTCCGCCCAGGTCACGTAGCGTTTGCCCCACTTCCCCGTGGCTTCCAGGTCCTCGTGGCCGCCCCCCACGCTGCGTAGCCGGGCGCCGGACATCACACCCTGGGCAGCCTCGAAGGGAGAGGCCCGCTGTAAGCCCAGAGACTCCAAGACCTCCGGGGAGTCACACTCCTGGCGACAGAGAGAGAGAGAGAGACGTGTTATTTTTGTTCAAAGCCTCCAACTTAACTAATCTAACTATTAAGTAAGGGGCAAACTTGTAGACTTCTTTGCTCCAGACGCTACTGAGACGCTACTACATTTGGACGCAGGAGAACGCAGGAGAGCTCACACTTCTTCAAGGAAGCTCCCCCCCGCACGAATGATGTGGTTCCTAGATATTTAGGGAAACTTAGCTTCATAAGTTGTGCCGATGTCCCTTATCGACCTAAGTGCCTCACCCACTGTTCATTTCAGGCTGTGAAGTTCCAGAGAGTTCTTTTTTTGAAGGAGGACTGTTTGAAGTTTTTGAACCAGCAAGAAGTTCTTTGGACTGTGGAACGGGAGGTTGGTGGTTGCAGATGCGGTCTTGAAGGAACTCTCTGAGCTGAAGTCGGATTTGTTTTTTTCCATGGTTTCCATGCTACAAGGGAAGCAAAAAGGGAAATCTTTTGAGTTCTTGACCATTCGAAGGACGCCCCAAAGACCAAAGTGGTGCTTCTTTCAGCCTTGGCCCTGTTTGACCACATTCAGCCCTCGGGTTCAGCCCCTGCTCCTGGAGGCCGATGGTGTCGGGCTTCAGATTGGACTTGATATTCTCCAGAATACTTTCTCGCTTCCAGGAGTTTTCCGGCCGCCCAAAAGCATTCCACCAATAGAGGTTGTAGGAAACCACTCTCAACGTGAATCCAGCATTTGCCGTCCCTCCACAGGTGGCTTTGAAGAAGCTCTGGCAGTCTCCATTCCGTGTGGTAGGCTCCTCGCCTGTGAGGTTTTGCTTCTTTAAGAAGCACTGAGCCCAAGTCTGACAAAAAGTGAAGCTCCTGCAATCTTCCTCTCGGTTGCAAGCTCTCTTGCACTCAGCCAGTGTAGCATCCTTCACCGTACCAACACTGCCGCCCTCTTCCTCCACCACCCCATCGAAGGACCCATAGCACGCTGGTCGGATACGTAGCCCCCCGTTGCAAGAAAATCGGGCCTTGCTTCGAAGACGAGAAGCACTGCTGTAAGTCGCACGCAGCGACGGAAAACAGAAGGGCTATGATCAAGCCCCACATCTTTGGCTGAACTCTGGAGCCCAAATGGCTCAGGAGAACACACATTGACTCCAAAAATGGCATGGCACTTTGTGCCAAAGAGTTCTTGCGTTGCGCTTATCTCAGGGTTGAAGCAGTATACAGTACTTTCAACAACGACAAGGATGTCCATGGTTCATACCTTTCAAGCCCTGCGCATGGACCAACCCCAAACCTAAACAGTGTATGGGCCCAAGTTTAAGTCTAAAAAGCATCTATTCTAGCACAAGCGAGCATGTTCTGTTCAAAACCAAGATGCCCTTGACACATCAACATTCGCCGCCCTAACCTATTCCGCCTTCAAAAAGGTCTCCGAGCAACCTCCCCCAATCTCTCCGTAAGACGTGAAAACCGACACCGGCCGACACCGGCAACAACGCCTCGCAGCCGCGCGCAGATCTCGGCATCGGCTGCCGCGGTCTTCGCCTCGTCCAGTCCGCTGATGGCAGCACGTGCGAGGCGCCAGAAAGCCTCCTGAAGCCCAGAACCAAGAAGCTACTGGTAGCTCCTGGCATTCCTACTAGTAGCAAGAAGTTACTAGTAACAACGGGTTCCCTAGGGGTGGATAGTGGAAATTGAATCTAGGAGAAGCCTCGACCTTGGGGAGAAAGCCAGGTGGTTGGAGGGTCTATCAACCCAGTGCACTCTGACAGGTCGAAGTTGGGCATTGACAGGGGTGGATCAAAGTCAAAGTGGAGGACAACAAGGGTTGGCCTATGTCTTGTTTCCTACAGAACTACTTTTGGGTTTTTGGTTCTTGATCCACACCCTTTGTGGCAACAAAGCTGATGCACCCACTAACAGCTACTGAGCTACTGAGTCCCTTCTTCCTGACGTTGGATGACCTTGGTAGGCCAGCCATTCGTGGCCCGCCCATGGCCCGCCTTCGTGGCCTCGGGATCCTCTCGCATGGCACTCCACTGGGCCTTGGCCGCTTTGGCGGCGCTCTCCTGCTGCGGCTCCTCGACGCACCGGCGCACCGCCTGAAGAGTCAGCGACCAGTGGATTCAGTGGATTTCCCAGGAACAATGGAACAATGGAACAAGTATCAACCAAAGCCCATTGGTGTCTCTTTCCTTCCAAGTCGACCAAGAAATCCGACCAGGACGTGAAAGCACACCCGCGCCTCCTTAAGCCCACTGTCTGGATGCGTCACACCCCCGCAGTCCACGACCAAGCACCGAGGCATCGAGGGACGCTCGCCCGGTGCGGTGCAAATCGCTTAGAGGGCCATTGGGCGGGGGAATCGCTGGTTGAAGTGGTGAGTGTCAACATGGAGGCCTAAGAATATGAAGCGGGCAACAGCCAAGCCAATCACAAGCTGTTCCATCAACGTGTGACTTCTTCAAACAGCATTTCAGCTAGCTAAATTGGTCCGCCAAAAAAGGATCAAACGGGACGGCCCAAAGTGCCTTCTCAAGCCACAGAACTTGCAATGAGCTTCAAATCCATGGTGCCAAGTGAAGCAATAATTATGTTCTCAAAATGGTGCCAAATAAATCACTCTATGCAGTGCTCTTCGCATGAATGCTGCACCTGAACCTCCATAGCCACGTGGGTAGAACTTGACGGCGGCTTCCCTAGCGCAGAACACCATATCAGATTCTGCGGAATCACGGAAGCGTGTTTGGAGAGGCCCACACATGCAGAAGCTTCTCCAAAACCTTGTGAGAATAATTGAACAGCTTCATGGCTTGTTTCATGGACTTAGCTCATCGTGCAAAAATCAGTATCTCAGCTCGTCTCAAAATAAGGTTCATCTATGCATGGCCAGAGTGCTGAATGGAAAATACAGAGCAACCCACCATTCATCAGAATGCTGGAGGGTGTTGTGGCAAATTATCCGAAGATTGTCAGAAAACATGTTTGGCTGGTCGCACCAACATGGACGGGGCCTGTAGTTCCTTTCGAGTCCTACCCACGGCCAAACTCAAACCCGTGATCCCTCACCCCATGCTCTCCATGGTTGGCTTTGGTGCACCACACCTGGCGCAGGCTGCGGATGGACCGACGAACCGTTCACGGTCCGTTGAGACCCACGGCTCGGGAAGAGATTCCAGTTGCACCTGAACAACGTGCAAGTCTGGTCTCTGGCAGTCTGGAGTCCGATTTCAATCCAGCCTGGGGTGTGTGGACATTGGGATAGACGACTGTTGACACGTTTGGCACCCACCCATTTGGGACCGGCTCCGACCCGCCCCACCTGCGGCATGCAGCGTTCCGCGCGAACTGGAGGTCGTTGCAGTTGGGACACTTCCAGTCACCTTGGACGCTCCGGCTGCGCGACATCGGCGAGAAAGCATCGCGGGCGGACCGTTTTGGACCAACGTCCGTACATCGAAGAAAAGCAACATGTACAAGAGAATCTCGTACTGTGGTGTCCTTCGCTTGGGAAAAGTCGGGGGAAAGGGCTCTGAACCCTCAAAGCTGGACCTTTCTGCCTAAGGACCCTCAACCATGCACTCACTCACCCACAATCAGGATTCAAGGACGTGGTAGTGAAGTGCGAATCTGCTCATTGTTCAAATTGAAGGCTTGGTTCCAAGTTCCCATTTCGCTCCATGTTGCTTGCAGTTCTCTCCAAATCCCCAATCCGCCACAAACACATACAGTCTCTACTATACACATCCGGATCCTTAGCATCTGCTCCCTGGCCTGCGCGCGGCTTTTCGTTGTTCCCCATCTTGCCTGAAACTGCTGTTTCAATTGCAGTTAACCAGGATGGATCAATACTGTAGCCTCTGCCTGGAAAAGCACTTGGGTCGAGGAGTCTTTGGTTGCTTTTCTTGTCCCAACGCCTGGGAGACAAAGTGAATCCTGTGTTGAAAAGTAGATTACCATCGACCTTTCAGGTGGCCCAAACTCTCACTTCGGCAAGACCTCGCGTCCAAGTCCCCATCCTTCGTGCATCTCCGGTTTGTCTGAAGGCACCCACTACCAATGGAGCATTTGCTGCCCCCCCGCCTTTTCTCGGCGGGGATGAGGTCAAAGGCTCATCCAGAAAGCCATCCGATCTCATTGCGGCACACCCACCGTGCCCTGGACACGCGGTGTCGGCCACAAGGCCTGCCCAGTGGACAGGTCACGTCCAAAACGGCTGTGTGGTTTCAAGAATGGGGGGGGAAACAAAGACCCTTTTGGTAGAATGGTCGGAGAGTCCCAGATACGTGCAAGTCCGAGATGAGTTGCCAGATCTACCAAAGGTCCCCCCAAGGTCCCCCCATGTCGAAGACGATTCCAGCCCCTGTTCTATTGTTCTACTCATCAAACCTCAATGGCACAAGGCTGCACCTCTGGAGTCGGGCCACACTCAACGCTCGGGCTGGGCAAGGTCGCACATAGCAGCAAGCTGCGTTCGCAGAGCACCAGAAATCCGATGAGTTTGGCATTGATCAGTTTGGATGGTTTCCAATATTCCGGCTTTAGCACTTAGGAGCTGCAAAAACGAATTGAGGGCCACATATCTTCACTGATTGCTGACTGTGCTGATTCGGTCACAATCCTGCATCAAGCCATGGGTGCCCTGCTGCGCCAATGTGTCTGAAGAGTATTTTGAGTATGGCTGGCTGCCGCTACTGCAGGACTGTCTACCTCGTTCAAACCATCTGTAATGTTCGAGAAACTGGAAATGCATCTAAGAATCTATGGACACTGGCTGGTAATCTTCCTTTTACAAGGGCGTTCCTGTGCCCTGAGAAGCAAATGGCTTCAAAAACTCACAGTAGTCCACTAGCAAGTCTCATCGCAGGGCCAGTATGTGGTTGCCTGTCCTTGCACCTTGTCCTCTGCAAATGTGCTCTTTTCATGATGCACAGCGCGCATACAAAGGTGCTTGGCAAGTACCAGACCACTCAAGCAATCTGGGTAGGGTGCCAAGAGGCTAGAAATGTTCGTCATGTGCTGCTAGGAAGGTCGACCATAATTTCTCAAGTTCCTAGCTCGAGGTGTAGAGTCCGCTTACATAATGGATCTGCTACACCACATCCCTGCTGGTCTTGAAAACTACAGGCACAACACGACTTCGCATTTTTGGTATTTCTAGTTGCCACCCTTTCTGCTCTACAGCAACCCAGCCACCGATGCTTCACCCTGATACGTAACCTTTCCAGGCCGCCAAGCAGCCCCAAGCATTGCAGTCATCATTTTCTCAGAGTTCCCCTTTTGGGGTGCGGAGCTGCTCGTACGGATGCGCCTGGGTTTGGCCACTATAAACACATGCACTGTCACACGCACCCTCCAATTCGTCCCAATGGCGCCCTGGAAAACTGCTATATAGCGGAGGGTACAAGTATCTCCTGTAGTGGTCCCTGAATGGACAGAAACACGAATCTATTCTCCAGTTTGAAAGTGCTCAAAGCGGAATGATCATCCCATGTATAAATACACTCCTTGCTTGTGTGATGAAACTTGAGCAATTTGAACACCGACATCAAATATACAAGCTGTGACAATTTGGACTTGATGGTTTTGGACAACCTCTCTTTACTCTTGGATTGCGTCAGTGCTGCACCGATACTGTGCAAATCTGTGCAAGGGTTGGAGGAGTGAGGGTGAGCAGTCCTGAACAAACTGAACCCGTTCTTTCTTTTCACATAGACTCTTTGCCCGACCGGCCATCAGGGCCGAACAAAGCAGTCAACGAATCAACCGCCTCACCGCAGGGCCCTTCCACCCAGCCCACTCCACCCAACTCTACCCTGGCCCTTCCACCCAGTTGCAAAGCCGTCTCCTGGCGGAACGGGCTCCGCGAGCGTGGCCAGCCTGTAGCGGCCGGCCAGCGTGGCCAGCTGCGACCGTGCGGGAAGCATCAGAAGCGTGGTGCACGGTTCCCCGAAAAGCTTTTGAGTCACGGAACCGTGAAATCAACCAAGCGAACCCTTAGCCACAGCCTGCAAGGTGCCCCTATCCAAACGAGCAAAACTGCAGCAAAACGCAGATGTTCACAAGAATGAGCTTCTTGAACGCAACCTTCAATCCGAAACCTCGACCCTCTTCAAGGTTTTGAGGTCAAACTTTGGAACAAATATGTCCCGTTCAACTTGATCTTGAAGACTTTCTGCGGTAGTCACGGATCAAAACCCTAGATTGGATCCATGAAAGAAAGTACTGGTGCCTAGACCACCGGGAGTACCCCCCTAACTGCCACTGCATATAGAAACAATTGACACGGCATCCACCTCCTTCTGGACCGGTCTAGCTCTAACCACTGCAAGATCACCACATGCTCCAGGTCATTCCAGATGTCCAGATTCTGGGCTGTTGGACCCACTGATCAGCTGCATTTCCCGCATGGGCAGCTCAAAGTCCAAGGCCGCCAGGTTCTCCGCCACGTGCTGCTTCCTGGACAGATCTAGCAGAGCACACTGGCATCAAATATCTCTTGGCATTACTACAGTGCATCGTTTTGCATGTCCAGATTTACTATGCGTCGGATCTTGCCAAAGATTCCAGTGTTTCTCGATGAGGGACATGCCAAATGAACTCTCCTTTCTTAACACAAGCCCCCCTTGTAGAGCGCACTCAACCTCTTGTCTTTGAACGAGAAGGACCATAAGAGGCAGAATCAACTCCCAGGAGTCCATATTCCAAGTTCCTCTGGCTGTGGAAGACCACTGCTAAGCCCAGCTGCAAAGCCCAGCGGATCAGCACCTACCACCCCAGGGGATCCGAAATGAGCATGACAAAACAGCCATTGGTTCAACAACCGAAAGATCGATTTTCTATTTTTCACAGGTGTGCTGACTATGGAATTGTTGTCCTTAGCCATCCTTGGAACACGGGCTCACCTGACTTAGCAAGACAGTCTCCAACTCCTTCAACCCTGTCACATGGGGCAAACTTACAGGGTTGTTGATGCCTACCCTGAATCATTTCGAAAATGAACTGTTGACATCTCAGAATCTGAAAATTGCATGAAATCTTATTTAAAAATATATAAATCCAATCCTGCTGTTTCTTCCGTTCTGCTCAAGGTCCCATGCCTGCGCGGCACTGCGTTTGAAGCGCCGGGCGATGATCAGCACCTCTCAATGAGAGGGACAAATGTCATGGTCACATCCTGCATCCAACCCACTAGCAATGGTCTCCAACCTACAAAAAGAAAGATTGTATCTGATGTACATCTGTGTGTGTGTGAGAGAAATACCCTCAGCCAAACAAAGAGTGGACATTGGGACAAATCACATGGTCCATGATGTCATCTTTGTAGTCGCACCATGTTGATTGCAAAGTGATACATGCCCTTTGGTTGGACGATCGCACTTCAAAGGCTAATCAGGGTTCAACATCGATAAGCTGCTGGCGAGGAGTGGGCAACAAGTTTCTCCAACCGTCAACTTCATTGCCCTCTGCCTTCTCTCCTGGATCTTGCAGGCCGAACGAACCAACCCGTTCCTTTTTTCCTGGATCTTGCAGGACGTCTGGCTTCCTTTGGGATGCAACACTGAGACAAGCTCAGAACCCTACAAGCGAACTCCTCTTGTCCCAGGCACGTGTGGATCTAGCAAAGGAGGCAATGGGCGAGGCCAGTCAGTGAAAAGCCTATGCGGCGCCAAGTGAGCATTGTGTGCAGGGGGGTACGGGGTTCTCTATTCGATCCCAGAAAAAGAAAGCACGTCGCTTGCCGTTCCCCCATTTTGAGGCACATGTTTTGCCTCAAGCTGGCTGAGCTGCCCGCCCAGTGGCTGCCAAAGCTACTTCCCGCTGGCCAAATCGCCTGCCCGGCAGCAGGCAAAGGCAGGACGAAACCACACGCATAACATAAAGCTGCAAAATAGATGCTCAATTTTCCGAATTCCTGAAAGAGAAACAAAAAACTGAATTAAGCTCGATGTCTCAAAAGCACAAATTGAATCATAGCAGTATGCATTCGACATGAACCTCCAGGTGTCGCGTCTGGGGCCGTGTCCTGGGGTCGATCATGGCCGTTCCCGGGAGCTTTGGATAGAGTTTGAAGGCCAGGAGCCCCGTTCGTAGCGTCCTTTGCTCGTAATCAATATGTATATATGTATATATAACAGATGTATATAGATATAGACAGGATATATTTATATATCTATAATTATCTATATATGTACTGCATATATGCCCTGCTATTTCTCCTGGGGTCACTGTCATCATGTTCGATGGTTTTGGGTGTTTCACCATTTGAAGGCGATTTGTTCACCATCTAGTGACAAAATGTCAAACGTGAATATGTTCGCTACAAAATCTTCTGTTTCAATGACACCAATCAGTGCTCATTACTGCGGTGCTGCGCGATTGAAGCAAACACAGGTACAACCTTTGAAACCATGGATTTGGGGACGCAGGTCGTCTTTGCAATAGTCATCAACGTAGGTCTTCACGGTTGCCTTCAACCAAGGCCCAAGCCTCAGATGCCCCAACCATGGCGAGGCCCCGGCGGTAGGGTGTGAAGGCCTCGGCGAAACATCCACATGAGGAGTTTGAAGATCGATTCCTGAAGCTGTGTCCCACTTTGTCTTCTTGAAAGTCCGTGCCACATTTATCCAAACTGAATGAGGCGCGCCTCATTCACCACCCTCCAGGACAACATGCTTTCAACCAGCTGTGATCATGAACCGGCAAGAAAAAACCAGCTTCAGCAAATGCCAGCTTGTTGACCTTCCTAGCTAAAGCTTCTGCGTCTTGGCTCAAATGCTCCATCCGAGCTGCGTTACTTCTTTGGCTAAAGTTCAACCTTCTTAGCAAATGTCAGAAAGGTAGCCCGGAAAGTACTTGACAGTATTGCAAGGATAAAGCAATACTGCACAAAGAACATTGAAAGCCCTTCCCACGCAGAATTCCCTCAGGCAAGCAAATGAAAACTCTCCCAGATCTAGTAATCTAGTTTCTAGAGACTCATTCACACGAAGCCTTCGCATAACCAAGCCTCGGGTACACGTGCACAGATCCCACGATATGCCTATCACAAGCCGACTAGGCTTGGACCAGGTGTAGAGCGGAGAACCTTCATATACCTTCACATCTGCTCGACCTCATCCCTGCTTGACCCCTGCTTCCAGCCCAAACAAAATCGGATCCCCCGACGCATTGAGCATATTCCACGCTTTCGCCGTTGCCCGGGAGAAACTCCACCTGCCGTCGCCGGGCTCCGACGCACGTCACGTTCGACAGGGCGAACGACGGGGAGCGGATGAAGCTGAAGTCTGAAAGAGAGATTTGCTTCTAGTAGTAAGGCCAGGAGCCCCTAATAGCGTCCTTGTTCCTAGTAGCGATGCCCTTTGCTCCTGGCAGCGTCTTTGCTCCTACAGAAAGACCACAAAATCTCTTTGTAAGGTGGGGAAGATCTTTCTCGATCCGAGGACTTTTCCGACTTTCCATTGTTGGACACTGTAGGGTATCGCAGTTCCAGAGTTGTACCCTAGCGGTTCCTCAATCCTCGTGGGAAACCTGCTCAATGAACCTAAAGGCTTTGACAAACTTGTACCAAGACCTTCCAGCACAAAGTCCGTCTGTATAAATATGACTATGTATCTTTCTATCTGGACTTCCGTGGTCGCCCCTGTCAAACCTCCTGGATGATGGTCACTAGTGTGAGTACACACAGTGTTTTCACACAGCGAACAAAAAGCATGAAAAACATTCGCCCCGTCAGATGCGCGGACCTCTTCAGGACGGAAGTCCTTGACCCCGAGTGCCTTGAAGCGCTTTCGAGCCTTCAACCTGGCGGACAGGCCCTCCATGAAACACATGGGTCTATCGATTTCACACTTTCGGACGACTCGCAAGACCAAGACGGAGTTGACCACCAAGAACCGAACCAACAGGTTCCATGTTTCTTGACCTGCAAGTACTCCTTACACCAAACAAACACTCAAAATAGTGAGTAGTGAATCTGTAACCTCAAAGCGAAACTTGCACTGGAAGGCTGCTATGGGTGGGCTCCCAAACGCACTGGGATGCGTTGATTGTACATAACAGTCAAGATAAGGACTGATCAACATAGGCTAAAGACAAATATTGAAGTGTGGAGAAAGAAACCGACCAAGTCTCCTTGGTGTGGCTCGATTGTTTTGGCAATGGAAACAAGTGAGGTGGCTCATCCAAGCTCTTCATGTTGCTTTTCCACCAGTAGTAAGGCACCTTGCTATTGGTAGCTTCTTGCTCCTAGTAGAAATGCCCTTGGCTACTAGTAGCTTCTTGCTACTATTCCATAAGCTGAAACTGGCTCTTTGGTCACCAAATACACAAACATCCTCTTCACGAAGAGAGGCGATTTCTACGTGAGAACTTTCTGCAACGACGCTTCTCTCGCAAAATTGCTTGATTCTGACTGCCTGTCCTCCCTTTGCCTGGGAAGTCGGGGGAATCGAGTGTTTCCGGAGCAAACTTGAAAATTGCTTTAGAAGCTGCAAACTGTCCACTTTGCATGCTCCACCGACCCTTCAGCCTCTCTAGGTGCTTCCACCTGTAGCGAGGCTGGCGGCTGAGCTGTTGGGCAGCCAAGCAGCCACTACTCCACATGTTTGATTCCCAAGACTTCCAAAGGGACCGTGCCAAAGTGCTGGGCCGACGTACTTGGTTTGTCTTGTCCTGGTTTCTGCAAAAAAAAACAAAAAGACTTCGTCAGGCCAGTTGCGCTTGCTGGCTTCGAGCAGAAACAGTCTTCGCCAGTTGCTCTCGTCATGTGGAAGCATCGCGCCAGGTCCCGCGCACGCTCTCCAGCTCTGGTGTCTGTGGCAAGATCATCAGGTCGACGAAGCCAAGCCTTAGGAAACTGGCCCATCGGTCCACTTTGAGAAATCGGCATGTGAACTTTGAGATGTGCAGAAAAAACCATGCCAACGCTGTGACCGGTCGGATAGGGCTCAGAGAACCGGTCGTGGGTCTGTCCCATAGTGCAGGAAAGCCATGGTTGATGTTGCACCATCGAATGGATTTGAGTGGCATGTACAGCTGGTGTGGCTTTCTAGCTATTTCGTGCGGTTGTAACATTGTGTAGAGGTGGTAGCCAGGAGCGACGCATGACTGCCAAAATGCGGGTTGCGCGGGTTTGCATGGCGTTTGTTACCCTTTCGCAACTGGCTATCGCAGTTTCGTGGCTACAGTTCTGCCTCTTGCAGGCACCAGGCATACTCTATTTGTCCAAACCTTTCGTTGGACCTTTCAGCACAGAGAAGATTAAGACCAACAATGAACAATTCGAAAACATTGCAACATCGCGCGCAAATGGTCTTTGATGCTCACCAGTTCACCAATTCATACCGATGTGCGCTAAAATCGGCGCACCGGTTTCTGGTCTTTTTGTTTTCGCGCCAGATGCTTCCGTCGGATGGTGATGGACTTGACCGAGTCAGGCACCCGTAGGGCTGACGCTGCCCTAAAGAAATCCGCGCGGAAGATTCACAGATGTCGCTTCGTGCTATCGAAAATCAGCTGTTCTGTTGTGTCTGAGAGTAAAACGACCTCGTACATTCAATGTCCAACCATTTGTTGGCTAATCAATTGCTTGTTGGTTGGTGCACGCACTCTTTTGTCTTGCGGGTTGACTTGATGGGCTACTTTTCACCATGGATGTACCTTTCATTCGGCATCCACACCTAACTGTCTTTCTCAACGCATCAAGACCATGAAGCAGCTGAATCAAAGTCCTCAGCTCCCAAAAACATTGCACACCATGACAGCATAGGCCGCTCACATCGCACCCACGTCCGACTGACGTGCCAAAATCTTCATTGTTCGTAGATCCAAACTTGGAGCGATGATCGAGTTTCATCGTTCTTCACTCCCAAGAAGTCGGTGTCCTTCCGTCAGCAGCTTCGTATGGCCCCTGGGGTGAGGGCTGCTCAGTGAGGCTATCGAGCTTCGCCTCGTCTGGGGCGAATCTCGGGATCAGTCACCGAAGATGCCGGAAACCTTTCTACACCAAAGATGCGGGAAATCGGCCAATCATCCGGCAAACAAATGGCAGAAGCTCAGACTTCAGGGTTCTGTCACTTTGGGCGGGGGGCTCATGGTGGTGCGTCTTTCTATGTAGTACATTCGAATCGGTTGCTCCAAATTGATCAGGTTAGGCATGATCACTGCAATCTCAGCCACGACTTCGGACTGCCAACAAGGGGCGCTGGTATCGAGGGGCGGCTCCCAGAGCATGGAGATGAAGAGCTCCGAACGAGGGACCTGAAAAAAAGACGAACGAGGCTCCCATGCGCAGTACATAGACTACCATAGAGGCTCCCATCTGCCCCAAACGACAGACCTTTGCTTCCCCTCCTCCCTTTCTCATCTTCCTCCCTACTCAGCCTGGCTGAGGCGCACTGCTTGGCCTTAGCAACAAGCCACTTGTTCCACTCCATAGAGTCTCTGTCCTTTGCTCTTAATTCCAAGTGACCCTAGAATTGCAGGTTGGATGCACAAATTCTAGGGTCCAAGGTTGATCAAGTGTTTAGATATATATATATATACACACACCTAACTGCTCTAGTGGTTTTCCACTTACAAGTGAAGCTTTGACTGCCAGCACCTTCCAAAACCCAATGAAAAGTAGGGTCTTGGAAAAGAATGAGCCCTTCACAACCAAAACCAAAACCGGGTTTCTCAGAACCCACAAAGTACAATTTGACGTGAAAATAGCAGAATATGCGAAACGGGATGAATATGAGAAGGGAGGATTCCACTGCACAAATTGGTTTTGAGCGGCTTGCATGTGAAAACACTAGCTTTTCCGAAAAAGATCGTCGTTTTTGGAGGGCTTGCTTGCTCCTGGTGTCCTGGTGATAAATGTTCCCACCGGCTGCGTGTGGACCAAACAGCTTGACCAAGCTTCACCTTGCCGGTCTGAGTGCGCTGGCCCACTGCTTGCACCACGCTGGGAGAGACCTTTGCAGGGCGGATCGACTTTTCTACATCAAAAGCTGTCAGAACCTGGCCCAAGTCATCCGATTCTACACTTCGGTCATCTTCTGTGATGTGAAATGGATGTTAACGCATGTTTTGAACGGCAAGCTGTGATCCTCGCGCACAGCTCACACCAGCCTCTAGTGCATGCCATTCAGATCTTTTCTAAAAGGACTGAAGAGAGCCTACGCTAACCAAGATGGTCACTCTGCCACTGGCCAGCACAAGTAACACATACATACAGTAGTTCAACATACAGTGGCTGGGCGACATGTGAGCAATGTCATGCTGCAATAAACTGCTGATCTGCTGCTTCCACGCCTTGTACACACTGTACATTGAACAGAACACTCATGCCGACAGTCTACAGCCAAACAGCCAACCTTGCACTCCTGTGTTGCAAGTGCCAAAACATGCTATTGTACTGTAGGAAGCTGAGCAGTTGACACCAGAATCCCAGAACATGAAACTGTGTGACCTCCGACTCTTCCGCAACCAACACCGAAAACATCAAACAACAATCGTGGTGACTGGAACCCCCTTGAGGACTGCCACCTTTGGGGCATCACCGTCCGTCGTGTCGCGGGGATAGCGCCTGGAGATGTCGAACCTTGAGCCGCTGACGCGTTCGCCGTTTTGGTCGCCGGGGGGGGGGTTCGGTTCTTTGAGGGTCGACAAAGACCGATGTCTCCAAGTGATCCGTCGCTACTAGGAGCGATCGGACGCTACTAGGGGCTCCTGGCCTTACTACTAGTAACAAGAAGCTACTAG
>CAXAMN010027694.1:0-10639 GCA_963970005.1 Durusdinium trenchii
CCTCGGTCAGGCTGCGTTGACTCTCAACCGAGCCAGTGGTGTCGCCAAGAGCCATTCATTGTACTTGGCCTCCACCTCCCGTTGCACCCATTCCCAAAACTCCTTGGACGAAGTGCTGAGGTCTCCCATCAATGGAGTGATCACCGTCAGCCAATCTCCAAACAGCAAGGCCGCATTCTCAGCCGAAGGTGCTGGTAGTGGGGGTAGTTCAAGGTTGCGCATTGCCTCAGGCAGTGCCGCAGTCACTGAGTCCAGCGGTTTCATCAGGTTCGCTGAACCATTCAATCCATCTCCACGTCCTCGAGGATCATGTACTGGAGCGAGACCGGGAGGAGTGTCAGGTGGCCCTCCAAGTTTGTAGGCTCCCCATTGGCATCATGCCGTCCATCAGCTTTGGCGCTTGGCACCGAAGTGAACGAAGCTGAATCTCCACCGTCCGTCATCTTCTTGACCTCCCGGGCGAAGGTTTCTTCAGCCTCCTTCAAAATGCGTTCACGAAGACGTTCAACATCTCCCAAGCCCGGACTTGGTGCAGGATGTGGTCCACCTGCAGTTGCCGAGGTCGCCGATGCTCGAACGTGCGCCTCACCCTTCGCCGCCTGTTGAACCGAAGCGCTCCAAAAGGGATTCACCGTCCCCAGAGGTCCCACCGGTGTGGTAGGATAGGGCTCCAGCACGCAAGGATGTAGTTCATCACGTCCAGCTCCAGCCAAGTAGGGCGATGCACCCATGCGCTCAACCTCAGTCCCGCTTTGCGGCGAGGGAGTGCCAGCCGCCAGCCCGTGCGCAGGATGACCTCCAAGTCCGGTACCGGCATGAACTCCATGATCGCCGGGTCGAAGGAGAGGATCAAGTAGGGTCGGCTGTGGGCTTGGCCTTTGAAGAGCATGTTGCAGCACCTCAAATGACTGTCGAACTGCCTCCTGCAAATGCCCAAGTCCCATTGCCTGGCCTCTCGGGTCATTCAACAGCTGTCGAACTTCAGGTTGTCCTTGGCCGCCACTCGCTGCTGCGACGGCTGGAGGGCCTCCATGGCCAGAACCAGCGCTAGCTGCCACGCCCAGCCGCTTCACCTCAGCTGCACCCACAGGCACTGATTGCGCTCTTGCCGCCTTGGCCATCAGCTCTTCTTCAATCAGGGCGTCGAGCCGGCGATCAGCTGCTCCGATCTCCACCTGTGGCGCTGCGGCCTCTTTTCTTTCTCTTGACCGCTGCTGGCGTCGCCGCCGCTGCTCCATGGAAGCACCGCGAGGCTGCCAAGAATCACGAGATCCTTGGGCTCATAACCTAAGGAAGGTCACGCGTGAAAAAGGTCGGGATCGGCACGTCGTCCCTGTTTCTTGAGCCATCGAGCGAGTGCACAACTGGTTTGTGCTTGTCAACTGAGACATGCGATCGGTCTCGATCGAATCATTCACGATTCACAGTTTCAAAGCGCTGGCCTCTTTGAAGGGTATGCGGCATAGTAGTTCCCCACGTGTCAGGTGAGGGTCATTAGATTTTGTCAGAGCTGTCCCCCTCCTCCTTTTCTTCCTCCTCCACAAGTACCAAATCTCAGTGGGCACCACCGGACCTCAAGCACGAGTGCCGCATCCCCCAGTGGGCACCACTGGACCTCAACCGCGAGCGCTAGATCATCGCAGCGGGCACCGCCGGACCTCAACCGCGAGGGCTATAGCGGCTAGCTTGCCGCGAGCGCCAGATCGCAGTGGGAGCCAGATAGAAAGAATGCCAGGAAAGTGTCAGCAATTATGGCAGATAGAACGCTAGAAACTCTGCCCGATAGAGTGCCAACATACTTGCCAAATCAACACCAGGATGTATGCCAGATAAAGCACCACAATATGTCGTGCCACACTGAGTACCAAAATATGCACCAGGTAGAACGCCGGAATATGTACCAGACATAAAGAAGGCCAGAGTGTATGCGAGATAGAGTGCCAGAATCTATACCACATAGAATGCAATTATATATGCCAGTATAGTATTTGCAAGATAGACACTTTCTTGGTGATGAAGAAGTTTGCAACATAGCCGGCCGTCGGTTATCAACAGAATATTGTAGCATTGTGGGATTCACTCGAAGTAAAATATTTTTCCGGTAAAGAATGGGGAGGGGAGGTTTGAACTGAGTGAGTCGTTTGGCAAAGTGAACTTATACGTTTCTGCCTTGCTTAACATGGATCTGGAACACCACTTGTTCGTGGAGGAAGGCTGCATTCGTAATTAGAGGGATCTCTCACCTGGGACAATCAGACGAATTGCAAAACGAATTCTTTGCCTCAACTCATGGACAGTGTGACAGAGGGCTGTGCATTTGGAAGGAATATGAAGGAACTTTTTTTTGCTTCCAATTTGAATCTTCTCCCCTGCTAGCACACAGATTGACCAAGTGCTGAAATGATTGATTTCCAACGCAATTATATACTTTAATTAACCCACGGGATCCAGTGGCTATCTCCTTTTGAAGTCACCCGGGTTTCTTAGTTGGTCCGTCAACAGTACACGAATCCTGCGAAGGATTGTTCAACCGATCTATTGTGCATGCGTTTGTAGTCTATAGTTGACAGTGGATCGTCCTCCACACCAAGCTCAAGACTCAAACAGCCTCTATCTGATCTATCGTAAGCCCCTGAATCATGTTTCAAATACTGTATATAATATACTTGGTTTGACATGGTTTGAAGTCCGTTCACCGCCCGCCACGACCCAGGGGACCTGGGTACACTGACCCTTGCAGCGACCACACTCCACAGACTTACCTTGCTGAAGTTGCGCCGCGTGTGCCAACGACCGGGGAGCCTTGGACGTCAAACTGAGCAGATGAGTTGAGAGTCGCGGGCACAGCAGAGCAGCGAGTTGGACACACAACCGAAAGATCTACTGCTGGATAGATGTTTTTTAAACAGTTCTTGTCATTTATTGCATGTGGGCACCGTGTACCTGGGAGGCCGACTTCGACACGATGCATGAGACCTGCTGCTCCAAGGCAGTTGCAGATGATTTCAAGATATTCGAAGGTCATAAAGGTCTGACTACAATGACTAATAATGACTACAATTATTATGACTCCCAGAATTCTTTCAGCTTTCTTCAATAACGGTTGACTATAAGTCCATAAGTCTCAGCGATGTTTTGCAGCCAGTTCAGAACAAACAAATACATCAACGGATTTAGTCTCAGCTGTTTCAGGGCTATGCTGTTTGGTGCAGTCAGACGCCTCCGACTCCGACGCAAACGGTGATTCATGACCAGACGCTGGGACAAAGTGCGACGACGCGCAGCGACGCCACGGCGGCACCCGTCCCGGTTCAGCATCGTCCTGATGGGTTGCCAGCATTCGGTATGCGCATGATGTGGAATGTGATGATGTTTTTCTTTCCCGGTTTGTAGGGATTGGGGATTTTGGTGGCACGTTCGGGCCTACAACAGAAACCATGTGGTGACTGAAACAGTCAATAGACTAAGATCCCACGATTGCCCCCGGTAACTTTAAGATAACCAACAAGTGCTAAGATTTGCATCTTGATGCTCGTTCTAGGATTCGTTCAGGGAACAACACATTTTTAGTAGCTTAGTCTAGTCATTCTACGAATGGCAACCATTTCCAACGTTTCAAGCATCTAGGAACCAATTCTAACAGTCAGTCCCCAACTGTCCTCTTAGTTCTTGTTTCCCAAACCTCGTAAGTGCCGGAACCAAGAGTTTTCCTGAAGTCTCCGGGTGGATACTCTTTTTTTTGTGTGTGTTACTTCTTAGTTCCCAAATACATCATAAAACCACTTTAGGGCATGTGGTGCCCATCAACCCCCTAAGTAGATTCCGTATTCAATACGCTTTAAGTGCAATTTGGCACCATGGCCCTAAGTATACCAAGTTTGCTTTTCTATTCTTACCATACTGCGACTGACAAAGCTCCAACCCTTTACTCAACTAGAAGTGGAGCCTGTCCAGGCTGCAAGAACATTAGAACATTGGAACAGGGTGCTAGGTGCTAGGTGCTACGTTCGACTTTGGTGACTGAAGGGATGGGTTACGACATACCATCGTGAATCGGTTACGACATGGGCTGCAAACTTCTTGGACACCATCGTGGGCTGCGGAGCCCCGCATGTTTCGATCCACCGGGCACCATGGCACCGGAACTTCCAAACAGCAAAAGGGCTGATGGTCTAGTAGCTTCTCAGTAGTAATGCCAGGAGCTACTAGTAGCGTCCTTGCTCCTAGAAATGCCCTTTGCTACTAGTAGCGTCCTTGCTCCTCGTTCCCAAAGCAGCTTGGGTGAAAGGACTTGGCAAAAATAACTGAGCGTGGCGAATGGTCGCAACATCCGAACGACGCGTGAGATATTGATGAAAAGGATAGGGCGACTGGTTGGACGAATAGCAAACTGTGAGACTCGTGATACGCGTCCACTGGGTCCAAATTGGTACAGAAAGGCATAAGCTGTCAGTGCTTAGGCTTGGCTGTGCATTTTTATTGATAGGCTAGGAATGCAGCAACGCCCTACTGAAACCCAAAGATTGGTGGGTGGGACTGCACTTTGTTCCGTCGCAATGTCCATGACATGCACGACAAGATACACGGCTCAAGAATCGATACGTGCTGCACCACACTGTTGCAGACATTGATACGCATTGATATATTATGATTCGATAGTACCCTCCAACAGTTCTTAAAGGGCAAACTTGCCAAGGACACCATGAGGTATTAATTTTTGAATCAGAGCCGTAGAAACTTGTTGAAATGAGTTGTTGGTAGCGAGGTTTCCAGCCCAAATACAATGTAACGGTCCCGTAACGGTCCCGCAGTTTTTAAATGGTTTTGGCCAGTGTCTTCAAAAGCTTCATGCGGGTTTTCTCAGTGTTTTTGTGCTTTCCTTGTTGATGCATGTCACAAAAAGTTGTGGTATTCTACCAATTCGGGACTGGATTTACATTGTTTCGAAGGCTCGGTCTCTATGTGTGGGTAGCCGTTCTTTGAACAACTCTCCCGTGTCCTTCCAGAGCGAACCTTTATGGTTGCGAGGCCACTGGAAAGCATATAGATAAAGCTCAAGCTGCTCAAAAATGTCAACCAACCTTTTCGACTCCCATGCACAAGATGGAAAAGAAAAGTGTATCATGTGTATGCGCGCTAGGTGTGATATCATGTGCGAAAGCATGTGTGAAAAAGTATGGCAACTGTGTGTGTGTGCGCACTGGTATGCACTCGTCTGCGACAGCATGTGTGCATGTGGTAGAATCACCGAAGCGCATCCAAGCGAACGTCATTAACCCCCCGACACCCCCACCCCCCACAACACCCCTGTGCGGCGCGTGTCCTCTCGTCTCTCGTTAGTTTGCGAAAGCATGTCACACATGTATACATTACATTGAAAGCGCACACAAATGCAAACACATGATAAAAGGAAAAAACAACGGGATCGTTACAGGTCCGGCTAGCAAAAACAAACCGCCAGCTTTTGAGGTACTTCACCAACGTGAAGCCGCCTGGCTGATTGGACATTGAGGTGGATTATCAAACAACTGAATCTGACGGACATGGCGCATTTGAGATTGCACCAGGTCATACTTTTTTTTTGTTCAGGTTTCCTTATTTAGGGTCATACCAGCATTACATTTGGCAGGTCTCTCGTGCTGACTTGGCTGGTGAAAGTGCAGATTTGGCAGTTTTTGGCTCTGGATCAATCGGATTGACCATTTAGACCATGGAGGGAGTGCGTGTGTTTATTCTTTCTGCGTGAAACAGAATACGCCAAGGCAATCAGGATCATGTTGGGTTTTCTGAGTCCTTCTCAACAATTTCGCCTGACTTAGGGACGTGAAGGTGCCCCACACTGTGACTGTGCCTATCCCTCCTCCTCCACGCAAAGTGATCACGCAGCTCGGCAAAGCTCGGATGCTCTTGAGAGGAAAGGGGTGGAGCATGTTGCAGGCACTGGCATCTCTCAAGTAGCAAGATTTGATCAAACACTTGGGTAGGGTGCATGCGAGCGTGCGTCGTTCTACTCCTGTATAATATCTAAGGGCTGACTTATGACCTTTTATGCCCTGCAACGAGTTTTGCCGTTCCACTATGCTGCTTTGTCGTGGTTTGTTCCGTGCTCATGCATTGACATTGAAACTGTAGCCGAAAAAGAGCATCCGAGCCATCGCTCAGGCACACGGTTCACGTGCACACTCATGCCTTCGATTGCGATGGAGGTCCGAACGTGGGAATGCAGCTGTCACAAGTTGTCATTGTCAAGGCACATTTAATTTGATCAATCGATATTCTTGCGATAGAACTTTTTTCCTTCTCTTTTTGGCTTCTGGGGTGTAAAGCCTTGTCGGGATGCAGGAGAACCATTGGAGTTTTGCAAAATCCAGGAAGCTTATATATATATATATATATATTTGATTCCCGTACTCGTACAACTGTGAAGATTCTGACGATTGTCAGCAGCTATGTGCAGAAGCTTGACAACAGAATGTCAAGATTTGGGATGTTGCCTCGCAGACATGCTTGCAAGCGACTTTGTGCAGTTGTGGTATGTTGTGGTTTTGCCAGGGACAAACACAAGAAAACCAATCCATTTAGCTTTGTGCTCAAAACAACTGCAACATATATTACATGTAATATATAAAGATGAAGAGCAGATCTACCCTTTCCACCTCTCCCACTCCCACTTGTCACGCTGAGCTTTTGCCCAGATGCGAGTGGCGACATGAGCATGTGGAGCTCGGAGAAGAAGCGCTACTGCTGCTACTTGCGCGGGATCACTTGCCACACCAAGGCAACATGTCTTAGAGGAGATGTGAAAATCCTTGTTCAAATGCCGTTGTGTCAAGCTTGATTCAAGCCTAGGAAAATATATTATGAACAACAGCTAACCTATTTAAACAAGTATGAATATGTATCTTAACATGTCAAGTTCCTGGAGTTTGCAGGTGACCTATCGGCTGCTCGGAGAGCACTTGATGGGATTCATGTGAGTAGCTGTTTTATGTTGTAATTGAATGATAAGTGTTCAATCAGATTGTAACTCCCCAGATGTGTGCAAAGGCATTTTGTGTGGTGAAGGCTAGCGAAGTCTTTGGCGTAGGCTCTTGGATATCACACAGGCGAAGCCAATTCGCGAAGGCCAACTTATAGGATTATGTAGGTTGAAACCACTCTGCAAAATCACTTCGCAAAGCCCTTGGTCTTGTGCGAAGCCTCGCGAATCCACCCTTTCCATAAATTCTGGTGCCGGGAACCCCCAGAGTAGGCACCCCAGCAGTGTACAAGCACAATGCACGACGACAAACTTTCTTTTGGGGATAGGCCTTAAATTCCGTGCAGTTTTTGGTAATTTTGTAAGTCCACTTGTCCAAAGAAGCTGCTTGATGAGACGCCATGTGTATACGAGTATAACCATGTTTGCGTTCGGGGTGCGCATGGCTGGAAAGGCTGGGGGATGCTGTGGCTCTATGTCTATTGTCTCAGTAACGTTTTGGATCACTGTGCTCCGACTGTCCTGAGGCCTCACTACCACACCATCACTCACATCAAGCATGTCACAGTCCCAGTCCATGTGCCCATCCCGGCACCACCGCCCCAAGTGATCAACCACGTGGTGAACGACCCGATTCACGACTCTTGGCGGAGAGGTTCAGGCCGGCGACTTGTGTCGTTGGATTTTGGGACATTTGCGGAAGTTACAGGTAAGGTGGTACAATGAACTCAATCAACAAGTATAACCAGAAAGACTGCAGAAACAGTCATGTTAGAGTGAAAAGTGGGTGGGGGGGTGGAAGCAACTACAAGTGGGGCTGATTGTTCCACACATACAATGACATACAAACCAAAATGGATCGGAAAATAAAAGAAATGACATGTTGGGCACGTGCTTTGTGTGCGCAGCTGGCATCCCTCATGCTGAGGACCCTCCACAGGTCATCAAAGTGCCTGTTCCTGGACAGCCTACCTACGCCGCTTGGCTTCGGCTGTTTGTATGTTTGTTTGTTGAGATGCACCGCAGTCTTCACGCAGCCAGCGATTTATATAGTTTAGTTTGTTAAAGAAATATTTGGCGGCAGGTTTTGGGCTGCTCCACCACTGCCAATTGTATGAAAGTTTGCATCTGTTTTCACAGCTGGAGTGGCTGAAGTTGCCAACGCCAGTTTGTTGCAGCGTTCGCTTTGTCGATGTTTTTCGCTGTTTATGATTTTGCGTTGAGGTCCCTAAGTATGTTCACCAGAAGCATTACGTGCCCGTGCGAGAGCCAAGCCCACCTCAATACCACAACGTGCCTGTGCCGGTTCCTATCAAGGACCCCGGACAGGCGCACTATGCGGTTGCGGTTGTTTTTCATATGCAGCAGTTGCAGTAACTCTACGAGGATGCCATTTATCATTTTTTGTGTACAAAATTTCTGCATGTTTGTTGTTGCAAACCCGATTATTTTGATCACTTCCCGCAGAGTTCCAGCAGGTGATCAAGGTGCCAGTGCCTTTGCCACCCCAAACCGTTGTGAAGAACAAAGCGCGGAACGCACCAATTGAGTCGGTGCAGGATTAGGTCGAACTCTGAATGGATGGCGGCGATGTCACATTGGCTTTTGTTGCCATCGCAAATCCCTCAACAAAAACACACAATCACGCCAGCTTGCTTCAAACTGCGGAACATTTTGACAAAAAACAGAACGTGCCGGGAAATCCGAAATCAATCAACAACACATTTGGTTGATGCTGTCAACTTGCTGTGTCATCACCGCCAGAACCTGCATTCGCAGGTGATCTACAAGACTCGCCATGTGAAGGTGCAGCACATCTACGACTGCAAAGCCGGCTTCAACAACTGGAGACCTGGCTAATCAACTGGAGGAGGGAGGAAACAAAGACAGGAGAGAAGGAGGTTTAGAATACAGATTGAAATTGAAGAGAACTACTGTAACTATGATGCCATTGATGTACTTCTTGCTGAAAACTGGTACATGACTGGAGGTACGGTAGTTATCAGCACAGTTATGATCGTTCCCCACCCAAAAAAAGTGTCAAATCCAAATATACGTTTATTTTTCGGGTCAATCATCTTGAGAACCACTCACTCACATCCTGTTTGTTCAACATCAATGTGTTTTTCAATCCATGGAGTAGATTGATAACTGGCGGCTCAAGCAATGTGGGCTCATGTGGGCTCTACCCCGTGGTTGATGTGGTTGGAGTCGTACTTAGTTGCCCTCCAAGCATTCCGTTTGTCATTTTGCGAGTGCAAGCATTCCATTTTGTGTTTTGCCTCGCAAATGTGTTTTGTTTGTTGGCCGGTTTGCCGTCGCAGAAGTCTCATGAAGCATGTGATTTGCATGTTGTATTTTTTCTATTGATTCTTGACTCAATCCTACAACTAAGTTCGCTTGATGGACAACCCCAAACGCAAGAACATGGAAATCGCCCAGAGTTGCTGCAGCAACAAAGTATGTGCGAGTAGAACACAGTTGCCTGCTCACTCCCTGGAGTGCTTGCACTGCTCCAGCTTGTATGAGACCAGGAATTCCGGTTGGTCTTCAGCCAAGAAAAGCTGGTGCTGCTCCCATGAGAGTCGAGGATGCCCAGGCGGGCTGAGCAGAAGCAGGGCTGAGACACCCCATAGTTCCTCGACATCTCAGCCGGGCTGAGATGTCGAGGAACTAGCCTGGATTTGGGGTTGAACATGAGTCAAAATGAAGTCCTACTTGGCAGAAATCAAATGGAGGTAGGCCAATGGTTCAATAGCTATCTTTTCCAAGCTCCTGTTCAATGCCTGCTCCGGATGCCAGGCGACCATTCGGGAAGCCTTACGAAGACCTATGTCACACACGTGACGGAGGGCCGTCCTCACACCGTATACCACACCCACCATTACGTGACCCACCATGTGTCCCATGAGTATGTGCCCACACACGTTGTCCACCACTGGGGTGGTTCGGGCCATTTCGGTGGTGACAGCTATGGATCTGGATCTGGAGCGACCACTGTTGTCCATCACTACTCTGGCTCCGGCTCCTCTGGCTCCTGGGGTGGTTCCAGTGGCGGAAGCTCCCATTCCTTTGGCGGCTCCGGGTCTTTCAGCGGATCCCACTCCATCGGAGGCTCGGGGTCTTTCTCCCACAGCTTTTCGATGAGCTCCAGCTCCGACGGGGGGCACGTGACATGGCAGAAGCAGTTGTAAGCAGTAGCAGCAGCACTACAACCAATAGATTCAATGTATATATATATTATATAATATATATATTATATATATTATATATTTATAGTTGTGTCCGCCACGAACATTAACATGTAGTCTCCTTTATATCGGCCATAATCAGGACAGCACTTTGAACTTGTAACTTGTGTTGCTGTTTGTATGTAGCAATACATTCTTTGCCTGCGTTTAGACTTTGGCTGCCTCGCTCCGGAGTAAGGCACGTCGATTGCAAGAGATTGAGAATGGAGAGGTCGATGGTGGAGACAGCACCATTGAGGGTGGAGACAGCACCATTGAGGGTGGAGACAGTAGCATTGGAGGTGAGGCCATTGAGGGTGGAGACAGCACCATTGAGGGTGGAGACAGCACCGTTGAAGGTGAGGCCATCGAGGGTGGAGACAGCACCATTGAGGGTGGAGAGGGTACCATTGGAGGTGAGGCCATTGAG
>CAXAMN010027694.1:10649-77251 GCA_963970005.1 Durusdinium trenchii
GAGGGTGGAGACGGCACCATTGAGGGTGGAGAGGGTACCATTGGAGGCGAGGCCATTGAGGGTGGAGACAGTAGCATTGGAGGTGAGACCATTGGTGGGGGAGATGCTGGCGAAGGTGAGTTTGTCGGAGGTGGTGACAGCTCAGTTGGAGGTGGGATCATTGATGGAGACAATGGATATCCGCCATATGTTGGAGATGGCGGCAGTGCCACCGTTGATGGTGGCGACAGTGGCCTCGGAGGCGAATTTGTTGAAAATGGCGGCGGTCTTGGAGGTGAGACGATTGGCGATGGCAGCAGCGGCATTGGAGGAGGGTTCGTGGATGGTCATTTTGTGGATGGTAATTGGGTTAGTGGCAACTCATGGACCAATGGGATGTATGGGCACTACGAGGGCTCAACCTTTGTTCATGCACACTTCCCTCATGATGCTTGGTATGGCGGACACTATGGACATTACACCCCCGCAGGTACTTTCGTTAGCATGACATACCCTCATGATGCTTGGGTGAATGGCCATTACGGTCACTACGACCATTCTGGCTCTTGGATCGAAGTCCATCATGTCGGTGGACATTATCATGTCCATGGACATTACCATCCAGTTGATGCTACTCATTATGCAACTGAGCATGCCGTCGCGGCAGTGCATCCGGAGCACGTCATTGAGAAGAACTTCTACGAAGTACGCACCAAGACCCATGTCATCCACGATCCGGTGACAATCCCAGGAAAGGTCATCCACAAGCAAGTGACACTTCCAGCCAAGGCAGTCTATAACTGCATGGAAGGCTTCCACGACTGGCACCACCTTTGGACCGAGGACCAGCAGAAGTACTGTTGTTACAAGGTTAGCCGTGGATGCACGACGAAGATCGTAAAGTAGCTGATCAGCAAATCAGTTGTACTGAAGAGTAGTGAAGCCACTTTGTATAGGGAAGATGGGCCAGGCCCCAAGAAGGAAGTACCTAATAACTTATACAAATCAAGGAAAAACACCAATTAACAATTCTTCCAGGAAACATCCATTGCTGAGCCAAACATTGTGACAAGGGTCCCTACTCGTTGGCTGTTTGCCTTCCAGGCTTTCTCAAGAGGCATCAGAGCCTCGTGAAACACTGCAGTGTTTCAGGGTTACACGACTATTGCTAGACAAACAGACAACATGTAACATGTTCCACTTTTTTGGTGCTTGACCACGTTTCGTCCTTCATCGAAACAAGACAGACCGGCTGTCAGTTGACCACCTTTCGTAGTGTAGGAATCTGGCAAGTAACATAGAATTGGCTACAACTTTGAGATGCCAGGCACTCCTTCGCAATCGTTGGTTCTTAGCAAAAGCAGGTTCAATTGTTGGCAAGACAAACAAAACTCCAATGACTCATGACTGTTCATGCAGCACGAGCATTGCGAGAAGTGTGACTAATTTTGATCAAGAGCTCCTGCCATTAGACTGAACAGTGGAAGGATTGGCAGAACCGACATTGTTGCCGTGTGTAAGGCGGTGAACTCGCTAAAGCCGCTTTTGCTTACAAATCAGGAGATGGGTATCAACAAGAAAACATGGACAAGCAAAAAAAACGCGCAAGACAGATGACTTGCACGAAAGGTACTGTAGTTCCATTTGGTTTTGGACTTGAATTTGGAACAGCCATGCAACACCCAGGCACTTGCGTTACCACACCGTCGTGCAGAACCACAACATCCCAGTGCCAGTGCCGAAGCCTGTCCCAGTCCATTTGCCACCTCCTCCACCACAGGCCGAGGGAGCTATTTCATACGGCGCACGGCCGCTAATTTTCTCAAGAAAAGCGACCAAAGGATGGGTTCAAACTAGGAACAAGAAGCTACTAGGGGCTCCTGGCCAAACTACTAGGAGCAAGGACGCTACTAGGCGCTCCTGGCATCGCTACCAGGAGCATTCTTACTACTACTAACAAGAAGCTACCAATGTCCTTTCGCTTTGTGGGATTGTTCGTCTCACTGTGTGCCGTGACTCCACTCCACTCGGCCCTGAAACATTTCAGTCGACAGTAGCGTCTCATCTCCATCTCGTTGCAGGTGATCAAGGTGCCAGTGCATTTGCCACCTCCTCCTCGTCAGGTGGTGAAGGTAGGGGGAGAGCATGTGCGACCATACGTCACAAAAGATAAATTCGGTCCTGCGACCATTTTTATCAATTTTCGCCATAGACCCATCGCTCATGGTTGGGAGTCTCTTTGGTGGCTTTTTGTTCGATTTGAAAGCTAGTTTGATTCTCGCAGGTGCCTTACCCAGTGCGAGAGCCAGCTCCCGAGCCAAAGGTCATCACGAAGGCATAATTTAAGATGGGTTGGGTATGTCGAAATTTTGTTTGTTGCCAGGGAATACCCTGGAATTGTCAAGTACTTTGATCTTCAATGTACTTTATTCAAAGGGAACCCCTACTGGAACTCTATGGCAGATTGACTTTTCAGAGTTTAATTTGGATGCCAAATACCAGGCACTCAATATTGCAAGCATGGTTTCAAGCCACCAAATGCACTACTGGCATTTGCCACATAGTCAATTTCGCAATTCTCGTGGAGGTGTCAGCAGCTTTTCACGTTTTATTTTATTTGTTTGGTCGGAGGTGAAGTACTTCAAGAAGCCCGTGCCAGTGCCTGTGGTGGTGCACAAGACTGAGAAGATCCCGGTTCCAGTGAAGAGGCACCATTTTCGAAGCTTCGATGTTTTTGCCGATGTTGCTCTTCACCAGACTTTGCAGGACAAAGTACGTGAAGGTGCCAATCCCGGAGCCAAGCCCCCCCTCACATCGTTTACCACACCAAGAAGGCCAGTTGAAGTGAACATGATAGATGTCAGTTCTAGTCGACTGCCGCGCTGGGGACAACGTGGAGAACTGGCATGAAGAATGTTGCAAGAAAAGAGGTTGGACACATAGCAACAGCTTCGGTTAGGCGAGAAGCATACGTACAAAATCGCATAAGACAGAAACTGCACAAGATCCAATCCTGAGACCGACCATTCTTGGTCTCGACTTTGGAATTTATTGCCCAGCTAGATTGCAGGCTATGCATTTTAAACCATTACTATTAGCAGCAAGAAGCTACTAGGGTGGAGGCCATGGCTACTAGGGTGGAGGCCACCGCTAGTAGGTTGGAGGCCATTACTTGTATAGTAGCTAGAAGCTAATGATTCTAACAGGTCTGGACCCCTTAACTTCAGACAGTCTGTGACCGCCACCTCTTTTCTTGCCCAGATCGTGTCCCATGCCTACGATTGCGATGAGGGAGTGCACACCTGGCACGACTCTCCGGCATGTCGGATTATCATAGCATGTTGTTTTTTCTGCGTGAAGGTTAAGACTTTGTGCTGCTGCTGCTGCTGCTGCTGCTGCTGCTGCTGGTGGTGGTGGTGGTGGTGGTGGTGGTGGTGGTGGTGGTGGTGGTGGTGTTGCTAATGTTGTTTTCGCTGTCAGAGTTGTGGGATGTCCGGGACTCGGGATGTTGGTCTTTCCTGTCTTGAATTTGGCCAAGTTCTTTCCAGTCGTGGCCAAGGATTGGCATGTTTGCTAGTAGGAACAAGTGCATCGCTACTAGTAACAAGTGCCTTACTAGTACTAACAAGCCGTTCAAGTGTTTCCACATTCTTCAGCGACGGCCAGGACACTTGGTCCCACTCCAAGCGTCTCTATTGCTGCTGGAGGAGGAGCATCGGATGCCCACACTCGCACACAGACGCTTGGTAGAGAATTATGTTCAGCATTTTCGGCATTCTTTGCTGCTGACTGTTCACAGGGACATTCGCATTCTATCGTGAGGATGAATAGACTTTGAACGTTCCAAAGACAGGAGTGATTAGACCTGATACATCCTGATACTGTCGATACCCTTTGAGCATTCCTCAAAGGCCGTGCTGTTGTGGGGCGGTCTTTTTCCATTCAGCCCGTTTTCTGGTCCAGATCTACCACACGCACACAGTCTACCACACGAAAGTCGTGCCAAAGAAGGCCGACCGTGCGAAGGTCGTGTTGCCCTACAGTTCTGAGGTCTGTTTTGATCTTGTACACGTCTTGCGGCAGTTAGGGATCCTGGACTTTGCTTGTTCAAAACACTGGAAGCTTTTACGCAATAGAGAGGTGTGAGATCAAAGGGGGAATTGTGGCAAGGTATTGTAGGAAGGTGCAAGGAATCCCAAAGCACTCACGAAGCATTTTTGAGCTTCGAGGAGTTCGGCACATGATGGTTGGGCATTTTATACGTCATTCCTTCCCAGCCTTTCTCCTTTTTGAGTGGAAGAACAGTGAACATAGTGAACAGAAGCTTCGAGGAATGGGGCCTCAAGTGCAAGAATCAGCCAAGACATGACGGGCAGGTGGTGATGCCACCCAAGATCATCTACAAGGATGTCACGGTGCATCATACCATTGACATTGACTGCAACAGTGGCCCTTCGGCCGCAGAGCACCCAGGTGACGGTGCGCCTTCGTGGGGCCGAACCGAATCCAAGCAAGTTCGACCACAGATCAAGCTGCAAGCAGCTTGAAAAATGCCATGAGCTAGGAGTATTAGTGGACAACATAAACATACAGAAGCGAATTTGCCTGGGTTGAGGATACTCCAACTGGTACTACGGCTGGTCCAACTACAAGAAGCATTACTGCTGCTCTCATGCCTCTCGGCCAATGCTGTCAGCAGGGCAGACGAAACACTTAAGACTTAAAATACTTGCGCTCAAGCACGACGCACGCGGCTTGACGGTTCGTCATGTTTTTTTCCGACCAATGCATGAAGGGCAGAGGGGGTACAAATTCCTTGCATAGAATGTGTTTCCTTGCGTCGTCTCCAGAGTCAATGACACAGAGTGCCAGTGCATGTGAGTTCGCTCTCCCATCTGCCCAACGTGGTCGAACTCTGCTCGTTTGTGCAGTCAGATGTCAGGAGAAGAGAGGATGCCCTGGAACTTGGAAGGGCTTTGCACACGGACACATTCACGTCACAGTGCAGAAGGGCGTTGGTGGCTTGCTGAAAGGTCCGAAATGGGGTCATTCCGAAGTATAGTTTTCTCCTGGTGCAAGAAAAGCAGCCAAGCAGTTTGAGTAAACTGATCAGCTGATCAGGATTTGAATTTCGCCACTGGCGGTCTGAAAGCTTCATGCGGCATGCGCTTTTACAAATGAAGAAAGGGACTCCAGTACCACGATGTGTTTCAATATGGAGCTAATTGGGTCAAATCCAGTCAGCACAATCAATAACTTGGTTTGGAGAATTGTTGAACTCTGCAGTGATTGACCTACCCGGTTCATTCCGGTTCCAAATTCATCGCAGAGAGATGCTAAAAGAAAGGCACCCGATCACACTCCTTGAAGTACATATGGCCAGCCTGGCTGTCGCCTGATAAAAAGCTGTTGGAACAGAAGGGCTGCTGTTTCGTCACCCAACAACAACACCCACATGTGACCTGAAAAACTTCACCTTTTGATGATGCCTACATGGAGTTTTAAGGCACTGCAACTGGCAAGATCTACGACTGCCAGGCGCAGCTGCACTGCAGCTTGAGCTTTCCTTTGGAATAAGCAGCACTCGCGGTAGTTCTGATCATTCTAGAACAGACAGTGTTAGACAGTTAGACACTTTCTCACTTTGCAGGCTGGCTTCAACAACTGGTTGCATGGATGGTCAGACTCCAAGAAGAAGTGGTGCTGCGGCAAGGCAGATTCTTTCTGCGCCCAAGACGTGTGGTGGATAGACTGACGCCACAAGTTTGACCATGCAAGTTTCGTTCTTTCAGACAAGAACTGAAGATATTAAGGCTGCAAGGACTCTACTAGGGGCTCCTGGCGTTACGAACGGAGCATCCAGGACGCTCATTAAGGCTGCAAGTGTATCTCCCGCCAGGAGCAGAAGGGCTGTGTGAAGTTCCACTGTGACCACGATGCGGTGAGCACTTGGTGCGGGGCCCACGGATCGATGGGCGGACCGAGCCGGTCTCGGACGGGTTCCGCTTGGTCGGAGCGGCATGCCCACGAGGTAGCTAGTGTTAGCATGCGTTAGCAGCTAGCATGCGTTAGCTAACTGAGGTTGTTCTTGAGAAAGCTAGGACAAGCCTGAGGCCAACCACAGTGATACTAAAATCATCTATAACCTCCTCCCTCCCCTTTTGACCATTCGAGTGGAGATGGCCGTTCTGGTTAAGCAACATTGATGCTCAGTGGTGGAAGGTCACCTTTGGGTGTAGTCACATTGATCAGACAACGTTAAACTGGCTGTCCAGGATTACATAATGCACTCTTGCCACCGATTGCCCTATCTTTCGTTTACCCTCGCTGGCCTCAAGTTTATTGAGCACTTGTTGATGGGCGTGTTTCCAACCAACTTACCAACTCCTGACTATCTGTCTCCTAGTAACAAGTGCCACGCTAGTAGTAACAGGTGCCTTACTAGTAGTAACAAGAAGCTATTAATTAGAATTCTAATTAAATTCTTATTGTTACTAGTAGCTATCTATCTCCTTATTTTTTTTTTCATACCATACCATCGATCTGTCTTCAATCGGTCGAGAATCCGCCCGATTATTTGCACCACTTTCAGGGGGGGCCGAGAAGCGAGATTGGTGCTGCGGCAACTTCCAGAAAGGCTGTGCGGCCACCACCCTTTCTCCTTTGGGCTGCGACACTCCTTGCCACCATGCGGGCGAATCCTCTACATGCAAGGATCGGGTGACGGATGCGAGACTTAAAGGTTCCCAGAAGACCATGGTTTGCTCAGATTCTTCCACAAGCACTTCACTAGTCACTAGTAGTATCTATGGTACTGTAATCACATGTAATCACTAAATGTTCAGGCGCAACATGGCAGAACTTGTTCAAATCGTATGGGACATGGCACTGGACTTTCAACACTTGTCCCCAAAGTTTGACCACGTTAGTAGAGTGTCCTCCGATGTCCTTTGCCTATTGGCCGGGCGCAGGAGCGTATTGAGTGGGCAAGCCACCATGTCTTTTCAGGCAAGGGCAACGCGTGTGAGTTGGCCTACAGCCAGATTCAGGTGCGGAAGACTGCGCTTGCCTTTGAAAATGAAAATCTGTTTCAGGATGTTTGGTAATTTTATTATGTTACATCGGGTGACTGTGCATGAGTGTGCACTTAGTTTGAGCAGCTGTGTTATATTCCGCAACCTAGCATCTTTGTTCTGCAGTAAACGTTTTCATGTTTGCTTGCTTGTCTCAACGTAGGGTGCTTAGTAGAACAAATGCAATGAAGAAAACATTGATTTGCAAACCGAGAAGACAAGAGAAGGCAAAGCCACTTGAACGGGAACATCGGGGGAGACTGGCCAATGCCAATGCAAGTATTTCAATGCCCATGTCTGCCGCAGGTGGAGTGCGATGTGTGCCGTTCCTGTACCGTCCAGGCGGCCGGATGCGAGGTGCATGCTGTGGCAAAGGATCCCTATGACTGTCACTTCGGGGAATTAGTTGGTGAAGTATCTTGTACAAATACAGAATTATAAGTCATAAGTATTTTATGTATCATTTTCCGAGTAGATTCTTAGATTGCGGCAATTGAATTGGGTTTGCATTTTGTGCGAATCTTGGAAATCATGATCCAATTTAGCTATCCTGGTAAGGTGATGCTGCCCTGAACAACTTCTTCCGAGCTTGGTCTCCTCCGAAGAAGCAGTGGTGCTGTAACAACCGTGGAAAGGGCTGCGAAGGCAACAGCCCTCCCAAGGTGGATCCTGGCGCTGGAATGATGTGGAAGCATGTGCAAATCAACGGCTTCTGGACATGGCAGGTCGTTGCTGCTGCCGGCGGAGGAGTTGCAGCACCGCCTGCAAGCCTTCCATACGACTGCAATGTGGGTGTGGTGAATTGGAAGATTGGTTGGTCAGCTCCCAAGAAGACCTGGTGCTGCGCGCACAACAAGGTTGGTTGCCCAGGAAGTGCTGGCGGTGTGGCTAGCCAAGCTACCCACGTCACAGTCCACTACACACATGGTGGTGTCGCGGCCGGCGGAGCGGCCGGCGCGGCCGCTGCAGGTGGCGCCTTCCACGCCGCTGGTGGCGCCTTCCACGCTGCTGGTGGCTCATTCCATGCGGCTGGTGGCGCAGTCCACCACTCCAGCAGCTACCACGTCCACCACGTTGTTGTCCACCATGATGTTATCCACCACAGTCGTCGGCTGGAAGACGGAGGCCGGGCTAAAGCATGCAAACAACGGAATGAAGGAATAAAGATGAATAAAGAGAACATCTAAACAAAATAACTACTATGCCAAATTCCGTTTTATCCTTTGTAGTCTTGAAGCTGGATAGGCTTTGATTGTGCCGCCGGCCGAGCGAGCAGAAACTCATGGCCACAGGACTGGGGGGGAACCGAGCTCGAGTCCAAGATGGTTGACTGAAGTTCACAGAAAGTGTAAAACAAATTGTGAGAAGATGTTCCATGTTGGTGCTGTCGTGTCCAGGAGAAGAAGGACTACTGCTGCAAGCAGGACTCCGTCCTTTGTGAAGAGTAGGCAGGTTGCCTGACCTGACGCGTTTGTCGTCCCCAAGTCTTTATACTTTGTTTTGTAACATCATTGGTCCTTTAAGTCTCTACGTTTATTTACTCCAAACTGGTGTGGTCCCCATCCATCGTCCGAGTCCATGAAGTCCGGAAGTCTTCGATGAAGAACCCGGCAGTGGAAGTCCATGCCGACGTTTTAGACCTCCCAGTGCAGTGATGTGCAGTATATTGTGTGGTACTCGTAGGCAAGCTGGTCGCAGGCTCTTGCTGCATTCGGGCTCTTACCAAAGCTTCGAGTTTGAGTCACTCGTCTTTAGGCGGCCTAAGAGCGATGATCGCTCTTAGGTTGGAGGCCATCGCTCTTAGGGTGGAGGGCATGGCTCTTAGGTTGGAGGCCACTGCTATTAGGTTCCTTTTGCTATTAGGGCGGAGGCCATCGCAAGTAGGAAACTTTTTTTGAGCTTCGAGTTTGACTCACTCGTCTTTAGGTGGCCGATGATTTGTTTGCCGACACGTGAACGATCGAAACCGAGGTCCTTAGCGAACTGGTGCTGACATTTTTTCAGGTGCGCCCTCAGCTCTCAGAGCGAGTGAACACAGCAAGTGCGTTGTGAAGATCAGGCGATAAAGTAGGAACTTGCGAGATTAGGAGCATGACAAGCTATTTGTAGATCTGCAGTGGGTTCAAGTTCTGCCTTGTCTCAAGTCTCAGGTGTGGTTGGTTAAATTGTGTTGGCAGATTGACAGATGAACTAACCGTTGGCCATTTACTCAGGTGCACATGGATGCAGCACCCGAATGAATCTTGTGAAAATCCATGTGCGATTATTGGCCAAGGACAACAAGCGTTGTAGCTGGAACTGACGCGTTTCAGTTTGAGTCCACTGACGTCCACGAACGATTTGTGTTTCTCCAGAGGTGTTTCGGTCCTTCGCCGGAACGACACGAAAACAGTCCCTTTCGAGCTGAGACGTGGGATCACGCAGACAGTGACAACTGTGCCGCATTGATTCTCCTACATGTGACATGTGACATGCTTCACATATCCAGATGCCAGATGCAGTTTTGTTTTGGAATGCCGTGATATGCCGTGATGCCCCTTTATTTGCACTTCTTTTCAGCAAAACCTCAGTCGCGCTGAATGCATGCAAGAGCAAAGTCTACATGTCTTCGGTGCACGCTCCACACTTTGGCTTGGAGCTTTGCAGGCGATGCTGTTTGTGGTGTTTGTCGGCAATTCCATTGCTTTTCCAGCACTAACCAACTCGAAATCCTTCCTAAGATATCCCAAGACCTAAGAACAGCAGAAACCAAGTCCATTTGAACCTGAGCTCCTTTCGCCTGACGACTGAGCTTGCTACCTTTTAGCCCGGTGGATCAGAGGATAATGTCCCATGGTCCAGAGTTTCCGAAACAGATGCACAGAGCCGATTGTGCCATGAATATGCTCTTATCGCTGATAACGATAAACTACATATACTGAAACACACACACACATACATGTCCAGAGTCCAAAGATGGTATTCACAAATCTGACAGGGAAACATACATCCTTGCCAAAAATATGATGTTTGAGTGGACACTTGAGCGGAAACTCTCTCTCTAGTATGGGTTTGCTGCTGAACAAAAAAGCCCGCAAGTCATCTCTCAGCCAATCTGAGCTTTTCTTGTGAATGGGTGGTCCTCAACTAGGTGAAGTTGAGTTTTGAAGGCCTCATTTTCATCATCCAATGTCTCTCATGTTCTGCTGAGGCAGGCACATCGCACTTGATTTCTCGAGATTGTCACGAATTTTCATGTTCCTGTCGCATTCTCTAGGTCAAGGCTTCTCCAGTTCAGAGTGGGGTCGCTGCCATGGCTCGCTTTTCTTCCCGTGCACGTGGGCGCATGGGCACCGTGGCCCTGGCCGCCGCGGCGTGGTGTGGCACTTGGTGCTTCGTCTCGGCGCCGGAGAAGGCACCGCATGCGTCCCTGCGCCCCGAGATCGCCGCCGCAACGGCGGCGGCGGCCTTGATGCCCAGTGAGGCCTGGGCAAAGGGTGGTCAGTGGGGGCCACTCGAAGGTAAAGCTTCCAGCTGCTTGGCATTTGCACAGCAAAGACGATGATATATCTTAAAGTTCCACTCAGAGTGACACTGCCTCAGTTTCAGTTGGATTGAGAATGATTATGCTTGATGTTTTTGTAATGTACTTGTAGAATAATGCAGAGTCAGAGCAATAATGCGTAATATATCTATATCTATATATATATATATGTATATATATATATATATTGGAATTTGATATCTCAACACCGACATCTCAACACCAGGCTTCCAAGTTTTGCTTGGCCACTCAAATGTAACTAACATCAGGTTTGATCCATCCGATCATCATGCCCTGCATTTTCTTCGCCACCTTGTACACTGGCTTTTTGGGTTGGCAGTGGCGCCAAACCCGCACCTTGGGCGCGGATCTCTCGGCTTTGCGGAAAAAGCTGCCCAAGGCGCGCTGACCGGCGGGTGGCACCGGGTGGGGCATTTCTTCCAGCACATCATTTCGCATAGATGTACACAGGTCATATGCATCATTTGCAGGATAAATCGTATTTGGACCAGGATCGTTTGATCAGAGGATGACCATAGTGATGACCAACACGGTCAGGCGACGTAAATCTGCAGCGAAGACGGTATCCATGTCCGCTGTCTTCGGCCACGGGGGCCACAGGGTCCAAAACCCTCGGACTGGAATTGGCCACGTTTTCTCGGACTGGATGGGAGAGGCTTTGGCAGTGGCCACATTGACATGGCCACATAGCTTTGATAGCTGGTAGCATGTCATGCACACACAGATACTGCTGTGTTTACATGTGTGCAATGCACTATGCAATGCAGCGTCACCTGCATGCACGCTGATCGCTTTGCATAGCCTCAGTGTGGTATCACTGTACAACTATAACATACTACAACTATTTACCTTGCAGCTGCTAAGATACGTGCATGTGCACACAGGAAATCCATGTGTGCACGTAGGTACTCAAGATCTATAAATCATCGTCAAAGATCGTCTCCAGGCTTCAAAACCCGAAAACTCGTTAGTTCTACTGCAGACTGCACCGCTTGATCACCAGTCTAGAGTCATTTTCAGGATGAAGACCCGGAGAAGGAGTCCAGTGCAACAAAGTCCTTGAAGGAGGAAATTAGCCGATTGGACGCGGAGAGGAAAGAAATGGTGCAAGCAGGCAGCTTCGCCAGGGTATGCCAGGGTGAAACCGGATGGTTTGTTTGGCACAGGTGCACAATCGCAAGTCCAGAAGATGACAGCTCTCTTCTCTTTGTATTTTTTGGAGGAGTTGGGCCAGGTTGAAGGCTGATACCCAAGCTAAGTAAAGTTATGTATAAGGTTATATATATAATATATATATATATATTATATGTCATAAGAGAAGCTACTACATGCAAGGATGCAGAAGAACCCTCGCGTATGAAACTGTTCTTAGATCTTGTGGGAACAGTGGCCTTGGCTAGTTGAACTTGATCAAGGCTCCATCAAGGCTCCTCGGCTCTGAGTTTGCAGGCTACAAGGACAAGCACCACACCCTTAGCTCCTTTATCCTTGGCGGTGACTTGGCTTTCATCGTTCAATTGCTTACTGATTGCAGAACATGACATGTTGAGACTCGGAAGCTTCTCGATTTGACCAAGCTTGACTGCTCATTTGTTTGTGCGGGGACAGGATAGTTGATGTGCTTTGAATATCACAGAATTATTGTAAGCCGCATATACCGATGTGAATTGTTTGTTCCCAAAGACAGCATCTACCGTCATGGTTTGGTTTCCAGTCATGTTAAGGACTGACTAAGTGCACTGTTTTTACACAATGGTCTGACACCAACATCATGTCCAACATGTGCTATGTCCAACATCTGTTGAATCTGTTGAGCCTGCGCAGCAGGCGGGATCTTTTTCACGTGCTATGGAACCTTCAACACTTGGCTCCTTGGATCCAATTTCGCCTAATTGGCCATCAGCTTCGCATGCATCGCATGTGTCGCCGTTGGCGCCGAGACCGGCGGTCGGTCCGTCGCACAGGTTTCGCGCCGAGAAGCTCTTCCCCGGGCCCCACTTGTTCGCCGGCGCGGCCATCGTGGTGCTGTGGGCGATCTCTGCGGCCTTGGTGCCCTTCATGGAGAAAGGCAGGAGAAAGGAACGGAGAACGAAAAGAGGATGGAGAGTTTCTGGAATTGTCCACTTTGGCAGTGGCATATGAGATTATCCTGGTTGGATCTGTCGCCTAAAAGATCCTGTTCAACTGGGGTTGACCTGAGGTGCGTAGAGTGTAATTAGAATTCTTCCATGGTAAAATGACAAAAGACACAACACGCTTAGATTGTTTAGATACTGCACAAATGATCACAAATGGCTACTTCATACTACTTCCACAGACATCCGATTGGTTGACAGTTGTTAGTTCGTTGACACTTTTAGTTCTCAAACGTTACTGTAGTCTTTTGGTGCAGCTTGGAGGAAATGACGGGGCACGCAATGCTCACATTGCACTGAACGGTGTCAACGTTCTACTCTTTGCCTGGCAGCTACCAACCGGCTTTGAAATTGCACAGAAGGTGTGGGGACTTGACATTGCGTGGTTCTGAGCATGACTTGCTTTGTGCCACTTCCATCATTTAGACTATGTTCAATTCAAGCCTTTGATGGCTCCGTCCTGCATTTTCTTTGGTCCTGGTGCATGCTACTTTCAGCATCACAATCGGACAATTTTCGGTGAGGTGGCTTTCCTCCCAGGCAGACTAGGCGATTGAACCGACAGCTTCTTTATCAAGAGTCAAGAAATGTTGATGCCCTGTGCAACATGAAACACGAAGCAAGCCACCGCCCTGCGCATGCTTCGCTGAAGTGTCAAAGCGAAACCCAGGAAAGATGTCCGAGCGTTCAAAAGTTGTGTGATGACGGACACCGGACACCGTTCCACTTCCAGCCTCACAATTCCCGTCAAGTCTTGCCAGTAGGAGGCCATCGCTACTACATTCCCTTTGTCAAGTCTTGCAAGGCAATTAATTTATCATAGTCCTAGTGGTCCTAGTGCATCAATGTGTGTAATTAGCACTTCTTGAGGCATGTGTCGTCTTCGGCTCGAGCCAACCACTGCAAATAATGAAAACTGACACCTAGTTTGGACTCATTCTTAGATTACTGCCATATTGTGTCAGACCATCAGACTCTGAAGCGTCGGAACGTGATGCAAAGGATAGATTGTTTGCTTTGAATCCGCTACCAATGACTGTTGAGCACAACAAGTGCAACATGGAAGCTAAATCTCCTAGGGGCCAAAGGGGCGTTATTTGTTTTGCGCACATCAAAACACAAGCAACGAGCTTGGCATCCTGGAATGGAATGCCCACATTCGATCTCAAGGAACAGCTGTTGCATGTGCTGAGTCCTAACAGGTGCATCGCTATTAGTAACAAGACTTAACAAGTGCATCGCTACTATATAGTAGCAAGGACTCTACTAGTAGCTCCTGGCATTACTACTAGCAACAAGAAGCTACTAGGGGCTCCTGGCCTTACTAGTAGGAGCAAGGACGCTACTAGGGGCTCCTGGCATCGCTACTAGGAGCATTCTTACTACTAGTAACAAGAAGCTACGAACGTAACACGAGGACATGACCTGACGCCATGAGTGGCAGTTCCCCGTCGCCTGTGCCACACACCGCCCGGGGCCCACGCGAGTGGCCATCCACCCGCGCTCAGGGCAGTGTGGTACAGTCGCCACGGCTCACGACACAGCCTGCAGCCTAGATGAGGGTGGTGGGTGGTGATGGGTGGTCTTTTGACTCGAACGAGGATCATTGTTGCCGTTGTTTTTTGCCTCATTGTGCTCACACAAAGCAGTCAGTATACTATCTACATTCTCTCCCTCTCCCTCCCTCCCTCCCTCGCTCTCTCTCTCTCTCTCTCTTCTCCCTCTCTCTCTCTCTCTATGAATACATTGATTGAGCCCTGAGGCAAGTGATCTTCTGGCAAGTGTCAGGGGTGTCGCGACCGTTCCCTCAGAGCACCCCACCACCAAGTGGAGGCGTGGAGGATGAAATCGAATCACGAAGAGCGAAAAGCGGAGCTACTCAGAGCTACTTGAGCCATTTTGAGCCTTGAGCCATCGTCGTTTTGGGTTCAATTGTTGATTTATAAGGCTTTCGGCTAGTCACAAAGAAAGAATTGGGACATGTTCAATGCAAGTTGTATCTAGTATTGTATTGATCATGAGTAGCCTGGAGTGCTTCAAGTCTTGCACTAGGAATGTTTCGCAAAAGTCCAGCAATGGTTTTAGAACATGTGCATTCAGCAGACGACACAAAAATAGACCATTGCACAGGATTCATGTACAGTACGTACATGTTGATACATGTATATATATAATATACATGTAATCTAAAATTGGTTGGACTCTCCCATTAGCCTAGAAGCAGAAGGTGTTTGTTTGGATGGAATGGTTCAAGAGAGCTCTTTTCACTTAGTCTTTTTGTCCTTCCGATTTTATGAGATTCTAAAGACAAGGGATCAACCACTACTGTATCAGATTGTCTATAAAAAGCATCGAAGACAGTTTTCACACAAATGTATCAAAAGGAAAGGACTCCACACAGCACTCCGACTTGACTTCCAATTGCGAGCTCTTGGACTGTGGTTTCCAATCGGCTTGCTTTTGCGAAGGACCATGTCAAGTATCGGGTTTGCGATCGATTTGTGGAGTTGATAGACCAATCCAGGATACCAGGATATACCATACCTGCTACACAACGCATTGACATGACTTTTCAGGAAGTAGTAGCCATTGTGAGATGTCACCGGAACAGTGTTTCTGTTTCCATTATTTTCCGTGCCTTTTGGCACAACTGTCAAGCAGATAGTTGCAAAATGTTGTACATGCAAAGTGGCAGGCGAAACGTTGCGCTACTTGGGTACGGGCTATCCTCCCAGACAGGTGCTGACGTCACGCAAAGGCAGGATGGTACTTAATTCTTGTCAATTGTTTGAATTTGGAGGCGCTTTGCAGGCTGCATAGAATGTAGCATGTTTACCCGGTATACCCCAAACACGTTGGAGGTGCCGTCAATGGAGAGTTGCTGAGCTATGTTCCAGAGGCTTGGACTTGGACATATTGGGTCCTGTCGACAAATGTTGGAGAAGGCATTGCCCTTTGCCAACTGTGCGTCAATGTGCGTCATATTAAATCCTGAGCGATGGCCTCCAACCCTAATAGCAATGGCCTCCAACCAAATAGCGATGGCCTCCAACCTAATAGCGGGTCAACGAATGTGTGTTATGTATTCACAGCGATGGAGAACGCAGACACGGTGGGAGTGACACCCAACGTCGACCCTGCAAACCACAAGGCGACCCATTTGATCCTGCTCTACCTCCAGCATGTGGAGCTACTCCAATGGTATGTTCAATGTGTCTCCTCTTTTTAAGAGTTGCTGTCGACATGTGGCTGGATATTGAAAAAAGGGTGACCCACCTGGTAGACGTCTCCCCCATTTCAATATGCACCCATTGAAATGGCTAGCACTTGGTTGCGGTCTATAGCCGCAGTTTGATTCTCCCCTACAGACAGACTCTGGAGACCGCTTGGACCGTTCCAGGCGCGTTGGAGACCGCTCCCTGCCAAGGCGATCGAAATGTGTTCGCCGAAATTGGCACATGCAATGGGCGAAGATCGCGATCGAAGACTGCGCATTTGGGAATCGAAGCAGTCTAGGAACTTGACACAAGCTTGGAACTTGGAAGGTTCCGCGCACGTTTTGAAGGAGGACAAAAACACTTGGAAGGTTCCTTATTGGAGCTGTTCTGTGACGATTGCTAGGTGTTCAGTGTGCCAAAGGTGATTTCAAGCTCAGTGTCAGCCTCAGCTCCAAAATGAGAGGTTGAAGATGGTTGAAGACTACAGGAGCATGTGAAATATGATGAAACATGTCACAACGATACGTAGCTGATGACGTAGCACAGACAGGTTTGGGTTGAGAGGGCAATGAGATTGCAATACATCTATAGGCTTAGCAAGAACACAAATACAAGTCCAGTCGTCCAACCACTCGGATTTTTTAGATGCTCACATGCTCCGAAAGCAAAGCCTTTCTCTGAACTGCAATGGCGACAAAGACAGCGCGTCCTGCAAACTATTTCTGAAACCTTCCAAGCGCATTGCCCGTCAGTATCAGAAGCTGAAGCTCTTTTACATGGAATAGTTCGAAGCTCTTTTACATGTGCGAAGAGAAGACGGAAGATGACCCAGCAGCGCACCCCTCAGCCTGGTGATCAAGAACTTGATGCCTCTGATTCGTCTTCTTCCTCATCTTCTGCCGACTCGTCTGACAGTTCTTGAGCATAACTTCTGCTTGGAAAACAATTTGCGCGTAAGCTGCCGCTGTGGTGTGGTTAAAGTTTATGTTTCGCGTAAGAGCGCGTAAGCTTCATTCAAATAAGTCCCTTTCCCACGCGTAAGATAAAACCTGGGGCGCGTAAGCATTGCGTAAGTGCATGCGTAAGCAAATCCTTACGACATAGGCCAATTACACGACCTTTTGACCGCCGCTCATGTGAGGACAGACAACAGAATAGAGACCCAGGGAGACACTGCAAGCTTGAAGCGCGGTGCCAGGATCCGAAGCGTGGCAGTGCGATCCTACGCAGCTTCAGTGGATCGGTCGTGAGGGAGGCGAGGTCGCAAAAGACATCAAAAGACGAGACGTCACAGACGAGAGCCATTGGGAGCCTAGGCCTAGATCTCAATTTTTCTAGTCAGGTGAAGAAGGAACATGGAGGTATATAATAACAAAATATAACAAAGCATGGAAAGCCAAACACGTTGAGTCGAGGTCATTACAATCCGTCCCGTGCATATCATTGCATTTCCGTGCATTCTGAAGCAGGCAGACGTGCGTAGACGGGAGCCTGAAAATGCAAAAGCAGGCAGCGGTTGGGTGCAGGGTCTACCGTGAGTGGATGTCGTGTTCGGATGTTCATGTTAGTCGCCGTCGGCGTTTGACAGTCGCCGTCGCCGTGGTTTGCGCCTCTTTTTTACGCAGCTTGGCGTTCCAGGCGCAACAGCCTCAAAGGAGGGACCAGCCGCTAGCACTGCTAGCACCCCAGCTGCATCAACCGAAACACCACCAGTACTGGCCAAAGCTCCAGCATCAGCACCAGTGGTGCAGGCAACCCCACCGGCGCCAGCATTGCAAACAACCCCGGCCATGCAAGGAGCACCGGTACCTACGGTGCGAGCGTCAACGCCAGCATTGCATGTTCAAGAGTCAGCAACAGTGCAGTGCCAGCCCCAGCCTGCAACGACTCTTGTGGAGTCAGGCATTGCCCCAGTGGCAGAGCCTGTGGAGATGGTCAAATCGGCCAAAGTGCCAGCTACCATCGTGGCATCAGAGTCGGCTATATCGCCTCCGCCTCAGCCAAAAGCAAGGTTTCAGGAGGCCGGGACACCAAAAACATCCAGCAAAACGTAGCAAAACAGCAAAACCATCCAGAGAGATGTCAGATATTGGGACATTTGAAACTGTATAGATATTTTTGGCACACAGTCCATGTTTAGAAAGCCGTGGGTTGTGTTCCATCGCTCAAGTGTTTGTCTCAGACGTGCTGCAAGCCGTTCAGGAGAGCTTCCCAATACGTTGGCCAGCAGGCTTGGTATGGCTTGAATGGTAAATCGAAGTTGCCAAACTGTTCGAAGGCAGAGGCAGAGAGAGAGAGAGTCTTGGAGCTAAACACAACGTAAGAGAAGCACTTTGTCGTGTTGAGTGCTTGAGACCTTTCGACGGCGCTTGCCTCTCATGAAAAGCACACAAAACGTGTGAAAGACCTGAAGGGACTTCAGGGATTTCGACACCCACTTTGTCAAGACCTTCACTGGCTTGGCGACTTGGATGGCCAAGTTCCCTGCGGAATCCCCACGTGACACGGCCACGGCTATGCTTCGCACGCCTTCTCACAGCGATAGCAGCTATAACATGCTATAACACTCCACAGTATGCGAGTGTATGCAATCCAGTCATGATCATGCTTTGGGTCGACGGTTAACACGTGGTAAAACTTGGCTTCGTGAATAGATCCTTCGTGGGATTCCTTGGTGTTATCTCTGACGTGTGATGCGTGTTGCATTGCGAAGGACTTCGCCCAGTGCGCAAGTCAGTCCAGTTCCTTTGGCACCTTCTCCGACTACGCAGCAGCGTGGTGCTCGGGCTGAGGGAAGCCCTTCTGCAAGCAGAAGATCAGAGCCACGTCTCACAGGCGTGAAGCTCGAGAGTGGCAGCTACAGCACAGGGACTCCGCTCACAACCCCACGGGAGATGCTGGGCATGGGGACCTATACACCGCCACACTTCGAGATGTTCAGCTCGAGCTCGCGTGAAATGAGACCATCATCACCAACTGGAAGGCTTGGAGTGACAGTCAGGACAGGAGGGGCTGAAGAAGTTCTAAGATGTTCTAAGGGGATGTTGGAATTCAATCGTGCGCTGGTACCAGAGGCCATTCTAGCTCTGCATGGAACATACAATATGGAGTTTATCCATGTATGTTACTAGCAGCTGTGTGCCCTTTGTCAGCAAATCTCCCTGACAGGAACATCTCTCCCCAAACTCGGGGTGTTGGTGGTGGCCTCCTGATTTCGCCATCTCCTTTGTCCTTCTCAAACAGACAGCCACCTGTGCCAAGGACAATCCGTCCAAACCAACCCACCACGGTGACTCGAGGTCGCACTTTTCACAGATTCCTTCGACATGTTTGCGGTGCTTCTGTATTATGCCATGTCAGTGCAAACATTTGGGACCTATAATGGACAGAACAGATAGACAAAACATGACAGAAACAATGTGGAATGTGAATCGAATAGAACATCATGAAGTAGACATCCTAGAGCCTTCATGAGCAAGCCTCTTCAGTCTACAGCGGTCTTGATCATATCAGGAGATCCGGCTCGCCTTTGAGCCTTACCAAGGCCGAACACATGGGGGGGGTAGAGGACTCTACTAGGAGCAAAGGGCATCGCTAACTAGGGGCTCCTGGCCTTACTACTAGGAGCAAAGGACGCTACTAGGAGCTTTCAGATGTGTCTTTCCTGATTTGTCTCCGGCAAAACATGCGGCCACCGAACTTTGTTGCAGATGGAGCCGCGCGCCCTCTAGAATTGCTATCGAAGGTATAGCAATACATATCGATACAGTTCAAACGAGGCAACCTGCAACCAGCCGGAGCTCATTGTTCCTTTGGTCTTTGGTTAATTTGTTGTCTGCTTGAGTGACTTTTCTTAGCTGTTCTAAGAGGCTGACCCTGGCAGCAAGCCCTTGGCTTCACCCATGACCCGGCAGCGGACCTTGCCCAGTTTGCCGCCTGAAAGGAGCGGATGGGACAGAGGGACGGTACCTTTCAAGCTTGGCTTCGATGCAGCAAGAAGTGGGTGAACCCCCAAGGATCCCAGAACATATACCCACGAGCCACTCTGAAGGATTCTGATGTCAAGAGGAATCCAATGTGATCCGCAGATCGGCAGGTCCAGCACCACCGTCCTTACTGCAAGGGGCCTGGAGGCTGCGGGTCCTTCAATATTTGGTAGTTCTTCACTGGCATTTGCGGCACCTGCATCAGTCCTGTCCTCACTGAAACTTGTCAAGGTAGATAGATTGATAGATGGAGAATCAAATAGATAGATAGATAGATAGATACCGGCTCCTTTGAACTCGAGAAGCACCTGGGACAATCGGATCCTGACAGACGTTGTTGCCAAGATAGATTTAGCCAGTTGTCGGTGACACAAGCCGTGCTAATCCCAAAGAGGCAAGCATGTTAGTTTTTTGATGTTTTTTGATTCGGGTGGATGCACATCCTTCCAGGCTCAAGCACAAGCGCAGGGGAAGCCCAGTAGAACATTGTGGCTTTGAGGACACATGCCCGAGTCAAAGTACTACTGCTTACATCTGTTTACCAAATGGAGGCAAAGGTGGTACAAGCTGGAGGCATGTCGACATGTGACGCACCGAACTCTGAAAGACCTGAAAGACAGAGCCCATTGTCCATGTGATCCATGTGGCTGGAGCAGCACTGAGGTCAACACCAGAGCTGATGACTGAGAAGCGCGCTATTGGGAGAGAACTGCAGGGATTGGGACATCAAGCTGGGGGGGGGTTGTAGCTTTTTCGGCCGAGCTTGAAATGACAGTATCGCCAAACCAAAGCTACGGTACGACAGTATCCCTGTATCACCGTCATTCACAAGTTGACATTAATCAGGATCCCCTACTGAGATGTTGATATGTTGTTCATTGTTGTTCTGAATATGTTTCCTAATGCAGGGTGGTGATCACCTATAGAAGCTGTGTGGTGGTCACCTCAAAGATTGACCCCGTCGACGGGTGACGCAGAATGCTCCGGGTCCTTAGGTCGAGAATGCTCCGGAGAAACGATGAATGAACCGAAGTAGGAACCGGAACGCCGCCGCATCCCTCGAGGTGACGGGTTGTTTTGGTACCCACGGTGTCCCACGGTGTCCTCGGTGTGATCACAGGAGTAAGTCTTTGGGCCTGTATCCGTTTCCTCCAGCAGGCCTCCTGCACGTGCTGTGGGCGAGGCCGGCTGGGCGTCACAATGCAGAAAATAGACGAACATTGCTAATTGGTTGAATTCAGGGATGTGACTGAACAAAAGCATGTCTGGACATTGACATGGACACTGCAAGACTCTGCCCGCCACTCTACAGGCACGGTCTTCAGTTGAAAACCTTCAGCGGCGGCGCTGGAGACGCCCCTCCAATCCATCTTCCCAGACCCTAGACACAAAGGCCCCTTTGGACGTGTTTAGTAAAAAAGCACCTTTTATTCCCTAGTAGCTTCTTGCTCCTAGTAAGCCCAGGAGCCCCTAGTAGCGTCCTTGCTCCTAGTAGCGTCCTTGTTGTTTGCATATTTTTTATTTGTTGGGACATTTGCCAGTAGTCATTAAGCAATCGGCTTTCAAATGCGAGATGTGGACGCGCAGGGACGACTTTGCACCCTGGTTCTAAGGTGCTACCTAGCCGGCCTCCGGGTGTACCTGGTACTGCACATCATGATGGCCGCATCCCTGGAACTGGGTGAGAGAGTGTGAAACACGTGAGAATAATGGATCGATACGGATGTGATGGACATTGCAGCCAGGATCCTCAGATCCTCCATGCAAGACAGAGAGAGTTGAAGTTTCAAGTTTCAAGCACTCGTTTGGAGAGAGCCTGTCATTGCGTATGTCGTATTTTGCAGGGGTGGCAGGGACAGCGCTGTTCACCATGTTCCCTCAAGATCAGAGGACGTGTCATGCTTTCCACACTGTATTTCCTATAGTTGACATGGGATGGGCTGTAGCCAAGGCAACCAGCTTACGCCGGCCGCCTTCAGGCTTTCGTCCGTGCGTTCTCCTTCAGTCCAAAGCAACGCCCAGAACCGCCCTCTTGAGCATCACAGTGCCGTTTCTCATGTTTTCTTCACGTCTTGTCTTGGCACAGGTTGCAGGAAAAGCTGAGTTATCTTGCTGAAGAGGCGTGGTGCCGGCACAGCCTCGTTGTCGGGCGTGATGCCTCATGTCGATGCCAGGGAACCATCTCCCTTTGAGTCCATGGCACAAAGGCGAGACGTGGGTTTTTGGACAATACGAGTGGACACCGTTGCCATTGTTTTTGATCTTTCAGGCATGGTTTCAGGTCCAAAACATGTATGAGTTAAACATAGTTAAACAAACACCGTAGGTGTATGGGTAGCAGTCCTTTTGTTTGCACTTGTCTGGGTCGAATGCTTGTTTGCCTCATCGTTTGACTGGCATGGGCCTCGTGAAAGATATTTTGTTGCAAACAGATTGAGAGGACTCACCCTCCACGATTTTGTGCATCGGGCAGGTGGCCAGTGACACCCAGCAACTTGCTTTGAGCTTTCAGGAGGGGGACATTGAGAAGCTTCAGCGGACAAAAAACAGAATCGACCCGTGATGTTAAAGAGTACGTGTTCATGTGCTGCTAGCAGGATGAAGGAGACTTCTCAACCAGGATTCCGTAGTTGGATGCTCTCAATGTTGTAAATTGCGAGAAAAAGGGCGCTGCCGCTGCGGCTTCAGTCGCGCATACAGTCGGCTCTTGGGGAACTGCAACGCAAGTCATAAGACTCTACCGCCAATTTTGCCGCCAACATGTATATAAGATATAATTAGGCAACCTGCGACAACCTATAGCAACCTTCGCATCGCTGGTGTATGTCCAACTTGAAGCTGCGGACTGCGACTTAAGTTGTCGGAATTGTTTTTGCATTCAACTCTTAGTTCACAACTCAACAGGACCATTGCGTCTTGCAACCCGGCTATTCCATGTTTTGTTCACCACGAGATTGCACTTCCGCACTTGCCTTGCTTTGTCCCCACGCTTCCATTGTTTTGCCCCATTTGCACTGCAGAATGAGCTCCTCCAATCGCAGCATGCCGAGCAGCTTGTCATCCTGCCGACCGACTTGTCATCCTGCTCCCCTTGGCCCATGCTGCATGAACCGCTGAGAGAGAAAGCCAATGGCTTGGGCCAAAAATGGTCAAAATTAGACAGCTTAACGGACACGAGTTATCTAGGATTCCAGACACTTGTTCCTGACTCAAGATGTCTTGTGTTAATGTTTCTTCGCCTTGCAGCTATCTGCTCGTCACAGCGATTTTTACAGTTGCTTGCTGTACTGGTTACGGTTACACATGCTTTCGAACATCACAGGCTGGTTCCCATCCAACTCTGCTGTTTGCATGTGGGTGGCGATCAGGTGCCAACACTGCAAGCTGATTTGAGTGTCCTTCCATGAGGCAATTCAATGTGTTGTTTGCATTCTCCTGGCAGTTCCATTCAAAAGATTTTTCATGACTCATGTCCTCCTGTCTCCCAAAGTCTCTCCCTCATGGGCACTCAGCAGAAGTGGACATGTTCAGCCTTTCGCGTGCTTGAGCCTGTTCAGTGTGGTGTTCAGCAACCGAGTCCAGGTTGTTGCAGAAGAAGGCGTATCTCATGCGACTGCTGGTCACATCATGAGGACAAGTGCTTCTGGTCGCAATCTCTGAAAGCTGCGTGCTGAAAGCGGGTGGACTAAAAGCAGCCTTGCGGACTGAAATTGAAAGCTCTCAACAGAACGACAGCATAGAGCAACCCTATCTCAAAGCATAAGACTTTGGGAATTTGATAGAATATGATAGAATGATAGTATTTAATAATATTTAATACCCATTGTTTCCTGGTTGTAAGATGTTGTAAGCCTGAACCCAGGGGCTGGAACATGCTGAGCCCATGCATACAAGTCAAAGGCGGCAAGAGCGCAAAAAGCTTTGCAATAACGGTTTGGAAAGTGGACACCAAAACGATTCAAGCTGTGGCTGCGGAACATCATGGGGCAGCCGCATGATAGGCCGATTCGAGATTCATGATGTGCGTCTTATCTGATGGAACCTTTTGCCCGAGCAGAAGAAATAATCACCAACATCATCCGTCATCGAAGTTGGGGGATGACTCTCCCAAATGGGCGGGTCGTTCGTCTTCGAAGCCTTCCGCTGTGCGGGTCACGCAAACCAAAGCTGCGAACGAGGTGGTTCTGCGCGGTTCGAGACGAAGCCCGGGCGCAGGGCTCCAAATAACATCCGTTGACGAGCAGTTTTAGATCTTTTTAGTATAACATGAACACTTTCTAGACAACCTCCCGTTTGCAACGGCACGTGAGCTGCGCATTTGTCGACATGTCTCCAGTTGCCTAGTTTGCCTGGGTAGGCCTGCTAGGCTCCATGGCCAGGGCTCTTACCCTGGCCCTTGCGTCCCATGATGTGCTTGCTGTCCATCGTGCCCGCAGTGCCCGCCCCGTTTTCGCTCGAACCTTCCGCGTTCGGACACTCTGTCCGATGGCCACTCTGATGGCGGGTGGTTTCCTGCGGCCTTTCACTGTCAGCTCCCACTGGCTTGCAACAGGCAGACAATGGCAGGCATAGATTTTGATGATTTTGGGATAGAAAAAGCGGCGTCAAGCGAATCCATGTTCGCGGTGCCACCATCGAAGCATTAAGTTACATACGCGCAAGACACGGCAACGGGCCTTGCGAAGATTTGACAACTTCAAAGATCGAGACTGGCCCCTCAGTCATCTAACCTACTCCTTCACCCTGCGGAGCCCCCAAACTTGACAGTTGCCCCCCCTACCGTACCTACCCAAAACTACTCCGTTTCGTTTTCCTCGTTGCCAATGATCGTGCTTGCCGCCTTTGAAGTCTTCCAAGTGGCAGGTCAAGTGGATTTCCCGTTGGCTCTGTCGGCGTTTTCCTCGTGCACTGCTTTCCTCGTCCCGGTCGCTATGCAGGTGAACATGTTCCAAACCAAAAGACAAAGAGATGACGAAACGCGGGGTCAACCCTTCCTGTCTGGGATTTGGGTGCCAGGCCCCAACCCCGAAGACGTCTTGGGTCTCAACCCCTTTTTGGGGCTTGCCCAATACAAACCCGAAAAAAAGACTACCATGGTTCACGGATAACTGATTAGGCTTCGGAGTGCACATCGGAACGGATTGAACAAAAATTCGGATTGCTCGGATTGCGGATTGTGATTAGGGTGTGGCAGGCTTGGAACAGTGTAGGACAACTTAGTGTTGTGAAAATTTGTGCGAAAAAAAATGGTTTGTAACATTTGTATCACCATCAAAATGTCTTGGCGCACAAAGGGGTCAGTTGGGCGTCTCTGTGGACGACTCCGGGACGAGTCATGCCCGAGAGAGAGAGAGAGAGAGAGAACCTTGCAAAACACCACACTCTCCGCGAAAACAAACAAGTCGGCAACGCGCCGCAAATCATTGCGCCAACAATGGCCTTCCCATTCCTGCTCAGCTGGCTGGCCTCGATTCGCTGGCTGGGATTCAGTTTTTTTTGAGGTCATTGTTCCGAGCAGGTATGGACAGCTGTGGGCCGTGCCCTCGGTGGGGTTGCAACCCCCACCCTGCTGGCAATGTTGCCAGTACGCCATACTTTGCTACCCGATCGTAGCATTCCACCAGGCAGGCGGAGCTGACCACCTTCAAAGGAGGTTCTGCAGACGTTGCAGCTAGGTGAGCAGGATTGCCCTGAACACTCGCCAGCATGCCTGCCATGCCTCGAAACTTGAAGGACCTGGCGCATCCAGTGCCTTGAAAGCGCTGTATTGCAGCAGCAGCCATGACCTCGTTTTCAACTGCTTCTGCATGGTCCGCCCACATGGCCCTCGCCATGTCGAAGGATCCTGTCTCTCGATGCGGCCGCTTGTTTTGCGGCTGGCTTTGTCGCTCGGCTCTGCACCTGTCTCTTCGGATTTTTGGAGGGACATGAAACTTACCTCGGAGTCCGTGGGCTGGGCTTGGACCGTCCCAGACAAAATTGCGCCAGTACAATGGGGACACGGGAGGTCAGGAAGAACCCCCCAGAAGTCTCAAACTGTCGGATTGTTCGCTTACCAATAGGATCCAATACAGTATAATACAGCTGGGCTTAGACCGTCATGAGACAGGTAATGTATCCTAACACACAGCTCACATGTGTTATGTTTGTCACGCTTTGGTACTTTTTTGTGTTTGATCATTGCATGTTTTGTATATCCCCGCGCATGGTCATGTCAGAGGCGAAGCTGACCTCAGTGAGGAATTTTCAATTAATGGGGGCGTGCGACACGGGCATGTTTTCTCAGTCCTGGGCTTTTCACTGGAGTATTGCAATGGGCCATGGGCAACGGGCGTTCCAAAGTGGAAAGTGAAGGCTTAGGCATTGACATGCATGATGGTTTGCCACGATTGCTGGATTTGAGGTTCGCTGGTGACATTTTTATACTCGCAGGTTCAAAGTCAAAGTATCCCCGCGCATGGCAATTGTAGGGGGCCAACAACTTGTGGTGGTGCCATCGGTCACACGAACGTGTTTTTTTCCACCGATGACTACAAGCAAGGCATCGCAGACGTGTGGGGTGTTGTTGGAAGACTGGAATGAAGAGGCTTTGTTCTTTGGGAAAACAAACTCAGGCAGTGCAGATACGGCTTCGTTGTGGGATGAGGTGGTTGGGCCATGGTCTCGCAGGTTTATTGCTTGAACATGCTTGAACTATGTTCCTTGAACTATGCATGTTCAAGGCGGATCCCAAGTTTCCCTGCATGTTTTTTCTTGGGGGGGGGTTGTCCCAGGGTTGGTGCGAGGTGACGATGGCGATAGATCCCTGGACATGTTCTTAGGGTTGAACTCAGGTCCTGGTGTGTCCTGCCTGGTCCATGGCTGGCTTGCATTTGTCGGTGTGCCTGGGATCAACTCCCAATGACTCCCCCAAGGAATCGAATACGACAGACCTGGACCACTTCACTGGAATGATCTACTGTCCATTGAGGGAACCCATTGCTCATCGTCACTGTGCGCACCACTGGCGCGGGCTACCGTGAACTAGCGCCATTTCATCCTCAGGCCAACCAAGTGCCTTTGAGCAGCCATCACCGCTGGAGGAGGTCCTGCCACTTCACCAGGTCTAGCTAAAACAAACCGCCACGGGCGCGTCACCGACGGGATTAGGAACTGTGTTGTTCGTTGGCAAACAACCCACTCACTTGATAGCACATGTTCTGACTGACCAAGACTGTGCTGATTTGGGTGGGCGGGCAATTGTTTCGGCGCGCTTTGGGGCCGGCACTTCCAAGGATTGTGAAAGGAGTGCTCAACGACATGGCGGTCCAGAGTGAGCGAGGCCCCAAAAAGTTGGACCACGCCAAGCAAGAGTCCGACTGCTGCAGCTGCGTGAGGACAACGTAGGCAGGTGTTTGGTTGGAAGTCGCGTGGGGTAGCGATTGGGCATGTCAGAGACTTTGGGGTGAGATCCGCGGTGGTATGTCCGAACTGGCGAACACAGTTCAATTACGCATCAAACAAGCAACCCTTGAAGGTCAGCATTCCCTGCAGCCACTGTAGGCCATGGTTGACTTGACGAACGAGTTTCACGCCCTTCCGCCTGCGGGTTTGCCCTCTCTCGGGCCTTTCCACCGAGCTCGCGACATTGCCACTACCGCCCAGCGCTGACGTGCCCAGAGCCTTGAAAGCGGGATGCGGCGCGATGATGCCCAGCGAACCTTCCAGTGAGGGCAACAGTTCACCAGTCCGAGTACACGGAAACGGTGTATGCAAGACAGGCGGAAGAACGCACTGAGGCAGACTTGGGCGAAGATCTCGGCTGGACGGGGTATCCCAGATCCATGAGGTGGCAGCGGCTTTCAAGGCGGTGGGCTGCCGAGCGCAACTGCATACTTGTTCACCCAACTACGGGTGTCATCCATGAGCGATGCAACGGGAGCAGTGACCAGAGCCCTGGGCCCCGCAGATTCCGCTGTCATGGTCGCCAGGGACGAAAAACATATCTCATGGCCCATTGCTAGGTATGAGGCATGGGTGTTCGCCAACCATGCGAGATTCGAGAGCACCAAGCAAATCAGGGAGATCCAATGGACCGAGGAATTAGGCGGACGCGTGCTTGTGTTTGCACCACTTCGCGTGAAGAGAGCGCAACATGCCTTTTCTGTGTGACCTTCCGGTTGCTTCGTAGTCGAGACACTTGCTTGAATGCACAGGCGGGCTCGGCACAGGCAGAGGGGTTGCCACCAGTCGGACACTCGGACACCATGAGGTCGCCTGCATTGGTTGTCGGGTGGCAGTGATCGAGCAAGTGCGACGCAGGGGTCCTCAACTTGCCAGAAGTTTCCTTCGCACGTTGCCGGGAAAACACCCAAAAGCGGCATTGGAGGCAAGCAACGTCCCAAACCGTGAGCTTTGCACACCTCGCAGCAAGTGCAAGGACAAGCTGCCGGCATGGGTTCGAGATAGTGCTTGAGACCAGGCAAGGGCACACAAACAGGCAGCACTATGGGTATGAAATGAACGTGTTTGCATCCCTGAAGCTGTAGCCGGGCTCGCTGAACTCGACCTGAGTGATGTGTGTCATCATGTTGTCGAGGACCAGATAGAAAACTATATTCGCAGACGCCCAGTTTGCAGAGGGACGGGTGTTGATGCAGGGCACATGACATGCGCCCTAGGGCCGCATCCAGCTTGCACACAGCGTAGTATTGCGCAGCAGTTGGGCGTACCATGAGAGTTAAAAGTGAGTTGTGTACAGTTTACATGTCAATTAATGAATTAGGGTGGTCGGAGGGGTTTTGTGACTCAACGGCTGTGACATGCTGTAACAGTTTTCGTGGAACGAACTTGTTTGTGAAATGAAAACTGGAAGGAGTACATGTCACATAGGGTGGTCATTTAGTTGTGAATGTGATTGGACAACATATGGACTCAAGAGGCCCACAGGTGAAGATACATCACCGCGTGCTATGTATTTTGAGTTCTCCCCACCCACCCCCGAAGCAATCATTCCTGTTTCGCCCCCTTGGACGAAGTATTTTAATTAGCATCAGGGAAAAAACATGTTTGCCTGACTGATCTGTGTCGTCATGTTTTCGGACCACATGGAACACGACATTCGCAGTTTGTTGGCCCAGTTTGCAGAGGCCCTTCGGAGCTCTTCACAGGGCAGTCGATATTTCGACGGGTGTCGATGCAGGGCAGTAGATTGCCACATGACATGCACCCTGGTGCCGCGCCCCGCTTGCAGCAAAACATGCGTAGTAGTTGAGCGTGGCATGAGTTGTATAAAAGAAAACATGAAGCGTATCAGGGTGGTAGGAGGGGCTTTGTGACTAAACGGCTGTAATTGTAACAGTTTTTAATTTTTTTTGGTGTGTGTGTGTGTCAGATCTCAGCCTGACTGATCCCAACCGATGTACTCTAGTAGGGGGACCCGCCAGGCGTGGCTGGACATTCACTCTAGTACCGAGAGCCACCCTGACATTCTGCGAGAAAAAAGGTGTAGACAGAAAAAACAACACCCGGGCCAACGCCAGCCCCTTCAACATCGTTTAAATGCGTGCTTGTTTGGAAAAATGGACTAGTTAACGTGAAAGACCACAGAGCATGCCAGGAGTGGACCAGAGACTGACGACGTCTCAAGCAAACGGCAGCTGCAAATCCACAGTTCACTATTGTAGTTTAGGCAGTGGCGAACATAAATTTAGGAACCTTTGTTTGGGGCCGATCCTTCTCGCGCGCTTCGTGGTGCCCATAATTGCATTTATTGCTATCATGTTATAATGTTCCGGGGCAGAATGCAAAACTTAAAGATAGCGGTAGCCAAGGCGACAGGGCACGCGTAGTTAAAAGGCGCCCTGTGACCGAGAGGAACGCCTTTTTAACGTGCCAGTGCTCCTACCCTGACCCTTTTTAACGTGTTGCATTGAAAACAAATGAAAACCGTGTTTTTTTTCGCGACCGACCTGGTGTAGATGCAGAATGGACACTGCGCAACGAGCGTTCACAATCCGCTTACAAAAATAATGGCACTGCGGCAATACACCCGTATCGACAAATATATTTTTGCACGTTGTTTTGGTCAACCTATTTTGAACTCACGGCCAACAACCAAAAATTATGTGGATACACCGATGAACCCGAAAAAAACTCTGATCGTGAAGGGACCTTCCACAGGACCATATTCCACCACCGACAACATGTGCAGACCCGCGTCCGAAGAGCTGAGCCTGCCACCAGACGCTGAAGACGCCCCACGGCTTCATGGACTGAGCCATACACCCATGAACCCAGAAACATTTTTAGACAAATGAAATATCCAATGTGGATTGGACCAGTGAAGAATTCCAATGAAGAATGGGAGTTTTGGGCTGTCATTGCGGCAGTGATTTTTTGTGACCTTCAAAAACTTCAAAACCTACATGGAGTTGGCGATCGCCAAGAGAGTCGGAATTCGGAGAGGAAAACAACTTGAAGAGAAATTTGAACACGTCAAGACTATGCCAGAAGGAATCACAGTGGAGGACTCTTTGTAGAGAGAAAAACACAAGGTCGACAGGCTATTCTTAACTACAATATCTTGAGTGAGATCAATGCAGGAAACCACCCAGCCAGAAGGAGTTTTGAAGCTACGCAGGCCACACCAGGATGGTATAAAGCACACAGGGTGATGCTAGGGGCAGCCCATGAAGGAGCAAATCCATCAGATGGTTTTGAACGAAGCATTCAAGAAAGGAAACAGAGAGAATCAATGGGACCAGAGTACAAAAAATGCAAACTGCACAGATGTGTGGTAGGTTCCACGCCAAAATTGAGGACATGAAGGAACAAGAATGGAACCTACTAGGACTAGGAGGCCAGGATGCTGCAGATAGATGTGGGCCAGAACGAAGAAAATATGACGAACTGCTTGGAATAACATAATACAGAAGGCAACCCGCATGTTGAGTCAACACAAGCACGCTTCAGGAACCCAGTTCCTGTAATTGGAAGACGTGAAAAGACTTGCAGAAGATGGAATGGAATGAGAGTGGCAAAGTGAGCTCAAAGAGGCATTTTAATAGAATTTCACATCGCCAAGAAGGAATGCGAACCATTTTCCATAGGAATCAGTGTGCAGGAACATAGCCTTACTAGCATCATAGAAAGAACAGTTTACTGGTACACAACGCGCATGCGAGTTCATTGCAACCCTTCTGCAAGACAAGTGAAGTGCGTAGCAAATGTTTGCTCGTGTTTGAACACTGGCAGTTGCAATTAATAAGGGCTGCCTCAAAATCCGGGATTTCAGTTGATCCTGTAGCTGCTTCAATGTACTGATCGGGTTCCTTCCTGCGACCTCCCTTAGAACTTAGTTTCATTTTGATCACTCTGCATCCCCCAATGTGTTACATGCTGCTCAGCAAAGCCAAGGGCGGCGTGGTGCGTGCAGAGAACACGCGCAGTTGTACATTCACTGTGGTTCCGGCATGCTCAAGTTATTTACAGCAGGTCACTAAAGACAAACAGAAAAGGGAGACCAATGGGCCAATGGGACTGTGACTAGAACATTGAGCCAATTCTTTTGTGAAACTCGAGGGTTCACGGAAACCGTTTGAGTTTTCACCAATGCCACCACGCAGACACGTGAAATATGCAGTGGGTCTCCATGTTTATCCCTTTCCGGAACTTCCCTGAAGGGCAGAAGGTGTGGGTCGTTTTCGGCGCTGTAGCACCAGAAAGTCGCAACTCCCAGGACACCAACAAAATGTTCAATACGTTTCCTTGAGTAAAGATGACATCACAACATTTGTCGCCCAACGCGCGTGTGATGGCTGTCCTTGCCTCATTCGGCCGAAACATGCCGAAACAAGTTTCGAGGACGTTGATGGTGGAAGTGTATTAACCGTAAGGGGTCTCTTTCTGTGGTGGCGACCCTTGCAGAAACTATATGCCGCCTCAATGCCGAGGCATCGGGTCATCACGCACACATGAATGGATCGGGACCAGTGAGACAAGCTTCGCTGGCTAAATCGCTTCCTCCAGGCAGGCAGATGTGTGTGACGGGCCAATCATTTTAGTTCGGCAGCACTGCACTTCACGCTGGGTGGGGCAAGCCACTTGAAGAGGTAAATGGGCCCGTGATGTTGATTAGACCCTGTCGGAAAATTGGATCTGCCCGTAAGAGCCAAACATATTCATATTACACATATGTTATGATAATGTACTGCAGCTGTTGAAGACAACAGATGTAGCTTCCGTGGACGTGATGAGGCGATCACGACCATACAAAAACATTGCAAGACTAACATGCACGTGTAGAATCACCGTTGTGCTAAAATACTTCCAGTTTCATTTCTCGTGGCTTGGCCATGGTGAAATCAGCCAAAGAAACCAAGAAGAAAGCTGACGCCAAAGCTTCTCCGAAGCTGAAGCCCAAGGCCTCGCCGAAGGTTGCACCAAAGGCATCGCCCAAGCTTGCACCGAAAACATCACCCAAGGAGGCTCCCAAAACGAAGAAGCGAAAGCAGGAGACAGCTGAGGCTGACAATGAGATAGAAACCAAGAAAGAGAGAAACGAAAACAAAAAAATTAAGAAGTCTGAAGGGAGCCTTGGCGTATGCGCAGTATCTGATATCAAAGAAATATCAGATGCCAGCCAAAAGGCGTTGGCTGGCAAGAGCATCACCACGCTCCTTGGCTTGGCCTGATCCCGGTAACCTTTTTTCATGATGTATGTTGATTCCTCCTACCGTTTGATTGTGCAACAAGCACGGGTGAACATTTGGCATAGTGTTGACCAAGGTTGTTCGAGATCCAACAGAAGGCTTTCCAGCCATGCTTCAGCGGCAAGGACGTTGTTGGTCGAGCCAAGCCCTTTGGCCCACTTTGTTGAAACAAATCCCATTGACAAAAGCTGGGATCACTGACCTGGATTGATAGACAGGATGTGTGGTAGAGCATGTTGTGGTACGGTATAGCCACACTGTGATATGGTTAGTCATATTTGTATGTGTACGTGTTGCTTTGTTATGCTTTGTTTAGGTTTATGATTTTCTTTGTTTGTTTGTTTGCTTGCATGTGTGTATCTTCGTTCGGCAACAAAGAATAACACAGACGCTTTTCAGGTTAGTGCATAGCAATTGTTGTGTAAGGACTGGCTGTGGAAAGACCTTAGCCTTTGTGCTGCCAGTGGTGGAGCGTATCAGAGCAAACAAGTTCATCAAGCAATTCCGCAAGAAGGCTGGTTATCCTCAATCATGCCGGGTTCAACTGGTGCATGTTTTGCTTGATGCCTCGCCAAGATCATCTTGTCAGATGTGTCATATGCCGCTTTACATCGTTTTACCACACGTCAGAAGGACGGGAAATCATTATTGCCCACCAGGTGTAGAACCAACACTCGAGAAAGATGTCAAACAACACTCTGACACTGGTTTTCAGTTAACGCAATTGTCACGTTGGGAAGGAAGGTGAGAGAACGGAAAGGTGCATGGGTCCGATCACTTGAATAGTTTAACATTGTTGTCACAAGGCGGCAGCAATCAAACCGGCGGCGCAGCTGCTGGGGACGAGTAGGTTTGGGGGTGGTAGCATGAAGAACCATGGAATCAAACAAAGCCAATTAGACAGCGTGGTCAAAAGTTCAGCAGGTACGCAGGGCTGATCAGGCCCTGCTTCCCACTCCCGCCCACAGCTTCGTTGCGTGTGGTAGGGCGGGAGTGCCACACGCCCCTGCCTGATTGGAGTGGTCGAAGGAAACCCTTTGTCCAGGGGTGGACACACACAAGTTGCCGGCTTCGGCGCTTTTTCAAGACACCCCCTACCGTTGAACCAGTGGACGAAAACCTTTTTCCAGGGGTGGACACACACACAGAGCCGTTTTCGGCGCGGTCAAAGTAGTAGTAAGGCCAGGGGCCTCCAGTAGCGTCCAAACTCCCAGGGGAACATTTGCACAAAAAGCGCCAAATTGTTGGCGCAACGAAGAACTAGTAGACACCTAAAAAGCCTTAGAAAGACGGAAAAAGCAACGAAACAAGAGCAGACTAAGAGGGCAAGAAAGAAAAGTAGGGTAGTTACGAGGCCCACTTAGTTAAACGAAAGTAGAAGGCGAGCGGGACATTCGTCTTAAACCGCCCGGGTAGCTAGCAATAGCTAGGAGAAACAGAAGGAAAGGCACCAACACACAAGTGTGTTGAGTGCGATTTCCTTCTGTTTCCCGAGTAGCGGGTGGGATAGCAACGGAGGCCTGGGGTAGGGAGGGGGGGGGGTGAAAGAGTGACTAGGGCGTACACGGTAGAGGTGCAGACCGCTAGTGTCTTTTATGCGCAGAGTCTTATCCTCTTGCTCTTTGAGCCTTGAAGCAGTCAAGCATGGACACACTATATCGGCTGTTGGAGTGGAACACTGTACAGGTAGGCTCTACTTTTCAGCAGGCACAAGATTCATGTCCACTCCTAGCTGATTGCGTATGTCGCATACTCTTTTTCTACTGCAAGGCTAAAACAGTCCAGCTAGCTCTGACAACTTAAAAGAAAACTACGGTGCCATGTACTTACCTAATCCAGTGTGTTTCACACTTCGGAGAAGGTAATCTCATAGCTACTAAATACAGTGAGGGAGCAATAGCTGACTCACCTCAAGTACAAAATCAAAGCGATAATGTACCTCGGCTGGAGACTGTACTTTTCGCAGGCGGAGATACCATGTACCGGCGCTCACTAGCTCTTTAGGGCCTGAGCTAAATCAAACTCAAAAGGGAAAGCGGCTTTTTCTCTACAGAGACCTATAAAAGAATCAAACGACACTCGCGTAACAAAGAACTAAAAATTCAAGACCGCACAAATTGCAATGAATTAAGATGCCTTGCAAAATGCAAGGAGCGTACGGTCCGAGGAATAATCTTCTCGTGACGTGGTCTCGACCGCTTTCATTCACAGACAAAATAAAACTGCATCAAAAGGACTCTCTTTCACATTCACATCAAAAACGCAAGAAGGAGATACCGGCAAATGTATGTACGAAAAAATCTTGCACTACAATTGCAAATCATGAAATGACTTAATCATCAACCATGACTGGTTGTCCATTAGAGGTCACTTCATAAGAGCGGTGGTGATAGATATCATCAGTTATGTAAAACTGTCCATACCTATCTACATGCTAAAGCGTATAAACCTGGAATGCAGGAGTATCTTCTTTGATAAAAAGTTTCTCCTCATTGCAAACCAGAATCTATTAAAACTTCAGCCTGTCAACTTAAAGTCAAGCCTGGAAGCAAAGTATCAACTGTAACCAGAAGTATCTTCACTTCCTAGCCATCATTTAAATTTCAGCCTTCGCTCAGGAATTATGCCGCTGCAAACGATGAAGCTGCTTGATCAGAAGTTGGCGGCCTTCCTTTCCTTTTATTCTCTTTCTGTCTCTCCTTCCTCCGCAGTTTCGCCTCATGAAGCGTTGCTCCCATGCGATACTGTCTTCTGTCTCCAGATGAAAAGGAAGCTGGTCTGAGTGAAATAAACATTGGACCATGACTGTCCTCATCAGTGGGCCTTGAGCACATAACCTCTGTGTCAATCATAGCAAAGTTCTCTGAAAAATTACAGATGAACTCCTTCGTGCTCACTGTGGAATTTTCATATTCCTCTTCACTCATTGAATGACCCCATTCAACAATGGTAGACAAACATGTATCGCCAAGCTGTGATCCTTGGTATTCTTCTTTTTCAACAGTAGAATATTCTTCCCAGAGTTTATCAAAGTAAACTTCACACTTCTTGAGGACCTGTGAAGTTGAACTGTAAAATGTTCTGGGAATAGGTGCTTTGATACCAGGATCTGCTTTTACACGAGCTTCTGAAAACCTGCGGATCCAATGCTGCATGGTGCTGTAATAGTAGTTAGCCATTGGCTGCCTTTTGTACCCAGACATTCTGTAGGCCAAACTATTTGCATCACCAGAAATGATGTCCACCTCATAGACAAAACACTCGTAAAGCATCAGTGCTGTCTGTTCTCCTGTCAGTAGGTGGGCATCCACAGCACGGTGTGTATCAACATGATAATTACAGACTCTGACGGTATGCATGTTCGCTCGAGTAAGTGGAACACGCTTGTCCTCATGACCATAGTCATCAAATTCAAAGTCTGCATCCTTGAAATCTTGACGAGGCCTTGTTTCTCCAAAGCAAATCTCGTAGATAGCCCAAGTTACATCACGCTGTTCACAGTGACCAAGTTCCTGATCATGTCCAGCAATGATCTTGACATATCCACCTGGTGCCAATCTAGCCATCGCTGCAAGATTCTCCCAATCATTGAAACAAACTGTCCAATTCTTTTGCTCAATAAATTCCTTGGCAGGAACAAGAAGATGAGCTTCCTGGAGAATCACGACATGTGCACGTAAAAAGAAGAGCATGTTGAAGAAAAGGTTGTTCTCAAATTGCTCATTCTGAAGTGACATGGCGCTCTGTTTGCGTGGCCTCATTGCACTATCAAGTCCTTGGAGAAACCTTGGTGTGGTGTACTTCTGACCACGAACCATGTTGCCATAGTTCCAGGATAAAAATGTCAAGGACTCTGAGCTGGCCAATAAATTAGTTCCATATGGTTCTTCTATTCTTCCTTTGAGGAACCTTCTGCACAGCTCTTCATAGAAGGTGACAAAGTCCCAACTGGGTCCCTTGGGACCATATGATTCCAGTTCCTTCTTCAGTTCCTTCTTCGTCTCCTCCAATTCTTCTCGAGCATGTTCTGCCCTTTCAAGGGCCTTTGGATCGACCTGATACTTGCCATCCAAATAAATGATGCGATCATCATTGATGAAGAATCTCTTCAAATCATGCTCTGGTTCATGTTCATAACAATCAGGTGGAGGTACTGGACAGACATTACGAATGGATCGAACAAAATCATTCTCGTTGATCCTTGACTGATAATGAGGATGGGAAATCTCACCTTTTCTGAAACAAACATGATTCAGCAATCTTGCGTGAGTTTCCCTGAAGCATAGTTGATAAAGGCCAATACCTGGATCTCCTGTAAGCTCTCCAAGCAACTTCAAAGGTGAAGTATGCAGCTCATAGGTATTGTCAGCTTTTGTTGTATCCTTTTCAACAACTACTTCAGATGGAAAAGATTCCTGGATTTCTGCCTCCAATTTCTTCTCTCCATCATCCTCTCTGACCTCCTTTATTTTCTCCACCGCCTCTTTCTTCTCTTCCATGGTTGCATCATCCTGAACTTCTTCATGAAAATGAGGATCAGGTATTTTATTCAGGCGGCTTTTCTTAGATTTCGGCAGACGTGGAGTACCATCAAGGTTAGCATCCATCTCACCTGATGGTAAGTGCGATGCAGCCGAGTCCTCACCTATCTCTCTTGACAGAAAGTGTGGTGTTGACTCCTCCTTGGCTTCCTCCTGGTCCACTTCCATCTTTGGTTCCTCTGAAGGAAAAACACCTGCACTCTCATCAAATATTTCTTCTTCTTTTTCAGGTTCAACTGCAGGATCTTCTTCAGGAACTTCCTCTTCAATATTCTCATCTTCTAGAAGTGTCCTACTTCCAGTATAGACTTCACCAGCGATAGTGGAGACTCTTGTATAAGGAGGAACTTCTTCACCTGCCTCAAAGGCTTGTTCTGCAACATCCTTGGTGAGCAAGTCCTCTACAAGATTTTCTCCCTCGGTTCTTGGAAGAGGTCCTGAGGTCTCATAAAAATCTGTCCTCTCATTGTCCTTTTGATCCCTGAACAGGTGAGTAATCTTCACAGCTTCTCCCTGTAGCACCTGATCACCTCCTCTATACTTGTCGACAATGGAGCGCCATACTGGAACATCATCATCATCAAAATCAAGCTCCATATCATCTGCCAACAGGTATGAGATGTTTTGAGCTGCCTGTTCTTCTTCTTCATCACGTTCTTTGGCAAGCTCCTCATCCTTCTGGATCTTGAAGATACCCTTCAGGATGTCTTGTAGTACCTTTAAGTTCAGCTTCGGTGATGGCTCATACGTCCCTGAACTTACAGGCTCAACTACAACACGAGAGCAAGAAATCGCCTCCAAAAACTTGGAATTGTATTGGCGTTCAAACTCTTCCTTCTTGATCATCTCATACAAGGGATCAGAAACTGCAACACGCGCCTGAACATACTCACGAAGTTGATAGCATGCATGTTGCACAAATCTACTGTTGGAGTTGTGAAGAAAACTCTCTAAATGATTCCTGTCACGGTCAATCAAATACCACACAATCCTTGCAGAAAAACGGAATTTCTTGAAGTTCATAGCAAAATGTGTATGATACTTCTCTGGATTCCTTTCTGCTTGTAAGGCGGCCTCTGAAGTCTTGTAGGCTGGGAGATTTGTGTCTGGATCCAAAATCATAAACTCTTCCCACAAGATCGAATGGTCAAGAACCCACTTGGGAAGCACCTTGATGAAAAAGTCACAAACAAGTTCTGACACAAGGTGCATGACACGACCAATCTCTTCCTCCTGCTTGAAGCGATAGTGCAATTTGGCAAATAAAGGATTGTTGAATGCTTCCTCCACTGTATTGCCAAAATTATCCCACTGAGGTTCTGGAATACCAAAGTTCCAACCCAGCAATTTGGGATCTCTGCACATATCCAAGAAGCTTGAAAGTTCTATGGATTGAATACCATGGTCTGTCAGAATTTCAGCCCAGCGGCGTCCATTCTCCCAAGCACGGATGAAGAAAAACTGTTGGTATCCAGTTTGTGCCAACTCCATCCACTGAGAAATTCCGGGTTCAAAACTCGGTGCATACGTCTTGGGGTCTTCCTCTGTTCCATAAACACTTGGACGTAGCAACTTGTACCTTCTACAAAAATATTCTCTCTGGTGCCTTGTCAACCTGTCCCAATCCCTCACGAGGATCACGTCTTCTCCAGTGCTCTGGAGTACACGTGTCCCTACACGATCATGGAGTGATACCATGCCAATGTCATATACCATCCATGGGTTGAGAACCAGGTTGTTGACATTCTGAATGAACCATGTCATCTCACGCTCAGCAACATGAGCAGAGTCATCTTCTTCATCTTGTTGAGGTTCTCCAGAAGTCCTGGCTGTTGAGCTCTTCGAAGTGATGTCCGTCCAAATGTGGTCAAAGCGAATCACTTCCTCATCAGCCTTCACCAGTTTAGCCTGATCCTTGCTCAAAACTAATGGGTGAACCATAAACAAGGACCTTGAGGTAACACCATCTCCATTGACAATCAACGTTGGAGCACTATAGCCTAAGATACTCCAAGGATCACGATCATCAATCTCCTTAGGTGTAATCAAAGACCATCCTTGAAGATAATGGCCTTCTGACATCACCTGACGTGACCTCAATCGTGAACGATTGTACTCACGTTCAGGATGATTCTCATATTGGACAAAACGGGCGATGGCACCTAAATCCAAATTGTCCAACCACAAAAGCATATGCCTCTTAACTTGTTTTGTCTCAGGCTCATCGGCATGAATCCTCCTGAGAAGTTCTCTGGCATATGGCTTGTCAATAGATAGTCTGGTGAACAAGGCTCGCACTCTCTCTTGTTGCACCTTCTCACTATTGATGAGCTCCATCATCTCCTCTGCGGACTTAGGATTTCTCAACTCCTTAGCTGGTTCTGGAGCATCCCGTGGTTGTGGTTCATCTACACTAATGTCCAAGTATGTGGGCTCTACATCACAATGTGCAAGCACCACTCCATTGTTGCTGAAGTACAGAGGACGTCCAGCCCGAAGCCAAAGAATCACATTAAGCTTCACATACAAAGGCTGTCCATAATCTCTTGGAACCACTGTACCTGGGCCTAAAGGACTGTAAAGTGAAGTTTGTGGATTGCTGTACATAAAATGAACATAATCTCTTCCTTCACCTCTGTTCCTTCTATTCCAACTTTGAGGGTCTCTCATCAAACCATACCTCTCAATGCTGGCCCAGTTCTCCCTTCGGGTAACATGAAAAACATGTCCCAAACATCTTGCCTCAATAGAAGTCAATCTATGATTCAACTTCTCTGGGCTGATGTTCTGCATGAGTCCTGTATGCCCTTGGTTCACTCCCAAACGCATGGAGAAGGGCATATCGTATTGATTGCCTGTGTTGTACCAAACATTCTTGTCCAAGCGAATCACCAAATGAAATCTTTGCTTCTCATCGCTATGCAATATAGCAAAGAAAGTATTAGGATAAATACGAAAAGGTGATGGCATTCGAGCAGTTCCCTCTGTGATCAGAGGCATAAGCTCTATCATTGCCCTACTGTCCATCAACCTGTCGAGAGAACGATCATGTCGTAGCATATAGTTGAGCCCCGTGGCTATCTTCCCATAATCGTTTTGTCTCCACGCGACTCTTGTTGCCACGAACTGCCTACTTCTCTCATATTCATCCTCTTCCTCTTGGGTGACATAGCCAAGAGCGTATCTGGCAATCTCTGCGAACCACCGTACTCGAAAATTGAACTTCGAATGGTTCTCAGGTGCCAAACACATTGCAAGAATGTCAGTTAAGATCAATTCATCCTGCTCTGAGTTCCTATGGAACTCAACTGGCGTACGTGGGCGCCTCAAACGGTTTGCCCAGTTTTGAGGTTGTCCCCAAGGAACCTTTTGTGACCAGTTTCGAGCATACTCAAAGATGTTGACCGGATTGGACGCTCCCTGACCGGCCATCTCTGTTGATACAAAGTCCACCGGTCAGAGGCCAGTGTCCTAAGTCTTAGAAATGACAGGTAGTCAACGATGCAAGGCAATAGTCTTCGAAAGAAAAGTGCTGATCTTGCCAAGCTAATTTGAGCCGCAGGCACAAATTCATGAAAGAAATTCAAATTTCTCTCAAACAAAAACACATGCATTGAATTCTCTCCTCTCACTCTCAGTGCAACGAATCTCCAAGATAAAACACATCATGTGAAAAGTCAACATGTGTGCATACTGTAGGAAGCCATCCACGCATATATGCCTTGTGTTCAATAAGAGATCTAAAAGGTGGATGTGCATCAACTTCCTTCAAACAACCGCTGCGTACTGCATCTATCAAGGCTTGAGGACTAGCAGACTTCTTAGTAAGACAGTCAGCAAGACACCACTGAGTGCGTATATGTGACAAGTCAGCAATTGCACCAGAGCATGCTTCCTTCCTAAGCATTTGGATCATATGAATAGTCTCCTGTTGCTCAGGAACATGAGTAGTACTAGCTGTCGTCACAAGATTGTTAGCATCAGTGCGCATGTGAATGTCAGTAGAGTAGCCTGTAATGTCCTTGATCAAGCCTCTAAGCATTTGGCAAGTGCCATAACACTTCATAAATGCATACAACTCTGCAACAGTTGTGGACAGGGTTGTTCTCTTGATCTTAGAAGATTCAAAGAAAATAAGTGAGCCTTTAGTGTTCTTCTGTTTTGCCTGCCTTTGCTCACCCATAAAAATAACCATAGCACGTTGAGGGGATTTGTCACTGTTGTTCCTGAATGCGGCATCTGGCGTGGCAATTAAACGTGGACTACCTTCAAGTGGCCAAAACCGTAACTCCATAGGGTCAGTCACGATTTGTTTGCACAGCTTGTTCAGGGCCTTGCAATCACCTATTGTAGGTCCTGCTGATGCTGATGCTGACCTCGAGAATTGGTAGCACGCTTGGAATTGTGTTCTGGATTGTAACCAGTTTATGCTGCCAAGAAGGGATCTGAAGGCTGTGTGCATGTCTTTGTCACACTTGTCCTCATCCTTCAAACCTTTTGGAATGATAATCTCAGTCAATTCCTGAACACAAAGGGATTGCTCTACTGAGATGTACTCCTTCTTCTTGGTCTTCTCTTGCATCTTCCAAGCAACACGTTGTCCAGTAAACATCAGGTCATTAGTGTCCTCATGTCCAATCTTAAACTGTGACTTCACAATATCCTTGAACTGTTTCAAAAAGATATCATTACCTGTCACAAAAAGATCATCAACATGTAAACAACACATACCTATGGGTGACCTATTCTTAGAATTACTGCCATGCACAGGGTCCATAAAATGCTCAAGCAACTCTTCCACAACTTCAGGTGTAAGCTGAGGCGTTTGTGTCACAGTATACGTATGTTCTGCAGGAAGAAAAAGACTGACAAGCGTTTCAGCTTCTTCCTCTAACGTCACTGCATTCTTCTCGTTTCTAATATCCTTGTTTGTCTCGAGAAGCCACCAAACACCCTTACGCTTAACTATTGAAGTCCGAAAACAAAAGCGCGAACGCGAATACGTAGGTTCGGGAGTGCGAAGAGCTTTAGCGCGATAAGCGACTTGAGCAAGGCCATTTGCATATTGGTGCCAACCTGCCTTGTGCTCTACAGAGTCAAGGAAATTCTGGAGTTCCTGATCTACCACAGGAGTCCATTTTCCATCCTCTGCCTTAAGCAGGCTACGCGTCACCGTCTTCTCCGGCCTATTTCCGTAACACACCGAAAACAGACGTTCTTCACAGAGAAAAGACCTACGAACTTCCTCCGCTGTGTCGTGGAATTCGTTTGGCGGCGCACCTGCTACGTAGAAGGATACCGGTTCCGGTTCGGCTGGCATCTCCTCTGATGAGTAGTTCACAGCCTTAGGAACCCTCAAATTCCGGAGTAGCAAACGTATGTGCACCGATCGGCTCGAGTCGGAACGAATCCGAGTGAGTGCAAAAACTTGTCGAGTCGATTCCACCAGCGACGAGGCGCATCACTCAATCCGTACACTGAACGGGTGCGCAATCCGACAAGATACGGAGGCAATCCGATGTCGGTCGGAAGTTGAACGTGAATAACGCGTCGTTCGAGGTCGTAAAGTTCCCCCTGAAGAAAGGCAGTTTTCAAGTCGATGTGCAACAGGTCCCAAAAAGAAGAGGCTGCATGCTGACATGCCACGCGAAAACCATACCTGGTCGCGGTTGGCGAGTCCGTCTGGAGGTCCCATTTCTGGGCATCTTGGAAGCCTCGACAGACCCATCTGGCCTTAAACTTCTTAAAGTTACCATCTTTGTCAATCTTGATAGTCAGGACCCATCGACCGGTAACATAGTTATCGATCTTATGCTTTCTTCGGTCTCGATACTTCATCGCAGTAAAGTCTAAAAAGCTGCGAAACTCCTCTAGTTTGGCTTGCTTGATCTCTTTCGCATACTTCCGGAGCACTTCCGGAGTAATCACACTCTCTGCCTTTGGCGTCTTCTTAGCCATTGTCTTCGCAAGATACTGGCAGAACTGTGAAAAACCTTTCGGATCATACGAGTTAAAACTCGGAGGAGCTTGGTTCGGACCTATGACACAAAAATCCATATCGTCAAAACTAACAAAAAGATTTTTCTCATCGTCCAGATCCTTGTCTGGATCTTTCTCAAAACCTTTCACATCTTCTTCATCAAAAATAGGTTCTGAATCTGTTTCATTTGTATCAATCGTCTCATTGTCATCGTCTTCGACTGTGCTCGTAGGCACGGGAATGTCGGCTGCTTGTGGCTGATTCGAACTTGATGCTGTCGGATTCTCCGAATGTCCAGGAAAGAAACTTCTTGGCACTGACTTCGGAGGTGCCGGAATAGGTTCGTCATGTCCCGGCAACTGAACCTTAGAACGTTTAACCTGAAACTTCACCTTCGCCTTTGGCAAAGCATCAGTTGAGTCCACAGAAAGCTTCCGCATTTGCTTACTGTGACGTTCACGATTCTCCGGAACATATGGTTCTGGCTCCGGCGTGCTCGAATCTGGCGACGGTACGAACGGATGAACGGGATCCGTATCACTCGGAAACCCTATCGGTGGTTGACCCGGATCATCTGGCGGACGGGATTCACTCGTAATCTCCGGCATTGCCTCTTCCGGATCGCTCGATGGATATCCGAGTTGCTCCAAAGGAACATCGGGATTTCCGAACTGATTCGGACCAGCTACGGAACCTGTCGGAGGTGGTCCCGGAGGTTGTCCACCCTGGTGATCATCAGGGTTGCCACCCGGTCCATCACCAGGCGGATACATATCTTCATCATCTGGATCAAAATACTGCTGTTCCCCCGAGACGGGAATCGGCTCATAAGCCATATCATCATCCATCGGTGGTCCGTAGTCTGGAGGTTGATCCTTTGGATCCTCTAGAGCTACTTCATCAGGAGTCACAATGCGCTTCACAGCCCCTGTCGTCTCTGCTTCGTAAACTATCATACTCCAATGATCTACCAAAAACTGTTCATGATGAGGAGACAGTTGTGACACAAGCATAAAGAAAACCTGATGGTATTTTCCTGGCTTCCACATAATCAACACTGCATCATCCTCAGAGTTGAAAAGAGGATGCACTCTACCAAAAGTACCACGATAGACCTTACATCTCTCAAAATACATCTGTGGCAAGGTTCTTCGTCTAATCTCCTTCAGGCCTGGAATCAATGACGCAATTCGAGAATCAGAGGATGTTGTCACATCAAACTCTGATCTCTGAGGTAGTGCATCTACCTGCCTCAAGGTTCTGATCAGTTCAGTAGTAGTGAACCTTTGTGGTAGTATGTGTCGAAGTGGAACCGGAATTTCCGTCGTCTCTTCCGTTCTTACGGAATTCAACAAAATTGACTGATGAGCTTCTCTCTCTAACAAGAGAGCTGTTCCACACAAACTTCCAGAGTCAAAGTTCTCCAGAAGATCTTCAATAAGGAAACTCTGACGCTTGTCGGAAGTCTCACTATAAGGAAGAAAACGATTCATCTCAACCAAAAATGAAAATGGAAACTTCTTCCAGTCAGGATCCTTGAAGTACTGGTTGCTTCTAGTGGCTTGCACTGTTTTAGCTTGAAATGAACAGTCACCAATACCTTTCCATCCTTGGCAGGATGCATAGGAATGGAAGACTGTCACGTAACTCATTCCCTTCGGACAATAACAAAAACAATTCATATTCACATCAAAGTTAAAAATCGGATCCTTCAACGAAGAAATGAACTTCTGCAAAAACAAACAAAACTTGTTTCCTTTGGGAACAGTCACAAACACATGTTTCTTCCTTCTCAACTGCCACTCAATCACATTACAACATAGTAACCAAATAGAAGCTCTGTTCTGTTTGGGAGAAGGGTTGTTGATCACTATACAGTGGGGCTGCAATCTCTCCAGTTGCTGCCAAATACCATCTTGACCCTTCATAGTGGAAAAGTTGTATCCTGCCTTGAAATCCATAGGAGATGCAACTTTAACACCATTCTTTGAAAGGAACCAAGATAATCCACTGTTTCCATGAAGTAACTCAACAACATCAGGATGATCATCATTACAGAAGAAAAAGGACTGTTCTCCAAATTCGGCATCAACATACAATTCGTGATCTTCACGTAAATTCTCCGGATTCTCATCGTCTAATGCCGGAATGGAAACATCATGCCACTCATCGTGATCACGTCTAACCTTTGACTGATTCACACGTATCACTGCCTTACCAGTATTGGCTTGGACCATAGCTCCTTCTTGTCCAAGTACTGTGGCACGAACCCAACGTCCTTTGTCCTTGAACTTTGATGAATCCTGAGTCCAAACAAAAACCTTCTCTCCTTGGAAATAAGGACCGTCACTTGGCATAGTCCTTCTTGCAAGATCTGCTCGAAGGTCCTGAGCTTGTCGTGCTTCTTGATGAGCTCTCAAAGCCACACGTTGTAGTTCCAAATTTGTACGATCTTGTGCGGCGGCATTAGCTGACAATTGCTCAGGGCTTGCGGTCTCAAGGTCAAAAAGATCTGGTGGACGTCTTCCAGTTGCTATCTCTATTGGTGAATATCCACTGATAGTCAACTGACAATTTCTTGCCCAAACTACCTTCTTGACCACTTCTCTGACCGTAACACCACGAAAACGTGGGTCATCCAGATCTACCTTCATAACATGCCACATACGTTTGAACAAACGTACAGCTGTCTCTGCTCGGTTCGGCCAAGGAGTTCTTGGCCCACAAGGACATTGTTGTATACCATGGAACCTGTAGTATTCAACAAAAGCATCTGTGAAAAAGGCTTCGTCTCCTACGATGGCCTTCGGAACACAATTGTTCTCATCAGACCACTGCCTCAATGCTTGGATGGTGGTTTGATCTATGAGGTCTTTCTGTGCCGTAGCCCAGAGAAGATTTGCGCACCATCAAGAACGAGTAAGATGATATACTTGTTCTTGTGAAGTTCAACCTCACAATGATCAGCAAAAACAACATCACCAAAACATGAAGCTCTAATCCCGGAGACTCTGGCTCGTGGCGGAGGTGCCACTGAAGTGTTACAAACACGGCAGTTCCTGACAACTGATTCATACTTCTCTAAAACAGAGTCAGGAAGCTTCAACATAGAAACACGTCTACGAAACTGAGTAGGACTCATATGGTAGTGCTTCACATGAAGCTTATAAAGCTCTACCTTGTCCTCCAGTCTCTGTAACATCTTCCTATATGCCGGTGTCATTGCAACAACTTCACTACCAGGTAATGGGATTGAAATCCGCCTAGGCTCAAGAGCGCCATCACCTGGTTCAAGTGGTTCATGTTTATCACTTGATGGTCCTTTTGATGCTTTAGGAATTTCTACAAGTTCACCTTCTGGCCTCTCAGGTGGTTCTGAGGGAGCAAACTCCTCAAGATCATCACCCTTTAAATCATTCTGAGGCTCAGATGGTTTCGACTTGTGTCCCTTCCAAAATGGATCAAAACCCTTGGAAGTATACCGAAACTTTGGCGGCGCGGGCTTTTCCGCGGCATTTGATGGTGCACCTTCCTTCTCTGACGAGAAGCCTGGTTCCCTGTCCTTTGCAATGGGAACCTTCTCTGAGGAGGAGCGCACCACCGCATCGGGATCACCAATGCCACGGTGCTCAATGCCAGCCTTCCTGATCTTTAGATCCGGAATTTTGGCATCTGGTTTGAACTTAAAAATTGTTCTACCACGCCATTCATAGCCAATTTGTAGGTCCTTCCATTTTGCCTTGCGCCAATCATCTAGCTTCTTGATTTCTTCTCCTCCTTTCTTCTTCTTGATGATTGTCAATCGCAAGTCTTCCAGTAAGTCAGTGTCTACAGGACAGGACTTAGTTGCTGGAAAAAGAATCTTTCTATAATCCTTGTGGTGACGTATCAGTTCTCTCTTGTGAACATCTACTTCCCAGTAGTCAACCACAGGATATGCATGTTCAGCTACATCTTCATCACTATTGTGATCAACAGAAATATGACCATATTCATAGTGAGTGAAGTGAGAGTAAAAACTCTTCTCGCGCCGAGTCTGCAAATTCACGTCAGACAGATACCATGCAATATCTTGGAAGTCCAAGACAAGATGAGTACTGGCTGCAACCTTCAACTCCAAATATTTGATACCAAGAGGCACCGATGTCAGATAAGCATGTTGAGGTGTCAGCCTGAGTTCAAAGCCCAAGTTCCTCATCTGTGGCAAGCTCATAAGCAAAGGGACTTCTCCTTCTTCCACTATGTCGAACTCTGTATGGTGGATCGTCCATGCACGATCATACATGTAAATCACCAGTTTCTGAGAGCAAGTAGCCTTCTGGGAATTGGCAAAGTAAAACTTGCTCTTGGTAGCCTCAAAAGAGTACCAAAATCCACAATCTGGGTGATTGTCGACATAGTTGCAAAAATGGTCGACTGCTCGCCTTGATCCCATAGCTCTAGTGCATCCAATGTCCAGGATTGCAATAGTCGGCGGGAAGCGATTCTCAGTCAAAAATGAAATGGCCTGCATCTCCTTTTCTTCCTCAGCGCTCATAAGCGCAAAGCCATCAGGAGCCTTTGTGAGCATCTCCTTTGACAAAAAGTACCTCACAGGGGCACTCATGCCATTGAAGATCGTCTCACCATTGTTGACCGCGCAGTCAGCTTCATCTTGACATGAGGTCATCATGCCTGACAGCAAGTTCACCTCACTGTCATGGACTTCAGCTGCTGCTGTCACACAATGTGCAAAGAAACCTTGTTGACCTCCTGATGCTTGTGAAGATCTTGAAGGTGCAGGCAAAGAACGTGGCTGTTGTTGATTTGCATAGTTTGCATCTTGTTTGCCATCTCCTTTATCTTTTCCTTTTCCTTTCTTGCCTTTTCTCTTGCCTTTTCCTTTTCCTTTGTGGGAAAACCATGCTTCTTCAAGCTGTTGCCAAAAGTCATTGGCATCATCATATTCTCCTTGAAGATAGTCATTCATATCTTCGGCAAGAATGGCATCATATGCTACTTAGCTACTTGGTTTGACTCCCAAGTGTCCTCATAAGGATTCTCTTCATAGTACTCTTCTGGATATGTTGTCTGTTGCTCATCAGCATAATGGCCTTTACCTCGTCTCTTTCCTTTTCCTTTTCCTCGAGGTCTGAAAAATCTGCGGCCTGATCTTCCTTTTCCTTTTCTTCTTCCTTTTCCTTTGCCTTTTCTGGCTCTTCTTCCTTGGAATCTCCTTTGGAACCACGAGAAGTTTTGATCATCATATACCCAAAAGACATCGTCCAGGGCATCTAAAAATCCTTCAGTTCCATCTTCTTCATCTTCGGCCCAATAGCCAAATGTACCATCGAGTTCTCCTTCGTCTAGTACGAGAAATGATCTTCTACCTCCAGCACCTGTTGGCTGCATCAAAGGATTGTCTACTGAAGTCTTTGTCGTGCAGAACATCTCGATGAACACTGTCCTCAACTCTGTTGTAGTGTATTGCTGCAGGACCCTGCCACGATGAGTCATCAATGAAGTCAAAGTGTTTCGCTGGTCCTGAGACAAATCTGCAAGTGACAGCATGAGTAAGGCAATGAGATTTTCTCCTAGAGGAAATTCGTTCTGATGAAAAGTCCTCATATTGCCATTGATGGTCTGCATGATTTCCTGAATCCTTTCTGCCGTTGGTGCTACTCCAGTCAACGCTGCATCTGCCTGCATCTGAGCTAGGACCTGTGGATGTGCTTGAGTGACTGGTTCTAACATGTCCATCCAACTGCTCATAAGCCTTTGGAGTAAAAACTGGAATCTTGTCATCCATTTCATCGTGTCAGCTGATCCTCGATTGAAGCGCACGAATTGCATAAATCTATACAGGAATACATTGGTTGATCCTTTCACGAAATATGGTCGTAGTACTCGTTTGAAATATTCTACGCCGGCTCCTGGTGGATCATTTGCCTTCAATGTATACAGCTGCTTCTCCTTCTAACCTGTTTCTCAATGCTGGTCCTCTCTTCTCATCTTCCAGCTCGGTGATATCACACCAATCGTCTATGGCATCCTCATAGGAAAACCATGAAGTCTTTCCATCATAAGATGGGGGCACCTTTGTAGTGACCTGTGTTGTCATTGCTATTGCTGCTGGTTCTCTTCTCACATGCCTATTCACATAGGCTGCTGGCTCATAAGCCACATCCGCATCAGGCTCTTCCCAGTCGTCAATCCAATCCATGGCCGTTTGCCCACTAGCAATTCTATGCCTAGGAAAGGAGCTCACCTGGGTCTTCCAGGATCACTGCTCCGCTACCACTGAAAGAGTGACTAGGGCGTACACGGTAGAGGTGCAGACCGCTAGTGTCTTTTATGCGCAGAGTCTTATCCTCTTGCTCTTTGAGCCTTGAAGCAGTCAAGCATGGACACACTATATCGGCTGTTGGAGTGGAACACTGTACAGGTAGGCTCTACTTTTCAGGGGGGGGGGTGTGCATGATGAATTCATCCGGCCTGTGAATACTTAGCAGCGCAGGCATGTGAATACTTAGCCGTCAAGTATGCTCAGGCTAGCGAGTTTGAGTTCTTCAGTCTCCGAAATCTGATGTATTCGACAGGAACCGTTTTTTGGCCCGGCGGCCAGTGTGTCAGTTGATTCGGTGAGGGTGTCGGTGACTTCCTGTGAAAGTCCGGTGAGCGGTGGTGCTTTGTGGTTGTTGCTTTCCCATGTAAGAGCGGCGCCCCAGTGACGGGGATCACACTCAGCACCCGAGTGGGACGGCTGAGCGAAACACACTCTGACACTGGTTTTCAGTTAACGCAATTGTCACGTTGGGAAGGAAGGTGAGAGAACGGAAAGGTGCATGGGTCCGATCACTTGAATAGTTTAACATTGTTGTCACAAGGCGGCAGCAATCAAACCGGCGGCGCAGCTGCTGGGGACGAGTAGGTTTGGGGGTGGTAGCATGAAGAACCATGGAATCAAACAAAGCCAATTAGACAGCGTGGTCAAAAGTTCAGCAGGTACGCAGGGCTGATCAGGCCCTGCTTCCCACTCCCGCCCACAGCTTCGTTGCGTGTGGTAGGGCGGGAGTGCCACACGCCCCTGCCTGATTGGAGTGGTCGAAGGAAACCCTTTGTCCAGGGGTGGACACACACACACGTACATAATACATATCCGCATAATAGAACTCCGGATTATTTTAATTGCCCTTTGCGACTCACTATTTGTAGGGTGTTCCAGCGGGGGTCTTGTAGAGACATACGACGGTAAGGATACATATGTTGTGGGGGCTCTGCAAGGAAGGCAAGTAGAATTTAATCGAATTTTATAGAATGAAGTTTTTTGAGAGAGCATTGGGCATTCTTTACCAAAAATGGCTTAGACAGAGGATGGAGGGTGTAAAACCCAAGGAGGCGATGTAAAACCTAGTGCATTTGAAGAAACGTGTTCACCAACATTTGGCAAATGGAGGCCACAATTGCAAGATCGTGACTTTGTGCTTACGTCATCATTGCCAAACATTCATATGTGGACACATCTCTGAACACGAGAATGAGGTTCTTTTCACCATGTGGGATCTTGAGGACGGGTTTTCGCCCCCTGGTAGTGCATTGCCCTTTGTGAGGCACCGCTCTGTGTGACCATTGCGCCCACAAGGGAGCTTGCCCGTCAGATCTTCAACGACTTTGAATTGCTTGGTGCTGCCGGTGGCTTGGTGGTCAAGTGCTTCTATGGAGGCGGGCTTCGCGGAATTGGTAGGTGTACCATACCAGCCTGTTGCTTTGAATCCGAGCCAGTGGGCTTTGGTAGTAAGAAGCTTAGTGGGGATCAATTCTCAGATTCCTGCAGCGTGGTGCATGTTTGTGATATTGACAGGTACGCCCTTTGGTTCTCAATGTGAAGATCTCCGGAATGGTGTGCATGTGTTGGTTTGCACTCCTGGGCGTTTGCTAGACCATGTACGCCGGCAAAGTGCTGATGCTCAGCTGGAATTTCCACTTTTTTTTAATGCTGTTAGTGCTTCAGGGACGAGCTCATGGTTTCAGCTGCGAAGTTTGGTGAAGCACCAGTTTTGTCCCAAAATTTTTTGCAACCATGTTATATTCAGTGTTGTTCCCTCAGGACCTATCAGCATGCAAGACGCTGGTTTTGGATGAGGCAGACGAGATGTTGTCAATGGGATTCCAAGAAGACATCGAAGCAGTGATGGATGAGCTGCCAAAAGAAGGTTGTCAGAAGCTGTTGTTCTCCGCGACTTTGCCCAAATGGGTGAATGCCATTGTAGAGAAGCACTTGAAGTCACCGGTTTGGATTGATGTAGCACAAGATCCTGATGGCAATAAGACCAGCAATCTCATCACACATCAGTGTGTTGCATGCCCTATCAGCATGCGGGGTGATTGTATCGGCGACCTGTGCAAGATACATGCAGGCGCATTTGGTAAAACCATTGTCTTTGTGAATACGAAGAAGGATTGTGACGAACTTGCCGGCAATGAGAAGCTGAAGGCCATAGGAGCTGGCGTTTTGCATGGGGACATCCCCCAGCAGACACGTGACCGAACGATGGAGCACTTCCGATCTGGGAAGATCCGTTGCTTGGTGGCCACGGATGTGGCAGCGCGTGGCATTGATGTGCCAGCCGTAGATTTGGTGGTCCAGACTCGTCCACCGCAAGACCTGGAAGCTTATGTGCACCGTTCAGGTCGCACAGGCCGTGCGGGGCGCAAAGGAACCTCCATTTGCTTTTATTCCAGATCTGACGAATATTTGCTTCGCCTCATTGAGCACAAGAAGGGCATCAAGATGCGGCGTGTAGGCCCTCCACAGCCGAAAGATGTTGTAGGAGCTGCAGCAGATGATGCAGTGAGACAACTTGATACAGTGCATGAAGCCAGTGTCGAAGCCTTCACCGCCAAGGCGAAGGAAGTGATCGAAGAACGTGGTGCCGAAGCAGCGCTTGCAGCTGCCATGGCTGCCTTGACTGGGCATTTCCGTGAGCTTAAGGGACGGTCCATGCTTTCAGCCTGGGAAGGCTGTACTGCTCTGATTTTGGAGTCTGAACGTGCCATTGAAACTTCCTCAAAAGGCTGGTATTTGCTGCGGCAAATGCTTCCATGGGAAATCGTGGAGGAGTGTCGGGGCTGCAAACGTTGCAAGGATGAACATCGGTGCATTTTTGATGCACCAGATCACTTGGTCAAGAAGATTCTGGAGGCAGGAGGCTTAAACAGTGTGTCGATTCCAAGAGCTCAAAACGTCATTACACGCACACACCCACACACAGACGCACGCATGCACGCACGCACGCACAGGCATATACAATATACAGAATTATACAGATACATGTAATTTCACACAGAACAGGCACTCCTGGGAAATATATATATATATATGGACTGACGTGAATGTTGGCTTTGACTGTGTGTCCTCAAAGCTCGATGGCATTTGATCATTTGATGCTGGCAAAAAAGCAAGCACGCGAGTCTGACATGGCATTTGGCCAGAACGCCACAGGTCGAGCTGTGGCGTGGAAACAAGATCAGCGTCGCAGAGGAGCTACCCGAGCTCGAGGAAGAGGAGACAGACATCCATGAGGCTTCTCAGCGGTTGAAGGAGACCAAGCAGCGAATGTATGAGCGAAGAAAAGGTGGCGGTAAAGGTGAGAAGGGCAAGGGCGAGAGGGAAGGAAAAGGAAGAGGAACTTTGGCTAAATTGGCAGCCATGCCCCTTGTTCCATGTGTCTTGAACATTTAAAAACCTGACGATCCTCATGCATGTTTGGCATTTGGTGGTCTTGTTTACCTTGCTGCGTGATCGATTCAAGGCAAAGGAAAAGGAGGAAAAGGAAAAGGAGAAGGGCGTGGCAAAGGGAGTTCTCGGGGACGTGGCCGTGGTTGAGGCATTCTTATGGCCTTCGAGATGTGATCCGGAACCTTTTGCTTGTGTAAGCCGCATGCACCTATGCTGTTAATACAACAGGTGACTTGTGCAGTTGCTTGTCATTTCTGCGCGGAAAAACGCCAGTCAAACCTAGTGACAGCTATAATATAATATTAGTCTATGATTATGGAGGTGGCGGCGGCGGCTCTTGATTGATTGATTTGAATCATAAGCACCAATTAATTACCTTTGGACACTTTGTGGCGGACTCCTGGCAGATACTGTATTCTCCCGAGTTGACATAGTGCGCTTTTGTGTTAGGCCTACCTCACCTTGCAGTGGCGAGTGGGACCCCAAAGACAGGGACGCCCGTGAACGCCCAGGCCTGGGCAGATCAGCAGATCACAGGGTAGCAATCCTGAGCTTTCCCGGCCACACAACCAAGCCAATGTCCAATGAACTATAATATTCCTTTTTTCCAATCCAGTGGCTGCCTGACTTTGAGAACACATTGCTTAAAGCAAGAGCTGCCTGTCATGGCTGCTTCTATTTAGTAAGTGTCAACATGGTGGTTGAAATCATATTGATATTTTACCGTAATTTGTTAATTTAGTATATGAGTATTGAATTGACACATGTGTGTAGTTATATTTGCATATCCATGTCCTCTCTACATCGACCCTTGGTGCATTTGAGGAAAGCCTTGTCAATTGCCAACAAATACGTTCAACCCCAAGCTCACCCAGATGTGTAATGCCCAACTGATCCTGGGAGTTGATCGAAAACCCCGTGTAAGGAGTTTTATATAAAACAGCCTTTCAGATGTTGTTAGAACCATCCGCGAAAGATTCGCGATGAGGTTCGCGAAAGTATCTTTTTTTTCCGCGAAAGATTTATCGAAGGTCATCGCTTTCATTGTTTCCCTTTGACAAAGAGCCAGTGGGCGGAAGTGTCCCCATATGTCACAGACTAACGAACTGAAGCCTCAACATTTCCATGCCCGGGGAAAGCACCAGTGAAATTTCGCGAAAGATCCGCGAAAGCTTCGCGAATGTGCCGCTAAAGTCTAGGTTCCCAGCTTGAGGCCCCCCAACATTCCCCAAGCTGCATCACCCTGTGTTGGTAGCTGACACGAGGATTGGGTTGAGTTGTGCCTGACTCTATTTGGCACAATTGTCGCACAGATGCTGCAAATGACCCTGAGTAGCTGTGGAAACGTTTAACCATCTACTGGGGTCATGCTGCAAGATGTCTCTCCCTATTTTGTGATACTATGACATGTTCCGGCTCATGTTAGCTAGACATGGTTGTAGGACCACGCTTCGCGATGAGTCCGCGAAAGATCCGCGAAAGATATCTTTTTTTCCGCGATGAATGGCCATTCCAGGATGAAAGAATATTGATCAACCACCATATAGTATAGATTCAATTAGCCAAGATCTTGTATGCCGAATAATGTCAATGCTTGTCGAGTAATGAGGCCAATACTAATTGGACGCATGTTCAATCAGAAGAGAGGGGCAAGATGATGCAGTGAGTTGAACTTATTTGGGAGAGCGTGTGCACTTGGTGAGGACAGTGATGAGGAACTCTCCGGCACACCAAAAGCACGCGAAACATCAACAGATCCCAAGGCGCTAGAATTGGAATTTCAGACCAACTGTGACAACAACGTGACTTGCCAGTATGACTTTTCTTAGAGCAGCGTTCGTTGGATTCTTTTTACGACCCTTTTTGGCAAATCGGTACTGAAACTTGCAGGTAGAAGAAGCTGCGAAATGACACACATGTTGACACATGTTGTGTTCCTGATGTTGCAACGCCAGGATAAAGGCTTTAATCCTTCGACTGTGCCTCGCGAGTCTTACTGGCAACGCTTGAGCCCAAAATAGGATTCCATAAGAGATTCCTTGCTTGAATGTGTCAAGCATTTTATCTATATACAGATATAGACGGCGGTTTATCATTAAATTAATTTTCTTGGTTGTCTTTGCAGTTTCAACTTGTCCTTGGCTGTGAGAGTGTTCGCAGAATTTGGGCCTGCGCTAGCGGCAGTTAGGGCGGTCGAGTTTGACAAAGCCAAGAAGGTGCTATTCCTGCATTCCACTCATCACGCCGCAAAGAATCAATGCTGTTCCGGCTGTTAGCTCTACAGTTTTGCAGCTGAATGAGTGACCCTTAGCCTATTTTCAGTCGCTTCTCTGCTTTGAGCTGGCCTCATGTCGGTATCTTTGTCCACAGACACCTTGAAGTGGCACTGTCCACCCTGGGGTGGTTCAGTGCTGGCGCCGAGATATGATCGTAAGGCTGGGCCGCTGATGGGCCCCCATGACCCTTCCGGAAAACATGTCATGTGTCAAGCCAGTGAATGTGGTGCTTTCACTGTTGAAAGCTGTACTGTAAGGTGAAGGACCGATTGAGGGCCAGCTGTATATTTTATTTGTTCGCTTTGCGGCAACTCACATGTTGGACAGCCGAATTAGTATTGGCCCGTATACATATCCATTTGCAGCATTTCCAGCTCATAGGCAGTGAAGCCTGGCATCGTGCACATGGGCATTACAGACTTTCACAGAGGTCACCAAGCCCATTTCATTGACGAAATCCTCGGGTCCAACGAGGCTTTCGCTGGGATGGGCTGAGGTTCTTGGAAGCAATGCAGCTCTCGATAGCACGTGTAAAATGCTAGTATACATAGCCCAGGAAGCAACCCCAGTTGGTTGGCTCATCATTGTGATGTTGCCTTGCTTATAGTCAAAAACATGTTTGTTGATTCCTTGATCTCCAGGTTGTTCAGCCCAGTCAGCAACAATAGCGTTTTTTGTTTGAGGTGCAGCAGTGTCAAGCCTATGTGGACGGTTTTGTACTGTGGTGCTTAATTTGCTCTATGCTTTGCGCACAGTTGCGCTCACAATCATGTGGACGCGTTCGCTTAGAGAAGAAGCAAAGCTGTTGATGTGTAATCACAATTTATGGTAATTAGATTGGAGTGTCCACTACTTAATTACTAGTTTCTAAGTACTACTCAGAAACTTATGCTTGAGGATCACCTGACTAGATCTCATTGCAGAAGCTATAATCTACAAGTGCTTCCAATGAGCTTGCTGCAGCTTGCCTCATTTCAGGTGGGTTGCCTGAATTGGGGGATCTCGGCCGTGAGTTTATGGCCGGATGCCAAGATGAGGTACGCGTGTCCTGGTGAAACTTCAGCACCAGCTGGGACCAGAAAGAACATGCCTCACGGTTTAAGAACATGCCTCTGAAAGCCTGATTTCGCCTGATTTTCGCCAATGCGAGCAAACAAACATGATCACTTATTATGGTACATGCTGCATGTCTCAATGATCCTCAATGGCTTCGATTGGTGCTTGTATGTCGTGCCAGTCCACTAGCTTTTGGCTGGAGTGTGGACTGAAGATTTAAAGCCACTTGCTAATACCTACGGCCTCCTCCAAAATGGTTTCGATTCAGAAGCTCCAGACAACCAAATGATTTTGATATGTTGTTTGCTCACTAAAGGAGCTTGTTGCCTTTTATTATAAATCTCATGACACATATTAAAATATGTGGTCTACAGAATAAATATATTGTGTTAACCGCCAAAATATGCAGATGGAATAACTTTAATTATAGCAATTGACTCATACATTTATAGCATATTTTGGCCAATGTTGGTATCTTATTTTTATTGCTCATATTTCATTCGCATTCCTCATTTTCATTTAAAATAATGAGGAAGGTCATGGGTTAGTCCATAGATTATATATTTATTCTTACATTTATCCACCATTTTTAATGATAAGAAGAACAAACATTAGATTTAAAATGGTTGGTATTTCTTTTATCTTAATTTATGCAATTTGCAATTTATATCTTTCATTATTTGATTATAGCAAATGGCCATAGATAAAAAGAACTAATATTATAGATGAACGCCATATTTTATAATTAATTTCTGGTCTTTCATTATATTAAAATATTGCGTATGAACAATATTAATTTTAACCTAGCCGTTGACCTGCCAGATATCATAAATTAAATCTGGCATCAACTTATTTTAAGTTGTAATAATAATTCAATAATAAGATAATAATCATGGATTTTCTAGATCTGTTTCTTAATTATGAAAATCCATAAAAGAGAATATTTATTTTACAGATATGGCAAACGCCAATAATATTATAGCTTTTTAAATGGCTTTGGCCCCTAAGATAAAAGAAATTGTGATTGCCATAAATTAAATAAATGAAATAATAGAATAAATTTATGGCAATCTTATATTAATATTATTCGCCATCAATTTCATTATGATGGTTCATATTTTTTTTTTATCTTCTTATTATTTTAATGATGCCAGAGCTATATGTTTAATGGTCTTTCTATCCAACACCCTTTCCTGTTGGTTTCCTCTTTGCTGTATTATGTGTTATTTGTTTTCCGCCGTGTGCTCGGTGGATGTGATTTCCTTTCCGTGGATAATGGGCAGCTATTTATAAGCCATGTCGCATGGTGAAAGAATCAATCAATCATTTGGACAGGATCCAATCTACCTTATCACCTTTCAAGGGCCTGAACCAATCTGAGCATGCCCACTGTATCACTGTATGATTCTAAAAGTCACCATGTCTAAAGATTGCTGAGTACTGTATTCTTACCGTGTTCTTTTAAACTTTTGGTAACGTTTGAGCCAATCCATTCGTCGACATCCCTCGGCGCCGTCCCAGGATGCGAAAGCAGGATGGGATGTACACCCTGGCTGTTCGGAGCGGAGAGGAGTGCGAATGCCTTCCGTTATGCAATAAAGAAGAAACAGGAGGATGCCTTCCCAGTACCACAGCCAAGGATCATGTTTGTTCAATGTTTCTTTCGGAGTGTTTGTTTCTTTATTTGCAGTCTTGGAATCTTGGAAGCTGTGCCTAGTGTCTGAGAGTTGACCGGTGCCTACACCTGCCTACACTAGACCGGTGCCTGTAGTGTGTATGAGTGACTTGCTGATGCTTGTGAGTGCAGGAGTACCAAACCCACATCATTGGTGCCTACTGTGAATACCTTTTTGCTCCTGATGATCACCAGAAAATCATGCATCGGCGCCTCAGTTGCCTTTGACGTTGCAAGTTGCGGAGTTCGCATCAGGAACATGACGAGCTTGGCTGATCCATGATAACGGGACAAGTGGGAGAGGTGTGTCGAAAATCACAAAAATTCTTTCAGCACAGACTGACCGAAGATCATCAAAATTGAAATGCTATTTCCTCATTTATTCGTGTTGCTTTCGCCGGGTAGGGATAGGGCCAGCCATAGGGCAATAGGGGTTCTGACTTCCCAATGGCTGACTGAATTGCAACATTTCCAGCTGCTGTTGCTCAAGTGATTTTTCTCCCAAACCCAAGCTCGACTCCCTGTGTGATGCCCCGCATGGTCCTTTGTGTCGTGGTCTGGGCCCACATACTGCCTACTATTCGGGATCTATGCCACTGTATTTCGTTCATGTCGTTGTAGAATTCCTGTGCTGGTCCTTCATGCTGCAAGTCATTCTTGTGTCACGTGCGTAACAAATAGCAGCACATGACATACGACAAACATATAACAGAACATGCTAAGCCGCCAAGCCAACAACTATAGTAACAATCCAAATCAGGATTTGACAAACACGTGCAAAATCCAACTGATAAAAAGATGACAAACAATGCATAAAAAAGAACCCACACATCCAAACCACCTGGGCAAATATTTTCAAGTCAAATGTTACAGGGTCTGAAATTGATGTTTGTTGAGATGTCCCATTTGTGACAGCGATGGTTTATACTTTGCATCGGGGGTGGGTCGGGTCTCATGAGTTTGGATACATCTTTAGAGAATTGCAAGGGGCTGATTGTGTGGAGCCTGGTTGGGGTGCTTGTGCCTATTGAATTGAACCGCGTCATCATGCAACTGCATGGACATGAAAGTCTGTCAGGCTGTGTGCCCCGAGTACGAAGATTGTGAGTGTCATGGTAAGCGAAGAGGACTACCATCTAGATGATGCTGGAGAAATTGACGAAGCATCTGAAGATGTGCAGGCAGATCTTGAAGCTCTACAATGCTTTTGGGCTTTCAAAGTAGCTTTGTATTGCTTGGTTTGGTCCAATCACGTTCAATGCACTTTTAAGGATGATCTTCTTTCGCGTTGCTCAAGCAAAGCTGCATGGATTGGGCCCCAAAGGTGTTCACCTTTTTGATTTCGGGAGTGCAATCAAATTGGTGGGGGCTAGGGTGTCCGGCCCACTGTTTTTCGTCGGGCCCCTTCGTCATCCTCGGTGCCTTGACTCTTGGCTTCCTGGGTGGATCCGTCGCTACCGCCCTCGCTTGCCTTTGGTTCCTTGGATTTTTCTCCTCTCAGCCACTTGTGGCCTCTCCGCCCCTCGCACGCGGGGCATCCCCTCCAGATCGAGTTCGAGCCAATTTGAATGAGCAGTCGCTCTCCGCCATCACAAGGAGACGACGAGGAACTATCTCTTTCTCTGGAGTTCCAGGGGCTTCAGATCTCAGTCCGAGGGAGCGCTGACCGGGCGGCCTCCTTCGTCCAGCGGTTGGCTACAGAGGGCGCTCACTCCACCTCTTCTGGTGGCTTTCTTGGTGCATATAGTGATCAGGCTCGGCATCCAGCACCTGCAAGCACTTCCAGTGTGGCATCTTGGCAAGAGGTTGAGCCGGCAGCACCAACTCCCCGGAGGGAGACAAGAGCATCCATTGAGGCATCGTTCCCGGATTGCCCTCAGCATCTGCGTGGTTTGGCTGCTTCTCTTTCAGCTACTTCAGAGTGGAGCCCCGATCAGCGTGTTCAGAGGGCCTGGAAGGCCGGAAGTTGGGCAGCAGCAGTCCGTTCAGGCCGGGTGCAAAGTCCTAACAGGACGCCGACTATCAACCTGGGGAACCGGTACTACGCTGCGGTGCAGGGCCCCAACATCAGTTCGCCCAGGGTCTACAAGACCAGCCGCGAGCTGTTCGCTGCTGTTGGCTCCTTGGAGGGCTCAGACACCATCTGCCACGGCTTCCCATCGAAAGCCGAGACTGAGGTCTACTTGGCTGCAGCTGGCTTCACTGGGGTGGCATTCCCATAGAAGCAATGGAGGAGTTTGGCACTATGGCAGGGAGGTAGTTCCCCTTCATTCAGACTTCGGCCCTGCTATGTTCCAGCCCTATGTGCTAGACTTGGAGGGCTTGGGTCTGGGGTCCAGACAGATCATACAGTGCATTGCTATGGTCGTGTTGACACGAAGAGACGGAATTCTGTTAGCACTGCCCGAATTAGCGATACCAGGCGAAGCCCTGGCTTCAGGAGACACCGCCGATCCATCAGCCCTGGTGGGACCCCATTTGAAAGCAGAGCTTGGTGCTGCTATGTTGGACGAAGTTTCAATTCTGCAGGAGCCGGCCCCGCTACGGGATCGTTCCATCCCCGTCGAGTTGGTGGATTTCAGCTTGGAAGTCCTTTCATACCTGCGGCCTGTGGAGGAGGTCCAGGAGCTCATGGGTATCTTGGCTTTCGATTTTCGAGAGCCCTTGGCTGTTCCTTCGCCAGATGCTGTAGTGGCTCGGGCATTGGAGTGGGCCAGAGGAGACCTGGAGCAAGTTGGAGATCGCATTCATTTCTATTCAGCAGACGAAGTTCCTGTCACTCCAATTCATCAAGACGGCGTGGTTACGCCAGAGGAGGAGGACAATGGGCCATCAACGCCTGGGCCGAAGAGGCGCACAGCAGCTCCTCGTGGTGGAAAAGGAGGCAGTCCCAGCGCACCTTCACCTGCAAAGAAGAGGCCAACAGTTGCAGCTCTTGCGCAGTCCCTAGAGGAGATCAGCCAGACTCTGCCTTCCCTGGTGAACCAAGTTCAGAACCTGGCAGACAGAACCTCAGCAATGGAGGCTGCAACTCAGCAAGCGGGAGATCGCACATCAGCATTGAGAAAGCCCATTGGCAACTTAGCTATGGTTGGATCTGCCGATCACTCTCAGCTCAAGAGCCTGGTGAAGGAGATGCCACCTCCCAAGGCTATGACCCCTTTGAAGCCAAAGGTCACCTTCACTCAGATGGACACCAACGAGATGATAGCCGATTTGCCGGAGTCGACAAGCCCAGATTTTGCCCGAGCTATGCTGGCACAATCACAAGGCTTGACAGCCCTGGTCGCCCAGATTGCTGGCAACTCCGGGGATCCTTTCCACGACATGGGCAGTTCGAGCTCGACCCTCTCCACCAGAGGTTCAGCAGGGAGAGCCAGACTCCAGGCAGAACTGGCAGCTCACAGAGGCACCTTCTTCCTGAGTGTGCTTCAGAGTATGTCGAGGCGGATGTATCCCGCCCAATCTGCAGAAGTGGATCAATCGGAGCTTCGGACAAGGGGTGTGACCCCCACCCAGTACCTGGAAAGGTTTGGCGGTTTTGGCAAGACTCGGGACATTGGGTTCATCATTTGGCAAGTTGCACTATGTCTCAACCATATGCAGGAGGACAACCTCCCCGCTGCGAAGGATGCATTGAGCCTGCTGTTTGTTTGCCTGGAGCAGACCGCCATGGACAACGGAAAGATGGATGTTGGACTGCTCTTGGCCTTGGTGGAGGATCCGCCCCACAGCTTGTTCAGCGGCAGATCTCTGGCCGTAGCTGCAAACCCTCGGCCATTCGCGCCTACAGCCAACCAAAGGTGGGTCACTACAGCTCTTCAATACCTCAAGGAGATGGATGTCATCAACACTCGAAGAGCAGAGGTGAACAACACAAAGGCTTCTGGCAGCGACAACCAACAAAATGCTCCTGGCCCCAAGAAGAAGGGAAAGGGGCGTGGTGGTCCGAGGGCAAAAGCTTCAGCAAGTCAAAACCATCAGGAGGAGGAATGAAGAATAAGAAGATCTCCACAGATGAGGAGGAGCTTTATGCTGAGATTGGCTTCCAAGGGTTCCTTGGTGGCTTCACTCGATGGATTCTACGTTCCAGAACCTGCTTTGGTTCTTTCCTGGCCAGAACTCTGCACGCCGTGAGATCGGGCTTCGGTCCGGCTACCGCAGTCTATCCTCTGCCACTACCACATGAAGGTCTTTTTGACCAGCAGAGGACCCCCAGGCTCTCAAGAGCGAAGTGGAAGAGGCTTTGTCGACGCCGTGCTTTACATGTGCTTGTCATGGCCCTGAACTATGTCCACAACGGCTTGAGGCCCGTGTCAACATTGGCCCTGGGGAGGCGCCCTTCTCTGGCCCAGCTTGCTGTCTTCAGGAGGCTGTCGGCGCTTATAGCTGCGTGTGATCAACCTGGTGGCTCCTATCCTATGCCTCCGGGAAGATCTGGTTTCGAATTCATTGCCAGACTCATTGAGCTTGAGAAGTTTTCTCAGGCAAATCCGGCCTTCAGCCTGGGCTATGATGCTCGTGATGAGAGAGAACCTGGCCCTGGCATTAGTGTCGGAACTATTGGAGAGCAGCATCGCTTCATTGTATCTGAGGAGTTCTCACCTATGCAGCCATATCGCTCGTTGCAAGCTGGAAGATTGAAGCTGTCAGGTACGGGAACCTACAAGAACACCTTGACAGCTGCCTTTGGCTCCCGTTTCAGGACCCAGCCATTCTCCTGCATGCTCAACCTATTGGTGCAGCTGGGCCTACTTTTACACGAGAGAGCCGTGAGGAGAACTTCAGCTTAGCAAGAATTTGGGATGCCAGAGGCCTCCTTGCTATGTTCCCAGCAAAGCATCCTACTGGCCTGGCATGTCGGGTATTCAACGCCCACAAGAACTCCCAGATTGATAGGCAGATTGGAGACCGCCGCTGGTTTAATGCATCAGAACGGCACCCACGAGGACCTTCGGCCTATTTACCCTCGGGCCACCTTGTGACTTCGCTCCATTGCCCCAGAGGGTACAAGCTTGTTGGATGCGCTGCAGATCGCAAAGACTTCTACCACCAAGCCAAAGTCAGCAGGGAGCGTGCGTGGACAAATGTGCTACCCTTTGTGTTTGAGGCCGATGAGGTCAGAGAGCTTGGTGCTTGGCAAGAAATGCTAGATGCCTATGCTGGAAAGGTCTCGCGAGAGACTCATGGTGATCGCTATGGAATGGCGCCTGCCAAGCAGGTCTTTGAGAAGGACATCAAGGGCATCACTTTGGGCTTCAAGAGCCTCTTTCAGGGCGATCACCTTGGAGTTGAATTCGCACTTGAAAGCCATTCAAACCTCTTGAAGAAGAATGGGCTTCTCTCGGACAGCGAGACGATCCTTGCTCATCATGTCTTCCCACCTGGTCCTACCTGGCAGGGGCTTGTCATCGATGACTACTTCACCATTCGCGCTGAGAAGATAGCGACTGATCCGGCCCAAGCAAAATCAACAGAGCATCTTGCCTGCCCTGAGGCCGCCTATCTCCAAGAGGGCGTCTTAGGTTCAGATGACAAGACAGTCAGAGGAGAGGAGCGTTTCAAAGTGATCGGGGCTGAGGTCCTTGCTGATCAAAGGACTAGAGACTCTGGACTTGTTTCAGTTGCTTCGCCACTTGCAAAGAGGATCCCTACGATGGCACTTTCCCTACGAGCTGCCGTGCTCCCTGTCATCTCGAGGACTTTGGCGTCCCGGCTCGCTGGCAACTGGGTCTCAATCCTCATGTTCAGGAGGTGTTTATGCTGTCTGCTGTCGAGGATTTTTGCCCTTGGCACCAAGAGAGCTGATGATGCTCATGAGGTCCTGAAGCTTAGCAGAGCTGCAGCAGAGGAGCTTGTCTTGGCGAGTGTCTTTGGTTTGGTAGCTGCATCCGACATATCAGTTCCCTACGATAGCTGTGTCTATGCCACCGATGCTTCAAATGCAAAGGGGGCTGCCACATCCAAGAAAGTGGGGACTGAGATCAGTCGCATCCTTTGGCTTGGAGGAGACAAGAGAGGAGGCTACACTATGCTCGACCCACCTGCTCGCTCGATCCTGCGTGAGCTTGGCGAGGATGTCGATGACGATGGTGCGTTGCCCCTTTCTGAGCCGCAGAAGGCCATTCCCTTTGAGTTCGACTTTGTAGAGATCTTTGGTGGCTCGGGAGTCTTGTCTGAGGCGGTTGCTCGCCTAGGGCTTTCAACATGCCCACCTATTGATCTTTCAAGGACCAAGCACCACGACATTGGTAACCACAAGCTGCTTGATTGGATTTTTCAGATGATTGCAGAGAAACGTTTCAAGAGCTTGATATGTGAGCCCCCGTGCACAACCTTCTCTCCAGCTCAGCATCCAGCTTCGCGCTCTTATGCCCAACCGCTTGGGTACAACAGAAGAGATCCAAAGACTTACCTTGGCAATCTGCTGGCATTCAGGAGCTTTGCTATTCTGTGGTTTGCTTGGCGGGCTGGCACGCCATCTATGCTGGAGACACCTCACCTGTCGAAGATGGCCTGGTTAGCTTTTTGGAAGTACTTAGTGAAGATCGGGTTTACAGAAGCAGTTCTCAACTCTTGCGCTGTGGGCTCTATTCACAAGAAGCCTTTTCGCCTTTTGGGTTGGGGCCTGGACATGAAGATGCTCTCAATCCCCTGTCCTGGTGGCCATTCGCATGTGCGCATTGAAGGGCGTTGAAGGGAAGTACACTAAGGCCAGTGCGGTCTACCATGAAGGAGTTGCCAACCTCATTGCTGCCTGCTTCCACCGTGCCGTGAAAGGCCACTACTCAGAGGAGGTGCAGCATAAAAAGCCGCAGCTGGAGAGTGTTGTCATCAATGACTTGTTGGCCCAGGATGGTTGGGATACTATAGCACACTGGAGGTGGTCAAAGCCAGGACACATCAATGTTCTGGAGAGCAGAGCCTTCGTTGCGTTGGAACGCAGACTTCTCGACCAAGGAGGAGACCGTCGCTTCGTGGCACTGCTGGACAGCAGGGTGGCAAAGGGAGCTCATGCCAAGGGCCGCTCTTCGGCCTTCTCCCTACGCCCTTCGCTCCTCAGATCATGTGCGTACCAGATTGCTGGTAACCTTCATCCATTTTACGGCTTTGCGCCTACAAGACTCAACACAGCTGACGCACCCTCAAGAGATCGGGATCCGGATCCCTCCTCGCAATTCTCCATTCTTACTGCTCTCTCATCAGAGGAGATCGCTACCTTGCACTCGCACCAGTTCTCCAGGGGGACTGCCAATTGGATCAGGCTCTACCTTTTGGTGATCATTTGTCTCTGCCCTGGTGCTGCTGCCAGCTCTTCCGATCGCCTTGAAACTCATGCATTCAGTGGACTTTGCCTCTGGCTATGTGCCTGGATTTTGGCACTGTCGTTTCTGCTCACATTCAGCCCGCCCCACCTCAGCTGTGGATTTGGACTTGATGCTGACATGCCCGTAGCCTGGACTTGTTCCTCGATTGCACTCCTGAAATCCCTTGGGCCCCCTTTTAGGGTTTTTGGGACCTCCCAATTTCATGCTGCAGCCGTTTTACTTGTAGCACCTCACGTTGCCGCAATGCCTCTGCAGCCTCTGAATAAGGAAGAAGTGCACCGAGCTCGGAGACGACAGGGAACTGTCCTTCAGGCCGATCGGGTTGTTCTGCAGGCTACGAGGACCCGGCGAGACCATTTGCTGGCCGCTTTCGATCGTTGGTTGTCAGAGCACTTGCGAACAACATTAGAAGCGTTGTTGGAGCCACGTGCCTTGGATGCCGAATACATCTCTGAGGCCCTTGTCTCCTATGGCAAAGATCTTTATAACGCTGGAAAGTCGTACAACAGGTTTTCAGAGACCATCAACGCTGTGACGGCCAGACGACCGGTGTTGAGACGCCAAGTGGCGTCATGCTGGGACCTTGCGTTCAATTGGGTTGTTGACGAGCCCCACGAACACAACAGAGCATTGCCACAGTCGATACTTGTTGCAATCCTTGCATTGTCGTTGTTGTGGGGTTGGAGTAGGGAGGCAGCTTTGATCGGGCTCGGTTGGGCTGGAGTACTTCGCATCGGAGAGATTTTCTCCGCCAAGAGGGAGGATCTCATCTTGCCACGAGATGCCTCCCCAGGAACTTGGTTTGCATTGCTTAAGGTGCACCTCCCGAAGACACGAGGCCGAGCAGCCAGGCATCAATGTTCTAGGATTGACCCTGAAGACATAGTTGCTCTACTTGACAGTGTTTTTGCGTGCTTGGCCCCCTCCGAACCTCTTTGGAACCGCTCACCGTCGGCGCTGAGGAAGAGGTTTGCGGTTCTGCAGACTGCACTTGGCTTTGGCGGGGAAGGCGGTAGATCGGATCTGCCCTACTCTCTGTCCAGCCTCCGCCCAGGAGGCGCCACGTACTGGTTGCAGGTTACTGAGGATGCTGAATTTGTTCGGCGCAAAGGACGATGGCTTTCAACACGTGTGCTTGAAGTGTACTTGCAGGAGACAACATTTGCAACTTACACGAAGAGGATGACTCCTGAGTCGATGAGCCGAGTGAACGAGCTCTGCAGGCATTTCAATGCCATCCTGTTGAAGGCCATCAAGATGAGGCAGGCTTTTATCCCTGAATGCGCGTGGCCCAGACTATGGTGATGCAGGAACATGTGGGGAGTGGTGGCCACAAGTCGACCAAAATGGTCAAACGATAGAGAGCCATCCAGCAGGTTTGCGGAAAAGAGGTGAGTCCTT
>CAXAMN010027694.1:77261-131268 GCA_963970005.1 Durusdinium trenchii
ACGATAGAGAGCCATCCAGCAGGTTTGCGGAAAAGAGGTGAGTCCTTAATCAAGGTGTTGTCCCATAAATAGTTAGAATATGTAATTATGTATGTTATGCGCTGTCTTTGTGCGTGACCAGTTAGGTCAGCGCTTGGAGGACCTGAAAGAAGGTTCCTTTCGCACGCTGGGGGGCTATTTGGCGGCCACTGCGCGGATCCGGCAAATGGAGCACGAAGTGCCACTGGCTGTGCGGCTTGGAGTTCACACGGGCATATGGCGTGTGTTTCTGCCAGAGAGCCAATGTGCACAGCACTACACACACAGGTAGATATATTAGATAGATAGATATATATATATATAGGTGGCCGTTGGTGTGGGTCATGTCCTCGGAGATGTTTACATTTACATACTGCATGTTGCAAAATCTTGATGCAAGCAGGCTCAGTTGCCTTACTTTAGTCAGTGCAATGCGCCATGCTTGCCAGCGATCGTTTGAAGATGGACCGGTACGCACTGGACTAAGCGAGGTGAAATGCGCATCAGGAAGATCAGCTGGGCAACTTACTTTCAGGGAGTTGCGATTGTTCTAATCATTTTTCTCACCTGGTGCTATTTGCAAAGTCCACTTAGCCCGGTGTCAGATGCAGTGCCCAGCACGTCGGCGCTCAAGAGTTTTCGCCGCGACCACTTGGAAGGGGAAAGCGAGCCGAACGAGCCAAAGGATGCTAAGGAGGTGAGCCAAAAGAGCGACAGCTTTCAAGAAAGTGAAAGTAGGTGGGTGATGCCAAGGGTTCTCTCAATGAAGCAAGAGCTCGTGGCTTGGATCAATGGGGTTGCAACTTTCCAAGAAGTTGAAGCCTTGAATATGTTGAGGAAAACTCTCTCCGATGGCCGAGATTCCTTAACGATTTCAAGGCAATTGCACAATCTTCGGCCAGATGGCTGGATGTTTTGCGTGCAAGAGGGTGAAGTATGTCATTGCGATGGTGGAATCACGAGGTATGGAGACTTTGACAAAGATGAGTGGGTGGAGAGGAATGAACCCAAATCTCCCATTCTTTGCATTCATGCTCAGTACGGGCTGACTCCAGAGAAGGACATTTCGCCTGGAAAGGTAAAATATTGCCAATGCAAGACTGGAGGCCTTAAGTGTCCAGAAGGGCAGCCTTACCACCCCGAACGTTGCCCTCAAGGAATTAACAAGCCGTGTCGGGCTGGCTGTGTTGCGAGGATGCAGAGGTCTGCACTGTCACCAGTACATTCCTCCAAGCTTTGCGAGAGGATGCGCCCCAATGAGTTGATCTGGTCTTGTCAGAAGCATTTGTCCTTGAAGCCGCAAAAGGGTCACAAACATTCAGAGGCAGAAGAGTTGTTAGAGCGAGCCACTGAAAAGCTTTGTGAGGACAGGCTGCTCGCACCTGAAATGGAGGTGTGGCTTGAGTGTGATTTCCTTAGTCAGTTTCAGCGCTGGACTAGCTCTTCTTCTCCTTGGATTGAGGAAGCCTATGTGACATATGTCGGCGGTCCAAGGGACAGTACTTTCGAATGGCAAGCCACAAACTTGATTCGTTCCATTGACCTTTTTTCAACTCGGCCTTTGGTTGTGGTGATCTTTGGGAATGAGTTTGTACCACCCCTGCTCTGGCAAAACATGCGTCATGTCATTGTTTTTAGAATGCGCCATATCTCGAGAGGGGTGTCCTTCAACTTCAACAAGATTCGGTCTATCCTGGCTGCTCGAGTGATTGTTGGCATACAATTGGATACTGACCAACTCATTTTCAAGTGGATGGATGAAGTCTTTGAAGGCACCAAGCGCGAGTGCAATGAGCGCTACCCTTGGCCCATCCTGCCAGTACACTGGATGTCTCGTGATGACACACCTGGAAACCCATACGCGCACTATGCTTTCAAAGGTTGGGATGGTCCTCAGACCATGCGATGGAACCATGCCCACCCAACTTGGTCGTTTTGGGCAGTGATCTTCTTCGGTGACTTGATGCATGAACGCATGCTCGCTGCCACTGGAAGACGGACTTCTACTGTGATCCACGATTTGGAGACGGTGCGGAACGGCTCCATGGGCCTCATGGACCTAGTGAGGCAAGGAAACAAGGCTAAGGTCAGTCGGCACGTGGAGATGAGCAATGCAATGTGGGAAGATGAAGATATGATCAATGTCAACCTTTGGCGGCATAAGGTCAGCAAAGCGTGGTGCAAGTTTGACTTGGAGCCGAACTTATTCCTTCTTCGGAAGAGCTTAGATCGAAACCTCTTCTTTGATCCCAAATGGTACCCTCAAGGTGTGCCTGTACTTTTTCTGTCGATTCACAACACGAAGAACTTTGATCCCTCTGATTGGTTGCTGCACTTGCTGGAGACTTGCAAGGACGGAGTGGAGGAGTTAGAATGCCCCCGGAAAGAGTCCGAGTTCATGCTCCCGCTGTGCCGTGTGGGAGACCTGGAGGAGCGGAAGGTCCGCTCGAAGATCGAAGACTATTCGAGCCTGGCTTGCTGTTGCCTCGAACCCCGATGGTCGCATCCCGCATTTTGGCGCGGCCAGTGGTTCAAGAGCCTTCAAGAGATACCGCAACGGCACCGGGATGGGGGCAAAGACAGACCATGCCTCATCCCGTAAGGCCCGTATCGGCCCACGATAGAAAATCAAGTGTTTCAGATCTTGGGCGGGGATGAGCACAGTCACCTTTATCGAATTGCGACATTTGTTCTGTGCCCTATTCTTTTTGAAAAACATCAACCGTTTGCCTATAACTTGTACTGCAACCCCTTGAGGTTTGCGCCGATTGAATGATAGACGACCTGATGTGTGATGAGAACCACAACATCCTACAGCGAATTGAGGTTGCAGAAGGTATGTAGTAAGCAAAGATATGATTGTGACTAAGGTACGGGCACAGAGCTTGAATGGATTTTTGTTTATCTTACTTCCGATAGTACTTCCGATCATTTCAAACCTAGCCTATCAGAGTGCTGTTCAATGGGTGCTATCATGTCATGTGGTATCCAACTTTGAGGGTTGCATGGATTTGGCCTACCTGCTGTTTCTGCATATGGTTGGTTTGCTTATGTTAACTTATGTTTGCTTTTTTGTGTTTCAATAGATTGGAGGAGATAGACCCTCGATGCTCAGTCCTCGATGCTCAGTCAAATTCAACGAAGAGCTTGGTTTTTGCTCATCTCTTGGAAGAGGTAGACCCTTTCGCCTTGCACTTTGTCATTTTTGAACCTGCCCGAGCTGCCCGAGCTTGCGTGGGCCTTTGTCACATACACAGATGCAGTGTGGGCCTTTGTGTGCCGCCCATGCCGACTCAGGCTTGGAGATCCCCTGGTTCCAGCAGCGGTGTTGGCGATGGCAGCCAAAGCATACGGTCAGGATATGCGTCAGTGGCCTGATGTTGAGAATGCAGAGGGGCCGTGATTTTGGACCAACATGTGTCCACAAGTCAAGAGGCTTCAGCATTTGATAAAGCTGCTGCTTCCGCGTCACATGTTGAGGTTGCACCATGAAGCGGTGGTGCCACAGAGTGTGTCGGTGTTTGAATATGTTTGAATAGTCAGTCGGAGGTACATCGAAAGCAAATGGAAATTCCCCGGCATGGTGTGTTGCCTGGCTGCATGCACTCCAAACGGGCATTGAACATATAGAATCACAGAAGATCACAGAAGTATCGTTTATGCCCCCGGGAACCAGATGAATGAGAGCTGCTTGCCGAGGTGAGCGTGCCGTGTACTCCACTACACCGGAATTAGTCGAGGACATTGGCAAGATGCTCAAACACAAGCGACCACCTCCCCCACATCGTCACATACAGCTCAGTTACTAACACTGATTTTGTTCATTTTCTGGGAGGTCCGGTCTTCAGCATGGTCTAAGTGCCAAAACCGCCAGGAGGCGCAACAGATCCACGGCGTGGCGGATCGGTACCCGGTAGTGTGCGAGTCGTTCGTGCGATGGGTGGTGGAGGACTGAGTCGGACGGTGGTTTCTGGAGAGAAGAAGTTGACCTGAGCACTGATGTGCTGACGAAGCCATGGCCGCTCGTGACTTGCCAGGACAAGTTCCCTTCTGGCCGGCCCAACTGGGATGGCGTTCTTGGGGGTAGCTGCCTTTTTGTCGATGATGCTGCCCCTTTTGCAGAGATCCAGACCAAAGTGTTTGATGGTGACTGAGATGCACCAAAGATATCCAAAGATGACACGTTTGCAACCGATTTTTGAGAAGTGGTTGCTGCATCCTTGGGTCCTTGACTGCGCATGTACATGTATATACTGTACATGTAATTAAAATTCCTACGAACAACATCAAGCATATAGAACATATACGTTAGCGTGTGCATTAATTAAGTATATTAAATAAGTAACAGGTAGAATAAGACAATAGAACTTTACTGAAGAAGGATGATTCGGCCATGGAGCTTGGAGGATAATTTGACATGACTCTATGTCCCTGGCAGGTGCCGGGCAAGCAATTTGCTACTTGGGGCTTCTACGTGGCTTTCGTCATGTCAAAGATGCAGTGGCTGACCAGATCGTGCTAGACTTCCTGGCAAAGTACTTGGCAGCACCTTGTCAAGCTTGTCAATGAAAAGCTTGCTTTCTGTGCGCAGCAGGGAAGTGAGCACCCCTGGGCCTCTACCTGTGCAGATTTGCTCAGCCTCCACAGTCTAGCATTTGTCAGCACAAAGGAATCTTCGCAACGAGCTTGTTGAGGAGACATATGCTAACATGCAAGTCGGGGTCATGATGATCTTTTTTTTCGTTGCATTGCCTGAGGTGGTCACTGAGCATGCCATCAGTACACCCGAAGGAATTGATCCGGACAGCTACAAGGTGGGCACTCGATGCCCCCCCAAGATAGCTTGAGATGGAGGTCCAACACTCCAAGACTCGATGTGAACGCCTTTGGGGACTTGGGCTTGGTGGGGATTTGTGGTTTCCTCAGTGAAGAAGAGTGCAACATTTGAAGCTGTAAGGGCCGTTACCTTTGTTGGTTAACTTGCTGTGAGCAGATCCTATTATATAAAGGTCCCAACGGAAAAGAGAGTGCGAGCGAGACGTAGACACCAGTTCTGTCAGTAATTGCCATGAATTTGGGAAGTTGCCGGAACCAGAAACGAGAAACCAAGCGAGAGTCCTGCTTTGATCGGATCTGATTGTATCCAATTGGCGTTAGAATCGAAGGAGGAAGTCCTGGAGCGACTGCAGGGCAGTAACCAGGACTTGTTCGACCTGGCACAACATGGGACTCATCGCATCGAGAAGTGCTGCAACTGGGCCCATTGGGGTGTTTGTTCTTCGGCTTTAACATGCGACCTTGCAGAGCTTGCATTTCAAAAACTATATTATCCCCGTCTGGTGTTTGGTGTGCAAGTATTTTTTCCTGTAGCAGGACCCCGTATATATATATATATACTGTATATATAAGGAATCAAGGTCCCACCTCAAAAATACATTATAAGAACTTCAAGTTTGATTCATTACAGGAAAACATAGGAAAGAAAACAAGAAAGAACAGGATTCAATAAAACCAAAAATCACAGGATTATATAAAACCGCAATTTGGTCACTTTCCTAGGGAACCTTTAAGTTACCGAGCAATTTAGGCGAAAGGCGAAAGTGGGCCCTAGGAATAAACATAACATGCACAAGATTTCAGGAAAATATACTTGCACAAGCAAGGGACATGTTCACATACTGATTCTGCTATGCCTCTTCCCCTATGCATCATCCTTTTAAGTTATCTTTCAGGAAAGCAGAGTCCAGGAAAAACAAAACGATCATAAACGATCCAATGTCTGAGTCTTCAAAAAGATCGGTGTTTTACTGTAGATGTTTTAGTTTTGTTTCCGAAACCTTGGGCCTGTCCACAGCCAGCCTATCCAAACCACCTTGGGATGAGAATGCAATTCAGCCTGCGCGCTGTCGCATCAAAATGCATTGTTGATGGGATAGGATAGAGAGTGCAAAATGAATCAAGGATGTCAAAGCCTCAAGAATATGAATGGTTATCTATGTTAGCGGTAACGGTATATCTTCATAAGTCTCAAACATCATGTCAAATTTCACGAGGTTTGGGATTCTTGGGGCCAAGTGCGATTTGCAATAATCTGTAGTTTTGAAGACGCTGGGTGAGGTTCAATTTGTTGTAGCGCCAGCATTTCATTTGGAACCTTACAAAATGTTTAGCACAAAGAAAATTATGAGAACAAACAAATGAGAACATCAATTTTGGCATGGTCTCTCTAGAAAATGATTATATATGACTGATTATATGATTAAACATGATTAAACTATATTGAACAATCAAACAAGAAAGACTTTGGACCACAAAGTCACATCAGCTGTGCGGCCCAACTATTCAAACCAATCTGACACAAAGGAAACCCATGTTTGAACGCGGGTGAACGAGAATCCGGTAGACATAGGATACGACATTGCAAATGATCAGAAACATCAGCAACCTTCTTTTGTTTGTTCTCATAATTTTCTTTGTGCCAAACATTTTGTAAGGTTCCAAATGAAATGCTGGCGCTACAACAAATTGAACCTCACCCAGCGGCTTCAAAACTACAGATTATTGCAAATCGCACTTCGCCCCAAGAATCCCAAACCTCGTGAACTTTGATAAAGCATCATACATATCATATGGAACAAGACTGAAATGGAAAGGACTCTTCAAGAAGTCTCAGTTTTTTAAAAGCCTTTAGCATGTTCTCCTCGATTTGGCCTTGAGAGCGCACAGATAATTGTAATATTTGGGTAGGGAACTTTGCCAGGAAATGCTCTCGTTGACTTTTTTTATCAAGGATTGCAAGTAATCTTCAGCACATGATTCAATAGTTCTTTTGCACCTTAAAAAGCGCAACTTGTCGTATAGGATTGAGGAAAAAACTGAGACTGGTGTTTTCCTGGGGATGTTTATATTTTCGCAGTGTTTTTTACTATTGCTTGATATTTTTAACAATCATGCTTGTACTATTGCATTATGATATAATAGTTATAATAGTATGCAATGTTTATCATATTCTAGACCTTTTTTGACACTGAAGAGTCTTCTGACTGCAACCCTTCCAAGGTATGAGTTGCTTGCCAGCTTTCCCAAAGATGGATACTGCGTCGGTGAAGCCACTGGTCTTACTACTTTGCTTCTGGCTGCGCTACCTAGTCGTTGCTGCAGATGAGAAGGACATGCCTCAGCCCCAGGTTATTCACCGAGACGCGCAGCTTTCCAGGCTCCTTTCTGTAGAAGGAACTTTTGCTAAAGTAGCGCTCATTCGGAGCTGGTACGTTTGAAAGAACCACATTGCGCATGCATGTACTTGTACAAGGAAGTCTATTGGTTTTGCTTGGTGAGTTGTGAATGTGGCAGCCTAGTCTTTGAGAAAGAGATAAGTCTTACGTCAATTGATGCCCAGAATTATTACTGTAGGCAAGTAAGTCATTCTTAAAAGCACATGCTTTCACTGAGGCCGTACGTTCATGCTCCAGATGAACGGTACCATTGGTTCAAAACTGGCAGCAGTGTCGGGGTGGTATCAGGAGCAGTTTTGTTTGAATTTGTAGCCTGAGAGCTGTAGATGGTCAACTGGCATTTCGAGAGTGTAGATGGATTGCAACATGAGAGTTTTTGGACAGGAGGGGTAGCAGAAAAATGTTCTTCGATACAAGGGATTTCTCTGCATATTTTGGCAGGGGCTATTGGCCAAACAGCACATCTATATGTGGCATATTAGGTACCAGTCCGGGTTGACCGTTTGAGGAGCTGTTTTCAGCTGTCGCACTTGCACCGAATGTGGTAGGGTGAGTACACATGTTTATTTATGCGTGCTAGTGCACATGTGAGATTCTAAAAGATCTATAAGACATGTAAAAGAACCCTTGGCTCAAAGCTTAAAGAAGGCTGGTCCTTGGGTTCCAGAATCGCTTAAACCCTGAGAAAGCGATAAGAGGAGAAACATGGATATGTATTAAATTTTGATTGTTTGCCCCAATTTCGAGAACGTTTAGGTCATCAGAATGATATCAAAACAACAATGATCGTGTCTTTTTGTTCAACACCTCACTGTCCACTTTGAAGTCAGCATCCTAGTTATTTTTATTTTTTTATGCAGTGAGAGAGCTCACCTTAGCCTATGCTAGTCTCATGGAGAGGGCGATGAAGAGAGAGAGAGAGAGAGAGAGGGAGGGAGGGAGGGATTTTGTATTGTCCATTTAATGTCTCCCCCCTTGAGGCTAGAGGAGTTGCAACCTTTGGCTTGGGCGGTGTGGAAGAATGCCGAGAAAGCCAAAGCTGACAATGGGGAGAGTGTGCGCAGGTGGGGCTTGGCCATTAAACTGATGGGCATAAAGTTGAGCTTGCCATTGTGCTACTGATTCACAGCCAAAAAGCCATCAATCGTGCTTTAATTTGGCATCAATTGTAAAGCCACTAACTGCCGGCAGCTGTGCAGATTGAGTGTTAATATGCTAAGCGTTAGCATTACCTACTTTCATGGAGTTGTTCGCCAATTGACACATGCACACAATGCACACAGGAATCATGTTTTGCATCAAGGCCACCTCCACGAGACGAAACCAAAGCCTTCGTCAGCCATGCATTTCCTCGAGTGGATTTGGGACCGACTGTTTTGGTGGAGGCTTGGCATAGGGCCCAGCATGGTGCAGCATGATTAGTGCATGGACCCTAAGCATGCCCCCATACTAGGGAGATATTATCATATGTACTACATGCTATAGCCACGAGGACTCCAAGGACCCCTGTCCAGATTTGACTAGTAGACGGTAGACATTTCGTTTCAGCTTCGCATTCTTGCATTGTATTAACTGCGGCTCCAACATATTTGGTTGAGGAACCCGTTTGTTTTTCTCAACTTTTTTGCAGGAATGTATTGCTCCTGCTTTTGGTTTTGTTGTTTGTTTGTATTTTTGCTTGCTTGTTTCTGCTTTCCCTTTCACGGCAGCCCACCATAGGCTGGGCGTACTTGTGATATGCGAACGAAGTGAGATAATGAGGGGTTGTAAGGGGCAGAGGCCCAAACATGGCAACGGGTGCTCCAAATCACATGGGGAAAAGCGGAAGCGGCGGAGAGTGTGAAAAAGTGTCGATTTTAGGGTCTTCGTGATGATGTTGATGCGCAGGTTTGATGGTTGGCATATGTTGGCATCATGAGTATGACGGGTGGTGGGGTTCATGGATCAAAGGGGTAGGTCCTGAATGGCTATGGCCCATGGCTATGTAGGTGAGTGGATATACACTGTAGATGGATGGATGGCAGGGAGGGAGGGATGGATGGATGGACGGATGGATGGATGGAGAGAATGTCAGAGGGTAGACGTGGATGTAGGGGAGATACTGTAGGTGGCTGGACAAAAGCAATGCTTGAGAAGATAAACGTTAAAGTCAGGTGCCTTTGAACTCTGTGCCGGTCAGAGAAGCTGGATAACCGCAATGCTGAGAAGATAGATAATCCACTCTATGGGAGCCCTTTTTCCGGTTGTTGGAAGGGCGGAGAACTGAAAAAGGGTTGCCTCTTAAGCCTTAACTTTTTCGGGCACTCTGTGCTGATACAGCGAGAAGTGGGGGAGATAGAACGAACAATAGACATGTATAGTATAGATGTGTGTAGGTTTTGGTGGCAAGTAGATCAAATGGGTGGGCAGATGGGTGGCTGGAAAATGCCAGAGCGAGAGAGATCTAGAGGCATTTTTTTATGGCTTCATTGCCCAACAAAAAGGGCACTGCCCGCGCACACAAAGAGAACACCCGCACCCGCCTTGCAGACACTGGTTTTCCTAGCCTGCTTGTGTTTCCATTTTCCCGCTGTTGTTGCTCGTGTTTTGGCTTGTAAAGGGCATGCTCGTGTGTTTTTGGTCGCCTTTTTGATGGCTTCTGGTGGGTTCTGTTGCCCTGGGCTGGCTTCTTTGTTTTCCCACCGATTTGCTGACGGTTGCCCGGACTGATTGCACCATGCTGTGAGTGGCCAACTCTATGAAGCTGGAAGGAAGGAAGATAAGAAGGAACCCAAAAGAACAAGTCCTGAGCAAAGAAACCCTAAAGAAGTGAAACCCCAAACCAACCCCGAATCCCGAAAGAAAGGACCCCTGAAGCCAATTCCGAAGACACCCCTTAAGAATTGACACTCTGGGCATCTTTGGGCCAACCCCAAAGAAGCCTTTGAGAAGTGACACCCGAAACCAAACCCCAAAGATAAACCCTCAAGAATTGAATTTTGTCTCTCCCCTTTTTGCTCTTTGCCTCCCTCCCTTCCATTCCCTTCCTCTCTCTCCTACTCTTCCCACTTTCCCTTTCCCATATCTTTCCATCTCCCCCCACTCCGTCTCCCTCCCCCTCTCCCTCTCGCTCTCCTTGTCCTTATTCTTGTGCGTCTCCTGCTGCTTCTAAAACACTCCAGGATTGTGTTGCAGTGGGCATAATAAACCACAAAAACATACAAAAAACTACTATAAATAAATATATATATATGTATATAATCATGTTGGTTGACCCGCGTGTCAGTTACAAAGGTGATGGCAAGTCAGATGATGTCCTTGCGGGCCAATGATGTCGCTTGCCACAGAACGAGGAGAGTTTATCCCCGTAGAGCACGAGTTGGCTGCAGATGACTTTAACAACCAATCCAATATGTTGTTGACATGTGCCCACATTTGTTGAGTCAAGAATTCGTGTACTGGTATCATTTTAGTGCATGCTTGTGCTTTGCCCCTTGGCCCAAAAGCTTTCTTCTTGAGTCAGCTTTTAAGTAGATCAAAAGATGCCCAATTGCATAGGAAAGGCAATGCACTGGCTAAGGTTGCCACCTTTCTGACAACAGTTGCCCGCCTATAGCAGGTCTATACTCGGACCGCGGCTAATGATAATGACCTTGATTTACAGCGGCACGCTGTGTGGTTCCTGTTTGGCAGAGGTTTGCACCGACAATGACATAGAATGACCAATATTTATGTATTTATATACTTCCAACCTTTGACTCAGCGCTGTCTGCAACACAGGCCATGCATCACGCATCTCCAAATGGAAATGGCCCAGTTAGCCATTTGCTTGAAAAAGCAAGCCACTCTTGCAAAACTGCAAGACGCTTGGGTCGCCCAAGGCGCCCAAACTCGACGGAGCAGGGACACCTCGACGAAACGGAGCCATTGGGCCGCTGGGTGTCTGGGTCCCCCGTGCAGCCCACGCCCAGCGCGACGCAACACGCGTGCCAGGTGCACCGATGTGTTTTGGATCATACCCTTTATCATTTGCCTTGGACTTACGGTCTTCATTTGGAATGATGCTGGCGGCCAAGTGGGAAGCATGTTCTGATTGGCCACTTGACAACCTTATACAACAATTTTAACTATATATATATATATCCCGAATTGTGTTATCGACACCCCCTTGCATATTCCAAGATATTCCAAGTACCCAAAATGCTCCGCTTGGGGATGTTCAAAGTACTTTATGTCCTTTGGTCACAGCAGGGTACTTAGAACGGAATGTACTTTTGGCAGCTCGGTTCCGTGTTCTATGTATACTTAAGGACGGTTGCTGTATTATATTATATATATATTATATGTATTATATATTATATATATGTGTGTGTAACAGTGTTCTATCATGTTCACATTGCAGTATATACTTACTATTATGTTCAATATTTTTGCTTGGAGTCCCAGGATATCGCGATTAATTGGGTGGACATGGCCTTGCAAATTTGTCCAAGTTTGAGGCTATCAAAAATGGAAACCTCCACGACCTTGTGCCGGTTGCCCAGACCTATTGTGATGGTGCGAGGTGCAAAAGCAAGACCTTCAACACTGTTCCTAGATCCCAACGTTTTCTCCAGATAAAGTGAGCTATTGTTTTTTTTGGTTCGAGCTTGGATGCTGGTGCCGCTGCTGTGTGCGCTTGGGTGCTGGCGCCGCTGCAGCTGCGGAGTGCGGCTGCAGGGTGCTGCCCACAAATCTGGTTGCTATCTTATTTGGGGTCTATGCTGGCGTAATTTGCTCTAGGGAATTTTTGGCTAGGTTGGACAAAGCACGGGGAGACCTTAGACCATTGTTCTTCCACGCGTATTTACAGTAAGGGCCGACTTCATTCCAAGAGAGAGAGAGAGAGACATTGCCCATTGCCATTCAGGAGCCTCCCAGATCTCAATGGCAATCTTTGTGGCCATGGGGTCAATCGGGACATGGGGCCGCCATGGGCCGCCGTTCTTTGTTTTTGAAGTTTGCATGATTATGCTGAGCTATGTTGGGGCGCAAGCTGCTTGATATTGTCAAAGAGTTTTCGAAGCATTCTGAAGCGTTTAGTTCGTATACAGTTGACTATGCTACAGGAGGAGAGAGAGAGAGAGAGAGGGAGAGCTTGCTGTGTGAGGAAACTTCCTTTTTCTGGGTCAAGTCTCCGGGTGTTATACAACATGATTGACAATGTGTTACTTTCGCAGGCTGTTTCTTGGAGCTCCATCACCTAGAAGTGAACGGGCAACACAAAAGATGCATTTAAATTTATGCTAGGCTGTGCCAGCCACTTCACAGCACATAGCCCACATAGCCTTGGTTTGAACTCTTGCTGCATATGTTACACTGCGCCTGAATATGCAGTTCAATGTGGATTGGGTTGGCTTGATGTATAAGTATTTGCACCTGCTTGCTGGCCTTGTTGGCAGTCGGCCATAGCATTGTTTGGCTTTTAAATAAAGTTGAACATCTTGATTGCAGGACAAGCCTTTTCTCTACTTTTGCATGCAACAGAGCAGCCAGTGGGTCTTCCAGGGCAACGACAAGAGGTCTGGGCTGCAGACAATGGCGTTCCATAGCTGATGCACTTCATACGCCAACTAACAACAATAGGATATTTTATCATTATCATTATCATATACGTATACTTCACACGCAATGTTACAAAGCATTCATGTTCAACTAGTGGACGTTCCCAAGACTAAATTTTAAACACATTCCACGAGTCTACATATATAGATAATTAGACGGACGCTGTGGCTGTTTCAGCATTCTTGAAGCTGTGCCGTGATTCTCGGCAGGTTGGACATGGCCAACCCTGTTTGCGTGGGGCAGCGTGCTTAAAAGATCACTTCGCAAGCCGACTTCCAAGACCTTTGAACAACGAGTAGCAACGATACTGGAAGCAGTTAATTACCATGCACAATCCGCCGGCGTGCTGATTGTGTCCTGTTGTATGCTGTTACTTATTATGTTCTTTTTTGGGGGCGATTCTGCATTAGCAAGGCAATCCATGTTGATAAGTTCAGGTTGCAAAGCCATTTGGGCAGTCATTTTGCCCAGGATGTGTCCCGGCACCTACAATACAAGCACTCGGCTTTAGTCCCAGCATTTCTGTTTCAATTTGCGCTGTGGGTGACAGGGCAGGCTGGCTCGGGTGTTTCCTGGGCTTTGTTTTGAAGACGGTGGTGTCAACGCACGGAACTGGGCTTTGGTCTGAATGGTTTTCAACTTCTCCAAAAAAAAACAGCAATACAAGTCTGGGTTTGTCAATCATGTTTCTGACCCAATGTCAGACCTCCACATCGGCTATCCTCTTGTAGTGGATCATTGGAATTAAGTATCGTCCTTACGGTGGGGCCCGAGCCCGGATGAGGTCCATCAGCCTTCAAAGGTCCATCAGTTTTTCAAGTTTACGGGAGAAAGCCTCTCCAAGCCCGCCTGAACAGGCACAGAGAAGGCCTCGCACGTGGGACCTGATCACTTATATAATCCAATAAATCACACGGATAATGATTTCGTACGATTTTCATGGTTTGCGCTAAGTGTCCCATTTGACCTTTGACCAGCCACCGTTGTATGCATTCGATTCTCCGAAGCTGGTGCCCCAACCAGTTTTGAGAACGATCCTGGAAGTGCCAAGTGTGTAGGCAGATTTGCCTTGACTCCACTTTTCAGATGCTTGGGGCGTTCGGGACACACTCAGCCGGTAGGACCCGCTTAGACCTCAAATCAAGATAAATCAAGAAGGTTTGCCCTAGCCACTCCATCCTGTGGCCGGCTCAAGAGGTGTTGGCTGCCGCTCAATCAGACCTATGCATGGGCCTGGAGCTCGGCGGTCCACGGACCGGATCGGACCGGATCGGACCATCACCGGATCGGCACCGGACCGGCACTGCCAAAGTCTTTTGGTGAGTCACACGATGAGTATCGGTGGGTCACGACTGCGATTGGCATCTTCCAGTGGAACACCTCCAAGCATCTCGCTCAACCAAGGTGCAAGACTATCCCACCCAAGCGCTGGGAGCTTGGCAGAGCTCGAAGCTAGATTCATCATGGTCGATCCATATGGGCGTATATTAAAATAGGCTCTTGGTCTACAGGAAAAGGGGGTCTTTGGGAGGTCTCCCTTAATACACTCCCACATGTCTTTGACGTCGCTCCGTGAAGTTCAAGAGTTGGGACTTTCTGGTTTTGTATCATCTTGGCCAACAAGCTTCTGCTTTAAAAGTGACTAGTGACAGAACCGATCCATGGTTTGAATGGTGGGATATTGGGGGATCAAACGGATCAAACGATATCAAAGGGTTCTCAGTGGGAGGATGTCGGCAATGAAAGTTGTGATCTCAAGTGTTGAGCAGCGTCTCTGTCACAAGATGGAAGCCGTGGCGATATTAGGTTCATCGGAATGCTTTGCCGACCCTCACGAAAGTTTACCCAGTCACTGTCTGACCAGGCGTGGTTCTTTGGGGTACTGTATCTATCCGGACAGTTGTTGTGTTTTGCCGTTTTGTTGTTTCTGTTTGGTCGCTGCTTCAACTGGTTCAATGATATCTCAGAGCTGAGTGTATAATCTCACGGTCAGATGTGGATGGCGAAACCTGGCGGCCAATATGTAGGATCAACCGATACCCTTGTTTTTGCACGATAGTGCCTTGTGCATGGTCATTGGAGGATGCCCTCGTGATGTGTGCGGCTTTCGTCATTTTTGGCCCGGCTCCATTCAGACAAATGCAGATTTGAGCTTATCCTAATCTCAAGTTGGGCGGCGGTTTCATCATCTCCGAGCCCCAGAAGCATCAACGCCGATGGTTGGCCCCCCACTCCAATTCCACACAGTTCGCACAACAAGAACATCATATCAATATAGCTAACTTAAAAATAGAGACCAAACGTTTCACATTCTGTGCGATTTCATGGATGAAGCTCCTGACGGCTCTTTTGTTAGGCGGGAAATCCGGTCTTGCATCGTCTTGCTGTTAGGCCCTGTGAGGCTGTAGCTGAAGACACTGAACATGGCTTCAGCTTTGTTGACACACTTTTTCCTTGTGTTCCCAGTTTAGGACCAATTGTCATCGCCCAACTGTTTTGACCTCGCACAATGAGGAGCCTGCTTCTGGCGGGTGCTGTCCGCCGATGCGCAGCAAAGAGTGCCTTTCGAAGCCCAGCACTTTGCTCAGTTTCGGTGTTTGGTGAGCTCCCTCTTACTTCAAAAGGGCCGGAGCCTGCTTGCTTGCAACTGAGGTGCTTCTTTGAAGGAGAAGCGGGCTCCATTGTAGCCTGGCTTCACCTGGGCGGACGGCGCAATGTAAATAACCATGATTACAAATTACAAATAATTACAATGCATGGGAATATTCCTCCCTAAGCCTATCATGCTCAGGACCGATCTGATACTACAATTTCTTTGCTCCACCAGGCACGGCATGGCCTTAGGAGACTTTACGCAGTGCAAAACAACTCCGAACAGGGGCGTTTGAGCGATTGGTAGATCGTTTTTGCACATGTTCATTGTAATTGAGGCGGCCAAACGGCAAATGACAGAGAGAGAGAGAGAGTCGTTTGTCCACTGCTTGATCAAATGACATCGAATGATCATCCTTTTTTGGTGCCTTTTGATGAGCAGTGCGTCAGTTTCGAAAGGGGCCCGATGGAAGGATTGGAGCTCACATGAGTTGGTGACCTATGTGGCTGCATTCATTCTGAAGGAATGGTTGGGCTACAACGTGGAGCTGGTGCGCCTCAAGCGCCTGGGCACGACCGAGCTGGTTTCAGATCGTTTCAGTTCAGGCGGAGGATTTAGCTGTTGAAGCTGGAGGTGCTGAAGAGTAGCGGAAGTCTGGTAAGGGTAAGAGTCTGACTCATTACAGGTGTACAGGTTTACAACCTTGCATCCCAAGCACGGTTGTGGCTTTTGTTGGCGAAATGTGTGCATCTCTTTTGAGGGAGATGGCGAACAGCGAAGAGTATCGCAGGAGACTTGAGACCATGCGGGAAGGCAGGGAGACCAATTGCACCGTTTGATGTGTTGCTGTGCAGCACCGCTTGGGTAGATCTTAAGCTCATATAGCTTGGCACAGTGCTTGGCACAGCTTGTAGGTTGCCACTGTTTGTGAAGCCATGTGTAACCACATAAGGGTATTTGGGTAGTCTTTATATCGTCGTTTCCGATTGGTCTCAGTGTTCATCTTAGTTGACGAATTGACTTTTTGTCCTTGCAGGTGTGTGGGATGCTGACCTAGAAAGCTGGCTGTTGATTATGGAGCGACAACATCGCGAAGATATGCTCACTGTGGTTGAGCCACTTCAACCCATTGGCTATAGTGGTCGTTCAGGCGGCTCAAGGAATTCGAACGCTGTACAAATTGTAGTGCATGTTAAGTCGAATGTGCTTCTGATCTTGCTCAAGGTAATGATGGTCGCTTGCCAACTCACTCACATATAGGAATGGCATGGAATGGCAATGTTGCTGGGAAAGGACATTGGCTGAGAAAAACTCTATGTATGTTCAAGAAGATGATTGCGCTTGCAGGCCTATACGTGATGCCTCAAGTTCTTGAGCAGGACAAGTTCGCAGATTGGTGGAAGTTCTATTTGCAACCAGGACATGGCTGGCCAACATTCTGCTTCGTCAAACAACTTGGCTCACTGCCACTGCCAAGACGACTTGATAACTGCGACAAAAGATCGTTCGAAGCTGTTCAGGAGGTCGGCAGAGCGCAGATTCAGCGGATTCCCCTTAAGTGTCATTTTATAACAACCGCTTTTTCATAGTATACTAATCCCCCACCGGTGTTCGCCTAAGGCCTATAAAATGCCGATGCTGTTGTGCTTATATTATGCCAATTTTGACCCTCATTATATAGGGGACCCATGCGGTGCACACTTGGAATCTTGATGTTTTTTTGAGGGTTTAGGAGGTACGAGGTCCATTTTTGCATTTCACAAACTGGAGTGATTTTGAGGCTGTTTGGGTCCAAGGGTCATTTTATAGCAGGAGTTGATTTTTCTTAATTTAGATACTGGCACCTGGTCAGGGCATTTTATAATCAACATGGTTTTGTCAATGTTCTTTGACAAGTTCATACATGACCCAACTAAGAGGACACACTAAAATCAGGAAACTAACATGAAGGGAAGACAGGACATGAAGGGATTAGAGCAGGAAACTACTTTAAAAAATATTGGTTGTCTATGTTTTTACAAAAATGTTTGTCAACTCTAAACATCAATGGAAGAAAAGAACCGAAGGAATATGACCAGCCAAATAATTAACAATTAACAATTAAACTGTTTCAACTTTTTTCTCTCCCCCTGTCTCTGTGTCTCCTCCCTTAAGGGGAGAGACCGGTTGGCCTTTCGGCTGTGCCCCTTAACGGGGGAGGGAACGGTGCCCCCGCAACCGCGGTTTCTGTCGGATCTCTCGTTCCAGTTTCCACCCCGTGTCCCTCCCCGGAACGGTGAACCATGTCTTCCCTTCATGTCCTGTCTTGTCCGACTTTTGTCTTGGCATTTCATTGTTTTGGACATTGTGGCTTGCCGTTCGCCTTCTTTGTGCTTGCACCCACGCGTTTCATTATAGAGACAGAGTGTTTTTTGTATATATTCTATGGTGAACCCATCATGGGCATTATATAGGCCTGCTGTTTTTTTTTAATTTTTACCTCTCAATGTTCAGAATCCACCTTCCCCATTTTTTAGTTTGGATGCTTTTTGCTCAATTTGGCATTTTATAGAAAATCCACCCTCTCTAGGCATTTTATAGGGCCCAAAGTTTATAAAATGCATCTAAAAGCATCCAACCTAACAATGAGGGGGATGTATACTAGATATATACAATATACAACTGCAAGACTGCAAGCGAATTAGTTGTCTTCAGAACTTGACTCTCGGGTCGCTGATTTCATGGTTTGACATTGGGATTGTTGAGTTGGCTTGTCCTTTCCTTCCGGTGTGCAGGACATGCTAGGTCCTTGGGCTTTCGTGGTTTGAACCAGACGAGGCTCAGGAAAGACCTTGAGGAGAAATTTCCGGTGTGCAACTTGGCAGAAGTAGTAAGAGTCTTCAAATGAAAAATTGGTTGCCGGATAGTTGGGCAGTATCACATGGTGCTACAAGCGGCATGAGTGTTTCGGCCAGACTTCAGGTCAGCAAGAGGAGTACCCGTGGTGCGGCGCAAGCGGTGGAAGCTTTGAAGGTTTTTGGGTTCCGGAGCACTGCGTCGAGAACATCTCATCTTGCACCTCAGCCGAGAATGAATTTCCTCAGCCTGACTCGCAATGGCACGAGGAACCACAAGAGTGCAAAGGGTGGAAGAAGGAACAATGTCAATTATGCATGTACTCATATATACATTCATATTTTACACTCTGACTATTCCGATTCCGCGACACTTTCACTCGTGCTCGAGGCGTGCTGGTGGAAATGGGCGAGCCAAGCTGGGACCAGGGTTACTTTGAGCAGGTGCGCTCAGCATGGACAGTCATCGTGACATATCGTGACCAATTAAAACAACGGTGACTAGACACTAGTCACAGCTAGTCACTAATTAGTTGGAATGTGGTAGGAGTAGGTTTTTCTTGGCGAATCCCTGAAAACCACCGTCCAGGTGGTTCAAAATCTCAAGCTGCCTATGGTCTTCGCATACCTTGGGAGTGATGTGTTGTCCCGCCGGCGAGCGGAGCTTGAAGATGCTCCAGAGAATGCGACCTGGAGAGACAAGTCAGCTATTTGCGTGGTTTGTATTGGGGCCATGGGCCACCTGAGCCAGAAAAAAAAGGTGGATTGATGTAAAGTAGTATTGTCGGATCCTTCGTTCAGAATTCCACGCACCGCCGCAGCTATTTCTGATGTTTTCTGTCTTTGTGGAATGTGTTATTTAGTTGGGGAACGACCCTCCAGACGACGTCCAAAACGACATTGGAACGACCTCCTTAACTACGTGCATCATGTATTTGCTGCTGCTGCTCTTGCTCCTCTTGCTTCTCCTGCTCCTGCTGTTGCTCCTGCTCCTTCTGCTGCTCCTGCTCCTCCTGCTCCTCCTGCTGCTCCTGCTGCTGCTGGTGCTGCTGCTGGTGCTGCTGGTGGTGCTGCTCCTGCTGCTGCTGCTGCTGCTCACCACCGATGGACAGTATTTAGCCAAATTTCTCAGCGAAAAAACGACCTCTGAACGACATCCGCATTTCAGTCAGAATGACCACTACTACTGACTACTTCTACTTCTACTTCTGCTTCTACTACTACTCCTCCTGCTGCTGCTGCGACTGCGACTGCGACTACTACTACTACTACTACTACTGCTACTGCTTCTACTGCTACTGCTACTCCTACTCCTACTCCTACTCCTGCTGCTGCTCCTGCTGCTGCTGCTGCCCACTTTCGCTGGACAGTATTTAGCCAGATTTCTCGGCGAAAAAAACGACCTATGAACGACCTCTGAACGACGTCCGCATTTCAGTCAGAATGACCACTACTACTGACTACTACTACTACTCCTCCTGCTGCTGCCACTGCTACTACTACTGCTGCTGCTGCTGCTACTACAACTAGTACTGCTACTACTACTTCTACTACTACTCCTACTACTAATACTACTCTTACTTCTGCTACTACTACTACTACTACTATTACCACTACCACTACCACTACTACTACTACTACTACCACTACCACTACTACTACTACTACTACTCTTCCTCCTCCTACTCCTACCCCTACTCCTGTGTACTCCTACTCCGACTGCTGCTGCTGCTGCTACTGCTGTGTTTTTTGTTTTTGGTGCTACTACTACTACTACTACTACTACCATGATTGCCGCCATCGCCACATATGAAGACCGCCGCTTGTAAATCATACGATTTGCTGTTGGGATCATGATTTGGCTACCAGGTTTTTTTTCTAGCTCACCTGAGGACTGCGGGTGAGTTGCCGTAACTATTTTCTGGGGGGTGTATATCTGTGTATAACAACTTCCATTGCTTGCTGAAACACAATCATTTGATGTAAACCTGGGATAATACCACCCCAAGGTCTAAAAGACTTGGCTCGTGAAATAATAGTGGCAAGCCAGGCTAATTGTGTCAATATATAATTCTAGCCCCCACGTTCTTGTTTCTCATTCCTTTGCTCAGGTGGTGTTCTACTCATGGTCATCGAACTGGGGCTCTGAGTTCTATGGTGGTCAGCGCATCTCCTTCCCAGATCCTTCTGCGGTGTCGGTGGTGGAAGGATACGAACAGAATCCCGATGGTCCGGTAGCAGTGGACTATCCTGACGTGAATTTGGTGAAGCTCATTGCCAAGACACTCTTCAACCGAGCACCTGAGGCATACTGGATGCTTTCACGGCTGAGTGTGTCGCGCCAGGGGCTTTTGGAGCTTTTGGGCGAAGTCCCAGCTCTGACACAGGAGGAGCGTATGAGGTCGGCTTGTGAGTTCCTCAAGTCCAGTCGAGCCAGAGACTTGATCTGAGTTTTGAATACATTGGGAGGTGTTCAACTTCCTTTCAATCGAGGGGATGTTTCCAGAAAAGAAACCCAAGTAAGGTAATTATAGGTCTGAACTTGCTGAGACAAATAGCTTGGGCATGACCTCTGATAAAGTTACACACTGTTCGTGAAATCTTGGTTGCAGGCCAGGTTGCATATAAGTTTGGTTTGGTGTGTTTGAATTGGCTCCAATTGGACAATACTGCCAGCTTTCAGGAATAGCAGATCTGGCCCCTCCCTGCGCAACAAATAGCAATAGTGACACAGTTTCTTGGACAAATCAATGTGCTTTGGGGGGTGGTATCAATATGTATCAGTTCTCGAAAGAAGTGTCAACGTGATTCTTGACTCAGGTTTTTGATGGCACCACAGGCTTATGCTCCCAGCCGGCCAGCATTCAGAAGACCAGATGCTTTGATGAACCGCCGATCATGGACAACTCAAAGTTGGTCATACGTCTTGGGCAACGAGATTGGCTTTCGCACGATTTGATGCGAGTAATTGCAGGCATACTTTTGTCTGAAAGGCTTGGGTATTCGGTGCGGTTTGAAGACATCTCCTCCATACCGGCCAAAGATCCTGGGCTGCAAGAGCAATCAAAAGCACAAAGTTGTGAACGGTTTATTTGGAGTTATGCAGAGATGCCGTTCTGGATGTGCCCTAGCAGGAATGGGCCACCATTCTGGAGGGCAACCAGATGGACGCAGAGATGGAGAGTTGGCAAGTTGACATTTTTGATCCAGCCATTAAGTTACTTGAAACAAGACGGCTTTGCTTGATTTCTTGAGTCATGTAGCTGAGTCGAGCAAGCTCGAGCTTCACTTTTTAAAATTTGTGCGGAACTCTCATTGTGAGTTGATGTCTTTTTCGGTGTAGACTTGAGGGGCATGTATGCAGATGTTTTCTCATGCATTGCAAGCCTTCTGTATTGCATATTTTGAATGCAATCTCTGAGAACTCTCAGAGAGGAAAGGCCCAACAATCCTCCAACAATAAGCAAATAGCATCAAATAGCACATTTTTGTGCATGGAAAATCAACAAGAAGCATACAAGGCCAGCTAATGAGAGCATGAGTGCCAGTCCGCGTTCCCAGTGCTGTCGACAGTTCTGGCCCTTGTTGTGCTTGTAGTCAAAAGCGGCACCTTATGTGGTATGTGGTTGGCTTGTTTCTGCAGCCCTGCTTTGCCTGTTTTAGTCAGGACGGCGTCGTCCGTGCATGCCAAGGCTTTACTTGGATGGGAGTGGTGTCATCCACTCCCCAAAGGAAATCGGGTGGACCGGCAGGGAAGGCCTGTTCTTCATCCCAGACCTGGTGGAGAACGTGTCCTATGCGGACTTCTACAAGTTTTATGCAGCTGGGACTCCAGAAATGGTTGAGTTGCTGCTGACATGTTGGAGTTGCGAACAAATTGCGTAGAGGCAAGGCGGCCGAGATCAGTCTGGAGGTATGAATTTCCATCATTGGGATTGAATTAAACACAAGGCTTGAAGAACTGCGCAGCGTATCAGCGCTGCTAAGGAAGGACCAGATGCTAGAATGAACGGGTTCAAGGTGTTCAACGCCACAGAGACTTGGCATTGAGTATAATGCCTGGAAGTGTTCGTTCTCTAACCCCATACTTCTTCACATTAGACCCTCAAGAACGCCACGCAGAAGTGCTTCAGTTTGAAATGCTGTAGATGCTGTAGGCCCACTGTAGGCCTAGTTACATGCCAACAACGACTCCTACAAACAATTCCCTTCTTGCAACTACAACCAAGTTGCTGGGTTTGTTTCAGCTGCCAGGAGGTGGATGAGATTCGGGATGAACACATGTTTTGCCCCGTGGGTTCGCAAAACCCTTGGTGCCAAGGACAGACAGGGTTGCACCAGTCCCAGCCATTTGGAAATGGAACATGTATGAAAATGTGATCAAGCGCGAGCTTGCTCGACCTGGTCTCTTACTGTGCTTTCTTTGCACAATGCCGTTCTTGGCAGGAGAATTCAGCAGCAATTGGTGGCCTCACAATTGCCAAGGTGCACCCTGTATCGAAGCCTCCATGGGCAGTCCTTTGTGGGCTCAAGGTGCGATTGGTGCTCGTTCAAGTCGGCAGTGAGAAGGGCTCCAGAAGAGGAACTACGGGGGGCGCACATATACAGAGCCATAGACGGTTTCGGATTTACGGTAAATAGACATGTCTATGCTGACGGTCCGGTCTGATAAGGTTTGATATGTCCCGGGGTTATGAGTGTCAACTTCAGGCACCTTTGAGCAGCTGGCGTCCAACAACAACCTAAGTGCCTTTGAAGCCAAACAGTTCAGCTGAGATGAGTTGAAACCCGAGGCACTGCCGGCTTTGCGCCGGCGAGCTCGCAACCTTTTTTGTGTAGGCAGCCTTTTTGTTTGAGGAATGCTCATGACCAGATGCGTGTGCTTATTCAGTGCCTTTAAGCTTTTCCTTCCATCCTTTGGTGTGGTGCTGAGGGAGGCTAGTGGCCACTGCTACTCCATCTGAGGCATTGCCTTTGCATATTATGGCGGCAAGCAGCGGTCGGTGGTCGAATCTCTTGCTGGTCGCAAGATCCCTTCAATTTTTTACGGACGCTTCACTATGCGCTGAAGTGTTCGGGGTTCGGCGACACAAATAAACGGCAATACACGTGTTCTGCGGCCGGTCAGACGGAGAGATAGAGAGAGAGAGAGGGTGGAAAGAGCGCGAGCACCAAGACTTTCATCAGTGTTCAGACTTCTAAGACTTAAGAATGTGCTTGGAAGCGGCAAGACGCTACAACAAGGGCCAAGAGCAAAACCTCGCTCAGGATACACACCCTCAGAGTTTGCCTCCGCTTATGACCTGAAGCAACTTGCCAGCAAGACGGCAGCTATACCACTACCATCCTCTACCAACACCTGACCGGAGCAACATGGAACAAGGAATCATCCAGAAGCTAGGATCACCGGTGTGTAACTCAACCAGATGACATGCTGGATCTAAATTGCTAGCAGCTTCATTATGGCGACCAAGATGTAAATTCGGCATCATGCCATCATGCTTCGACAAATGCGGACCGTATGGTCACATACGGTCCCCCAACAGTCCACTGGTCTGAGGCACGGCCGGGGCCGAATCTCCTTTCCGGATTTCTTCCAGGGTTGCACCACGCTGAGCGATCGCTCCCCGAATGGCCCACGCAACTGCGCCTCGGCGGAAGCAATCTGACCGCCAAATCCCAAACAACAAAACACATGCAAAGAATTGCAAAGATATCAAGCAAATAGTGGGGATGACTGAGATGACATGCAATGAAGTGGGAGCAGAATATTCGTAAGTATTGTGTTGTGGATGTTGCTGCTATTGGGACTATGCTTGCTCCTGGTAGATGAACTCAAAAATGTTGGTGATGCATCAGCGTAAGGTGCGTAGGGCTGATCCTTGACTCAACCAATGGCTCAACAGGGAGCCTCTTTCGCAGGTGATTTGCCGCCTACCGTCATTTGGAAGCTCCGGCGCAAGGACCTGGCAGAGCCCTGCTTGCAAGTGATCCACTGATGTTTGCAAGTGATCCTGTTTCCAAAAAGTGGCAGACTCGATAAGATTTGTTGGAATTTGCGGGAACCTCTAGAATCCCAAAAGAAACTTGCAGGAAGGAGTTAGGAAGAACATGGATTCAAGGAATTGCTCCTTTAAGTGCAGGAAAGTCCCCAAATAATAGATGATTATTGACGCTTGCTTTGAACATTGAAGTGCGTGGCTCAAACACAGCCATGCTACAAACGGCGAGGTCAGAGCACCAGAAGCTGCCTACATGCTAGACTATTTGCAAGTCTCCCAGGAGCAGGCCAGGCAGCGCTTAGGGAGAATGGAGTGTCACGGAGTGTTTTTTTGGTCCAAATCCCCGTGTTGCACTGATATTCCAATGCATGTGCATCATGTGCACGGCTCAACTTGTGATTTTCACCATGCGAAGCCGGTAAACGGCTTAGCTGTCCCTCCGAGCTTTCTGAACCCCAAGACTTGGTGCAATCCAACTGTGAGTCAATTTGCCAGTGCTTGTTTGCCACGCAGGTGGAGGCCCTTTTGTCGATGCACAAGTCTGGTCGCGGCAATTTCACGACCGAAGAGGCTGCCTGTTGGTTCGTGAAGACCCAGACTCCTGGCACAACGCGTAGGCATACCTAGACACGTTGCATCCATTGTTGCAAAGGTTCAACAGGTGAACCCTGGTGGGGCATTTGGGCGTTGTCTCTGGAGATGCATCAGGTCTTTCCCCTATCTGGAAGAAATGCTAACCTGTATATTTGGTCGGGTTGATCTAAGTCAGCTTATTGCTTCGACGAGACATAACTGATTGATCGACAGTATTCTTGGTTCTTCAGCTAGCAACCTCAAGCAGACGTATGTTTGAGGAAAGAAGCTGTGGATCTAGCCTTGCCTGAATGCATCGCAAACCCGATTGCAAATCCGAAGATTGGCGACATTGTGTCTTGGCAGGGCAACTGAACCGTTCAAATTACAGCACAAAGTTGCACACACTTGAGAAGGTTGCTCCGTGGAGCGTGATTTCAGGCTGCTTCGCGGTGTGCATTAGCCCTTTACATTTAGGTACAGCATTAGCCGAGAGCATTAGCACTTTATTGCAAAATCAACGTATGAGACAGCGTTGAACTGACTTAGAAGCATCAATGAGTGAAAATTAAAAATTGCAGGTACAAGATACTGCGTCCAGTATCTCTTCCAACCGAACACCATAGCTTTGTTAGCACGGCTAGGTGAACGGCCGCCGTGCCCCCTGCTACTGTACAGTGGTTGGAAGATTCGTAGGGTAGGTTAGAACGAGAACTAGAGTAGTGTCCTTGGAAACAGGATTGGACACACACAAAGAGCCGTATCGGCGCAACTAGATCGGATCAGGTAGGACCTGGATAATAAATAGTGGTGTGAAGGTGCTGGCGCATAGTCTTTTTCCTCGTGGCCGCAGCGCCGCGGCGCAGTGTTCTTTTGAATGACCTTTGGTCATATAGAGCTGCATCAACTGCTGTGCTGTCGTGGGTACTAGATGTTTTGGGAAAGTGTACTTTTGTAGCGTGTGGTGGCGTGATTGTAGGCCTGAGAGGCGTAGTCTGTGACTCCCTGCAGACTGCGGATCACGAATCTGCCAGGGATGAGCGGGGAGTTGAAAGGTGACCGTTCTGTTGAGAGGATCGATCAGGAAACCGAGTAGATGGTCGTCGTCCACTGGCTCTACTTCAACTGGGTGTTCATAAAATTCAGGATGGGCCAAAGTGGTGATGGGGAGTGCTGACCTGTATTGTTCGTTGAGCAAAATGTATCGGTTGTCAACGTAGCGGGTGTTGAGCAAATGAAGGCTGGGTTGGTGCAAGAAATTGTGGTACGTGGTTTGCCATGTGTGTTCGATGAGTGTGATTGCGACATTGCAAAGTGCTGGTGAGAGCTGGCTGCCAATGCCTGCTCCTTGGATTTGTTTGTAGTAGGTGTTGCATGCTTGGAAAATGCATGAGTGAAGGGCTTGTTGTACAATGAGGGGGATGTGTTGAGTGTCCAGGGTGCGTTGTTGTGGGTGGTGAATGTAGTGTCGACCAATGTGGGAGTGTTGGAGGGGATTGCCAGTAGACTGAACATCTATGGTGATGGTGGTAGTATTGTGTTGTGTTTTCCAGCGGTGGCATAGGCTGATGACTGCATCGACGAGGCGTTGCTGAGGTACACTGTTGAAGAAGCCGACGAGGTCATCATTGATTGGTGTGAGGTGGATGTCGTCGGGTGTGGTCTGGAAGTGGTTGTGGAGATGTTGCCACAGGTTGGGTATGGATAACTGGCCTGGATGTTGTGGTAGAAGATGAAGGAGCATGATGTCTAATGCTTTGGAGGTGGCTCGTAGTAGTGTGCCAGCAATGGATCTGAAGTAGCTGATGACTGTTCTACCTTTGCGCCAAGATTTCTTTTGTTTGAGGAAGACTACACCATGTGGTGTGTAGAATTGCTTGCGGAATCCCCATGGGTAGGCTCGACGTATGCTGGCGGGGAACGATTGTGTGAGAAACTGGTGAAGTTGTTGGGCAGTGAGATCTGGTAGTGGTAGAAATAATTGTGGTGTATTCCAAGTGGTGAGACATCCGTGAAAGTAGTGTTGTGGACAGAAAAGTCGCAAATTTTGTAATTCGTGGTCGGCATGATGGAGTACCAGCTTGTCTGTAAGAAACTGTTGAAGCTGTGTAACGTTGCGGGATGTAAAGCGTGGGGTGTATAGAATGTTGTCGATGTGCTGTTTCCATTGTTGGTGTAGAAAAGGTAGGCTGTGTTGATGGAGGGCGGTGGGTAGACCATGGTGTCGTAGCCAGTGAGTGAGTTGTTGTTCAAAATGTTGGAAATATTGTGTCTTTGTGGGAAAGAATGTGCTGTTCATGTTGGCCTGTAGGAATAGTTCAAGATGGCTGGGTAGCTGTAGGTCGTCAAGTGTAAGCACGTAGTGGCCATCATAGAGCTGCGGTGTGTGGTTGGGGCGAAGCAGGGTGTGCATGTGGTGGCAGCTGCATGGCATGTCAGCTGCTGAGGGATGTGCGGAGAAGAGTTCCTCCCAACGTTTGTGGTTGTAAAGCCGTGAACGTAAAGTCTTGTGTGCTGCTTCACGTAATTTGGTGGTAGGTGGGTGGAAGGGAAGGACGTGATGCATGTGGTGTTGGATCAATGTACGAAGCCATTTTTCCGTGGAGGACGAGAAGGTACTGTGGGAGAGGAAAGGAATGGTGAAGGGTTTGTTGGCTTTTGGTGGAGTGAGATTGCGAAAGCTGAGCGCTGAGTGGAGAAGGTGAAGGACACGTGATCGATCTGGTTCCTCTAAGCTGGCGGCCATTCGACGGAAGGCATAAATTTCGAGATCAGTGTATTTGCCGCTGCGGATGGCTGTTGATGTTTCAAAAGATGAACGTGTATGTTTGCTGAGCTCTCGTAAAACTGTCAGGGCGTGTAGGCGTTGACTTGTGTGAAGGTGGGGCTGCTTAATGGTGTGTTGGCGTCGTCGTAGCCGTTGGAAGAGACGTTTGTGAGTGGACATGCGTGTGAAAGTGGTGCGGTGTTTTGAGAATTGCCAACCTGAGGCTTTGAGTTTGAGGTGTCGTTGAATGTATGGCCAATTGAGTGTAGGTTGCCATTCCTGGATCCGCAAGTGTTCGTAGGTCCATGCTTGATCATAGGTGTCGTGATGGGAAAGGTAGATGGTACTGTAGTGGTGGAGGTTGTTCTTGGAGTGCCAGTAGCGTAGGGAAAGTTCAGCTGAAATTGGATGGTTGTTGTGTAATTGTTTGAGTTTTGCATGGCGATTGTATTCTCGCTTTGGAATAGTGATACTGGTAGAGCCGATGTACGTGTGTCCATGTTGGTGGTACTGGTGTCTTGTGTGATGTTGGTTGAAAAAGAGCTTTGCATAGACCGCATTAGGATGTGTGAACAATTGGTAGTGGTAGGTGTGTGGTGTAACTTGTAGTTGGTTGAAACGGGAGCGCCAATGTATAGAGTGATGTGTTTGAGAGGGAAAGGCAAAGAGGCATGTAAGGTGAATAAGACTGACAGAAAAAATAGCGTGTGACTTGTCAATGTAGGGGGTGAAATGGACAAAGTGTGATAGCGCTGTGTGCAATGTAGTTAAAGATTGTAGGGTAAGATGTGTTGGTTGATGCAGCGCTTGTTGTGCGAGTCAGGCTGCCAATGCCGAGCCCGCGGCCACCAATTGCTGTAGTGAACGTGGGGGAAGCTTGAGGACCCGAGCAAGCGGGATGCCGTAGCGGGTAGCTGCTTCTTGGAGCTGTTCTTTCGTGATACGTTCATCTCGAAGAATTTGCTGGATGTTGTTGACTTGTGTCTGAGTGGCTGGTGGTAATGTCTTGAGCCATTTTTGAATGCCCGCTGCTGCATAGTTGGCTGGTGAGTTGTCATGGAGTGTTTGTGTGGTGGGGTTGAGAATGGTGTTGGTTGTAATTGCGGAAGGGGCTGTAAGTGGGAGATGTGGTGGGTGGGTGGCGGATGATGGGGCAGGGTGTGGCCCCGGCTTGGTTGGTGTGAGTGCAATGCCATGATTCTTCAACTTGTCGCGAGCGCGCTGGAGTTCGCTCTCTTGTTGTTGCAAGCGATCAGTCTGTAGCTGGAGCTTTCGGAGTGCTGTGCCTTCGCCGGCTGGTGGTGTAAGGCCTCGTAGGAAGTCAATGATGCGAGAAATAAGTGGTTGCATGAATTGCTTGGCCTCTGTTGTTTTGTTTGGAATGGACTGATCAGCTTGTTGGTGCAAGTATTCAGCGATGTTGTCGATGTCCAGGTTGTGGGCTCGCATCTCAGGCAGCAATTGTGAAGTGAATACAGCTTCCGCGATGGATCTGGTGGTGACTATGCCTGTGTAGCGTCCTTGGGATAGGATGCGGAGGCTGTGGTCCTGTAGGCCAAAACGGCTGAGCTGCCACGGAAAAATGTCGAGGACTTGTTGTCCTGCGAGGTTGTATTTCCTGGACCATTGTGTCGGCTGGATCGTCCGGAATAATGTGTGACCATGTACGGTATTTGTATCCAAATGTGTGTCGCTGGGGGTCCATGTGTCAGGTAGGTTGGGAATGTTGGGGGGTACAACGCCAAGCTGTGGAGGCGTTGGGTGGTGAGATGCTGCGGGTGGGGGCAAGGGTTCGGGTGGAAACGTTGCGGGTGGTGCTGGAGAGGCTTTGGGTGGATCGGCAGGGATGTTTGCGTGATGTTGATGATGTTGGTGATACGGGTGTTGGTAGTGATGACGCACTGCGTTGGTGAGAGGTCCATAGCCGGCAGTGGGTGTCGTGGTGCCATAGTATTGTTGCCACCATTGTTGATGCGCGTCCATGATGGGGAACACTGTAGTTCCGTACAAAAAGGAGCGTTGAGCACGAGGGTAGTCGAAACTGATTGTTTGAACCACAATGGCTGAAGTCTTGAAAAAGTTGAGACTGGAGCGAAGTTGAAGATTTCGAAGTTGAACAGTCGTCCGAAGCTCGAGTGGTAAGCGTCAGAAAATCGAATCGAAAATCTCGAAGATCGAAATAAGAAAGAAAAATAGAATCAAAACTGGAAGTATTTTGCAATAGCTGGAAGGATCGCTATGCTGAAAGCATTGGGTCAAAAACCATGTACATAGAATCAAAGACCTTGAATTAGGTCTGGCGCTCTCTCACGGTGGCGCTCCAGCATCATCCCACCAGGGTCCAGGAGGTCCCGTGCCCGCTTCTGGATGATTGGGTCGAATGTTGGTGGGTGTGGGCAGGTAGTAAATGGTGGGTGTGCTGTTGGATGTAGATGCGGGTGGTGCTGAGATCGGCCCGATAGCCGTCAGTGTGGCGTGTCCCTGTAAGGGAATGCGGATGTTGTAAACTTGGGTGGGGTCACATTGCTGTGGGTTGGTGTGTTGTGGTGGGTGAGTGGGGAAGAGGTTCACTGGTCGTGGGGGTGAAATACAGCTGTTGGCTGAGCGCATACAGGTGTAAGATGGCTTGGGTGCTAGGGCTGTGTGTGGGAAGTCAGGTGTCGTAGCTGGCTGAGGTGCGATCTGCTGTGAGTGCTCATGTGTTGTGGTGTGGGTCACAGGTGGTGGTGTGGTGCGAGGTGGTGCCATGGTTTGTGGGGGTGTATATGGGTGAATAAGGTCGCTTTGGTGAATGCTTGTGGTTGGGTCATGTGTGAGATCGGTTGGGTCGGGTGTCTTGCCCTTGCCCTTGCCCTTCAGCTGATCGGGCGAGAAACGGCCGATTGCTTCAATGTGGTCTAAAGCAGCTGTGAGGTCGTCGGTTGCGTGATTGACCAGTGCCCTGACTCTCAGTATGCGGTCCAGCAGTGCCGGAGGGAGATGTGGGTAAATGTTCTCATCGAAGTACATTGTCTGTTGCAATGAATGGAGCTGCTCTCTGGTATGGTAAATGATGGTGCGGCAGCTGTGTTGGGAGGTGTACACGCCGTAGATGTGCGCTGCTGGTGTGTCTTGAGTCCAGCTCCAGAATGCCGCTTCCATGGTGGCAAAGCAAAATGTCGATAAAATGTCGATGAAATACGAACAGGTGAAATCAGTTGAAATCAAAAGGCTGAGGTAGAAAGTGACGGTAAATAGAGGTCATGATACAGTTGCATGGAGAAAATCTGGTAAGCAAGTCTTGGTGTGTGAGAAAAACAACAAAAGTCAGTCCGGTCATGTGAGAGTCACAACAAAGCAAGTGTCCAGTGCAGTATCATCTGAAGCTGCTGTAAAACGGCATCTGTAAATGCTAAATCTATACAAGATTGTATCCGTAAATAAATGTTGCATCTGTAGAGCAAGTGCTCGGTCAAGTTGAAAACGCTGAGATGTAAATAGTGACTCTGCATTTTTGAATTCTGTTCTAAGTTGCAGGGTGAAACGCGATGGGTGAAACTTCCGAGTGCTATTGGTCGGAGTCTAGCGATGTGTTGCGATGTATCCTGAAGTAATGAATGTCAATAGTAGTGATTGTTGGTTTGTAGGTGAGAAGTGGTGCTTCCTGGTGTGAAGTGTGTGGGTTGAGTGATGTCGTTGGTTGTAAAAAGGATAATCAAATATAGATATGTGGCTGAAATGTGGTGTCTCAGGTGACTCTCATGGCGCCGGATCTTGGTCAACTTGGCGAGGAAGTAGTTGCTGTGGAGGTGGATACGATGGTTGTTTGGGTCGTATGGGTGTTGTCTGAGGCGGTGGTGGTTGTGATGGTTTGGTGGAGGGTGATGTTTTTGGAAAAATTCGTGGTGGCGCTGGAATCGGTGGTGTTTTCGGTGGTGGTGGTGGCGGTGGTTGTGATGGAGTTGGATGTAGTGGAAAGATGGCAGGTGGTGCTGCTGAAATGTTTGATGCGGTTTTGTCTGAGGGTGAGTGCTGCAGAGCGAACACGCTGTCGCTGGTGTCCTCTGTAGGTGTAAGAGGAGGTGGTGCTGTGCGGGGTGAGTCTGGTCGTGTCGTCGGGGAGGCACGTGAAGAGTGTCGAGAAGTGTGGTGTTCGGTCTGGTGGCTAGGTGAGTGGGTTCGAGTCGGTGCTGGTGAAAGTTGACGTCTTGTCCTGCAAGAGGAGCGATAGTGTGTCGATCTTGTCGATCTCTCGCGACGGCTCTTTCGTGACTTGGTAGTAAGAGAGCGTCTTGTCCGAGAGCGTCTGGAGCGAGTAGTGGAGTGTTGTGATCGCTTGGGTTGTTTGCGACGTTTTGTGTGTTTGGTGAAATGCTTGGGTTGTTGTGGAGAACGTGTGCTGTGGGAGTGAGGGCTATTGTGTCTGTCAATGCGAGGTGGTGATGTGCGGTCTGAGTGACGCCTCGGAGCGGCGACTTGTCGCTTTTTGCGTGTGTGTCGTGAGTGTGATCTGGAGCGTTGAGGTGGTTGATGGGTGTGTTTGGCGCTGTGTGAGTGTGATGCTGCTGAGGAAGTGCGCTGCTGCCATACTAGGAGTGGCTGTTCTGATAGTTTGTGATGCTGAGGATGGTGTGGTCGTTCTTGTAGTCGTATCGTGGATCGATTGGTGGTAAGTGATGTTGGGTCGGTCATGGGTTGTCTGGGGGATGGAGGCGTGTTTGATCGTTCGAAAGTGGAAGTAGATGTCGTGTGGGCCTTGTCCAAAGTGGTGGTCAATCGTAAAACTTGGTGTTGGAGAGTGGTTGGTATGTGTTGCAATCTGAGACATTGGTGGTAAAAGGTCTGCTGGTGCTCCACGGTTGCTTTGATCGAGGGCAACAATGTTTGGAGCTGTTGGATTCTTCCTGGTAGGCGTGGGTCTGGGTTGTTTGTGTCAGTTTCTGCGAGTTGTAATTGCCTGATAGTATCATGTAGTCGGTTGAGTTGAAGTACCATCAGCCGGTTGATCTGGATGTTTGTATCGCGCAGCTGTGAAATGATCTGGGCATCCAGGGCAACGAGGGAATCCATCGCTATGTCTTCGTCAAAAAATCTGTACACGAGTGGAAGGCTGAGTTAAGTTGAAATAGCCGAGCTGCAAGTACATCAAGGTGGAACCGAAATGGTCATCACGTTCAAGTTCGACAAAAGGGACCACAGAAAAATCATCAAATTCAACAAAAGATGCAACAATCCAGAATAAATCTCGTAAATGCACTGAGGAGACGAATTAGACGGAATAACATGGATGGTCTGTACACAGCACTGGCGATGTGTCAGTTGTCGCAAGTTTGATGTGTGTGGCGTGTGTTGAAACAACATGAGCTCCGCTGGCAATCGATCTTGTTTTTGCTGCACTTGTGGAAGAAAGCTGTAGTGGGATGTGGTGGGTTGGAGTCTATTGCTCACAACTGCTGAAACGACAAGAAGCAATAAGCCAATATGTAAATATGTACGAATTGACAATAAAATACAAAGCCATCAATAGTTCTGGATGTTCTTCAGCACCAAGTAGTCCTGGGAAGCTCTGTTTGGACTATCATGTACTGCTGTTCTGTGTTCTATGTCTCTTTGTCTGATGGAGCCGGAGGTTCTGTAGTCATCGTACTGGCGTCTTTTGTGGCTGGAGGAGATGCCGCTGCTTGATGGGATGCTTTGTGAGGTGATGATGCTTCCGGTTCCACTTCTGGACTGTCTGGCTGTTGAGGTGTGTAAAGAATTCGCAAGACTTGCCATCGACCTTTGCAATCAAAAGGTGTTTTGTTGAGTGCTTTGGCTATGTACTTCCAACTGGGGCGAGCTCGCTTGTTGAGTTTGAAGGCCGCCAGTTTTTCATCTTCGCTGGGTTCCCAGCCTCCATTATCAGGATAAGGAGGTGACTCCGTGAGGATTTGTGCTGGTTTTGTTGATGGTACTGGTTGTGGAGTGGGTACTGGTTGTGGAGGCGAATTGGGCGAGCTGGTGAGGGAAATCGTTGTGATCGGTGGTGTATGTGGTGGCATGGGTTCTGTATTGTTCTTCTGAGGAAGGCGATGGTGAGTCGCTTTGGGCTTGTGGTGGTGTGGTGAATGCTGATGTGGTGAAGTGGGCGTGTGTGAGGGAGAAGGTTCTGGTTTGCACTCCTTGAAAGGTTTGCCTGTGGTGGGAGGTGGACTGCGACTGCGTGAATGAGATGGCTGTGGCTGCGGTGGTGGAGGAGTGCGTCTGGTTGGTCTTGGGGAAGAAGGTGGAGTGGTAATGGGTTGGTGGTGTGCATGCTGTGGTGGTTGCGGTGTAAAAAGTGGTAGGTTTTGAAAAGTGGTGGCAATGGATGTGGCTGCTTGAAGGTGTGCCAGAAGGAGTCGATGTGCAAATGCTGTGTCCATAGATGAAGTCATCGTCGTGATACTCGTCGTAGAGCAAATATAGCGCGGGCAGTTGTCAGGGATCGAGCTCAATATTCAAGATAATACAAAATGGCTGCGGGGCAGAATGCAAAGCAGGAAAATCTTGCGGACTCTCTTCGAAATGCTTAAAACCAACCAGGAAGGCTGACATGCTGTAAGTCTGGAAAATTGGAACGATAGTGGTCGTGAAGAAGATCATGTTGTCGGCATCAAGCTGCACAGAAATAAGATATTGGAAGAAAAGGAAGTTGGCATCGAAGAGTTAGAAAAAACCAAAATCAATATCAAAACCAGGCAAGCCGGCTGAGATTGTTTGAGGCTAGGTCGTCATCCGGGATATGGGGTGAAAAAGAACCTCGTGAGCTGAATAGGTTGAATTAAATGAAACTAAGCGGTGGCTTTGCATCGCTTTTCCAGGCTATCCCTTCTATTCTGGAATGTTTGGGATGTGCCACCCAGCATTTTCCTGGGGTGTATTTTACAATCCCCTCTCCTCTGAGCAGCAAGTCGTTCGCTGCGGATTCGCCACCATGAGTGACTTTCTGGCCGTGTCCATAGGCTTTGATCGTCAAAATGAGGCCGCTACGGTTCTTGGCCATATTGGAAGCATTGAAGAGGACGCGTGCAGCTTCAGCAGCATCATGGGGCTCATAGTTCGACAGTTCGAACGCCTGACAAAAATAGCCCACGTTGTGATCATCATGTAGAATGGATCGCACGATTTCTCCTGCTTCAAGTATTGAAATGATGTTGCCCTCCTCACTAACGTGTGCCGCAAAAATGTGCTTTATAGGTGGTATGTTCAGCGCCTCTCTCCGTGTAGGAGGAAGGATCGGGGCGTCGCCCCTGCTCGCTAATGTGGGGATTGTGAGTAATAGGAATGAGTAATGTTCTTCTTTGTTGGTGTCGTCGCTCCATTTTGTGTGTGTGTGTGAGAAGTTGTAGGTCGGTAAAGTGGGTGCTGTTGAGATGAGCTGCACTAAGTACCTTGGCTACGTAGGAAATCATGGGTTCATTTTTGACATCAAGTGCTTGTGCGTAGTGGTTGAGCCATTGGAAGACATCCAATTGTGCTGGATCAGTGGGTGGTTGGAATTTTGGAGGAGGCAAATTGTGAGGTCGACGTTGTACTGGAACTGTAGGTAATGGTGCTGGTGGTGGCGGTGTAGGTGTCTGTTTTGTGGAATGTTTGGGTGTGAACTGTGGGTTGGGTTTGAGTGTGATGCTGGAAGTACGGTGAGTTGACTCTGGAGTGTGTTTTGCAGTGGTAGCGGTAGTGATGTTTTGTCTGGGAGTGTGAGCATTGTCCTGGGTGATTGCTGGTGATGGTGATGTTTGTCTGTCTGCAGGCTTGGATTGTGGTTGAGAACTAGCCACGGATTGTGTGGCGGAGCTTCGACGTCGTGGTAGTGGAGAGCGTGTAGTGCGTAGTGAGCGAGTGCGGCTCCTGGATCTGGATGTAGCTTGTGATGGTGGGTTCTTGCGGTAACGGCGCCCCGTAGGGACCACACAGCTTACCACAGTGGAAAGAAGCTGCGAAAACACACTTGAGAAGGTTGCTCCGTGGAGCGTGATTTCAGGCTGCTTCGCGGTGTGCATTAGCCCTTTACATTTAGGTACAGCATTAGCCGAGAGCATTAGCACTTTATTGCAAAATCAACGTATGAGACAGCGTTGAACTGACTTAGAAGCATCAATGAGTGAAAATTAAAAATTGCAGGTACAAGATACTGCGTCCAGTATCTCTTCCAACCGAACACCATAGCTTTGTTAGCACGGCTAGGTGAACGGCCGCCGTGCCCCCTGCTACTGTACAGTGGTTGGAAGATTCGTAGGGTAGGTTAGAACGAGAACTAGAGTAGTGTCCTTGGAAACAGGATTGGACACACACACACACAGCACCGAGCTGAATGCGAGGTTTGGAGCGCCGCTGAGCTCTCCTGCGTGAAACTGTCATGCCCCAGGTGTCGTTGAATGTGCAATGGAAAACATAATTACATAGTGATCTTAAATTTCCTGTGCAGTTGTTTTTTAGAATTTCCATGACCTTGGCTCAGACAGAACACAGATTCACACGGAAGCTTGGCTGCTAGTGTGTTGTTGAAACATGTTGAAACCAGATTTGGTAGGACAAGCTCGGCCCTGCGCAGGAATGCGACGCTTATCTATGATGGGAGTTCTGGGTTTGCCCGCTGCCGCGTATGCAGCACGGACGGAATTGGGAGTTTTTGGTGTGGAAGAATTAGGCGCTCCACTGCCGCAGACAAGACTTCAAGCCATTGACGCTTTGCCCAGACTTGAGATCAACCACTTTATTTGTCAATCATTGACCCCCCTGGCAGGACAATGCTGGCACCGTTCCAGCAGCAGACCAGATGTCCTGCACGCCCTGCCCTGCTGGGACGCAGCCGGATGCCCTTGGGGAGAACTGTCAGGCACCAGCGGGCACCAGACTTCGACAGGAAAGTGACACAAATCAACAAGGACGCTACTACGGGCTCCTGGGCGTACTACTAGGAGCAATAACGCTACTAGGAGCAAAGGGCATCGCTACGAGGAGCAAGGACGCTACTAGGGGCTCTCTCATGCTCTCTCCGTATGCGGCCACTCTTGAGCCGAGCTCACGGACGAAACAAACCACCCCCAGCTATGGACTGCCATGCTAAAATGTCCATCCATAGGGGAGGCCTTCAGCACCACGACTGGTGTTTGCATTTACTTTCGGTAGGTAAGGGGCAATGAATGAGGCCAGGAGGATGCTTCCAACATGGTTTTAAGAATGCAAGATTTTAAGAATGCAAGACACAGGGCTTTAATAGGTAGTTATTATTGTTCTTTTTCGGGGGGCCTTGCCGCTTCAGATCCAGTTAAAGTCCTGGTGCGTACAGAGAATCTAGCAGGTTTATAGCTCTGTCTATTTAACAGTTCATATACATACAGTATATATATATTATATGATGTTGTTCCACGGCCTGCAATTGCTTCTACGGAATGAGGGGTGGTTGCACCAGGCTTGCCCTCCAGGGCGCTACGCGCAAGAAGCGGCAACTCCATCATGCCAGGCAGTGTAGAGCCAGCAAATTTGCTCGTGCAAAGTTGAGTTTGAGTAAGTGCCACGGCTGACATGGCCGCAGGCCTGTCCCATGGGTCGCTACAACCCGCTGCCGCGGCAATCACGTTGTGCCGTGTGCCCCCGAGGGGCGATGTGACTGGGCGAAGCAAAGGATCCTGGCGAAAGGTCTAGGGCAGGTTCAATCCGCTCCTGGATTGGAGGCAGCCGCTAAACACTAAACAGCCACAATAGTCCATTGCGGGTGATTGAACAAATCAGACTTGGAGATGATTGCCTGATCCCAGTTGCACTGGTGGCTACAACGGGACTGCAGCCACCTCCTTCTATGCGGATGCTGGCTTTTATTTGCTTGGGGAACAAGTTGACGTGTCTTGGCTCAGGTGGTGGAATTCTTTGCAATTTTGAACAATGAACGTTCTTGTGTACGGGGGTAGAGGGCTGGCAGGCTGAGAAGTATTTAATGGGTTAAATAAGAAGTAGACTATGGCACACTGGTAAGTAACAAGTGGTAGTTGAGACCAAGGTGGCGTTTATCAGCATCTGAGCATGGACACATGCAACAGATTTTCGGGCCAACTGAATGCTCCAATCGTGTTGGGAACATGTTCCACAATGCTCGAGCCCCAAACGGGCCTGTTGGGTTGACTGGCCTGCCAGTCAGCCCTGGTGGGTCGGTCCCGAGGTCGTTGGGCACTTTCAGACGAAGATGTTGTGCCTTTGCATGATGGCCATCATATGCGAGGGGTGTGTAGAGCTCCTTTCAGGGTGCCAACTGTCCTAAAATAGTGAACAGAGAAAGAGAAGAGAGGCAGAGTTCATGCAAATTGCTCTCTCTCTATATATAGTTTGGCAGCTGCGGCACTGTGAGTGGGCGACTACATAACAGACACACTTATATAACATATTATAACTTAATCTGTGTACAATTATTGTGACTGGCATGCTTGGCAGTAGCGAATTTGACTCATGATGCTGCATTGGCACTGCATTGGCGTTGCATTGACATTGGTTCTAAATCTTTGCTAAGGACATGCGCAGATTGTTGGGACAGTGAGGAGCCATTCCTAAGTTTCGGGCCCTTCCAATGCCCAGTGGCATCTGCATGCCGCGGGAACAACACTTGCCTCATGGACGAGGGCCAGGAGGCAATGGAAGGACCTCTTTGTGGTAGCTGCACTGTGGGTTACTTGACAGCAAGACGCCAGCTGCTTCAGTGCCGGGATTCTTGAAGAGATCATTCGAGTGATGTCAATACTTGACGGACCTGATATCAAGACTTATAACTATAATTACATTCAAAGTGTATATGTTCAATGTACATATTTATATTTATATACGTATGATGTTATATAGAGATATATAGAGTCATGTCAACTCAGTCTTCAGGTTGATTTGCTTACCGATCCCAATTCTTTCCCCAACTACAGTGTAGTGTAGTCGGCGTGTATTTCAACTTGTTTCAGTTTATTGTTTCATTGACGATGTTGGAACTTGTGCCTGCAGCATGTTCTTCCAGCCTCTAAGGCTTTCAGCGAACAGGTCCCGAGGAGCCTTGCAGTAGATGCCCACCAGATTGGCTGACCCTGCTCGTGATTGTCATCGTGAGCTTGGGTGGGATGTTGGGCCTTTGCGTGCTATCCTGGTCACAGGACAGGGTTGCGAGGGAATGGACTCAAACGAAGAATATGTGGGATTCCCCTTTCCAAATCAAGGAAAAGGCCCCAGTGGGTGTTTACTGCCACGTCACGACGGGACAGCTCTTGAGCCGATTGCGGCCCTCAACTGAAGAGTGGATGACAAAAGTGATGAATTGTCAACATGCCAGGATGTCTCCCACGGCAATTTGCGAGGCCCCTGGGTTGCAGCAAAGCAGTGTGTGAAGCTCAAGTACTCCATGAGGAAGCTGACTGAGGAATAGAATACTGTATAATACTGTATATAAGCGTATCAGTGTATCTCATTTGTGCAAGTACTCGCGACTTGTGTTGCTGAAGTCACCGACTCCCATGTGTAGCCATGCGAGCTGACACGAGAGCACTTTCCTGATGGCCCTAGACAATGGCACCAGCGCCATTGTTTGCAGTGTTGTTAGGAGTGTACTCCATCGTCTTGAAGATCCTTTGCAACTTCTTCGTCCAGCTGAAAGCCGTTGGTCAGGTGGGTCAGCCGAGACCGCTGTTGCAGAGAGGTCTCAGTCTTCAGACTCGCTGTCCTTTCCTACCGTGTCGGTCGTGTAGGCACGGTAGGTGAGCCAGCCCGAGTCTGACAGAATTCGGATCTTGGGTGCCCCACACTTGTAGTGGGCCATTGGAAAGTAATGTTGACTGACTCTTGTTGAATTGTTTTCTCGACACATCAGTGCGCAGGAGACAATTAAAGCATGGTCTAATAGATAGTGAACCCCCCAAAATCATACACACACACACACACGCGCACGTACGCACAGCACACACACACACATATATATATATATACGCCAAAATTAATGGGAGACAGAATGAGTTCAATCGCTGCCCTTTAAGGTGTTTCGCCCTCGGCCGTCGGCCGGAAAGGCATTTTCCACACGGCCTCCCCTCAAGGAACTACAGACCATCAGCAAAAATTGTATGGTGATATATGGGATATTATGGGTTTAGGATTTTTCTCAAGGTTCTCTTGAAGAGACAAACGCTCACATTCTACGTTTATGTTTGCAGGGACAACCTCATTGTTGAAATCTGACAACTATATTCTTTAATGCGAAACAGCCAATTAGTGCAACTTAAACGCAATCAAGCAAGACAACAAAATATGGAAGTGACATAACGGCGGCATTGTGCACAATTAATTTTGTAAAGAAAAAGCGACAGGAAGAGCGCCGAGCATCCCCAGAAGTTGAGTTGATAAGTGCTTTGGATCATGCATGGGATGAACAGCTAGAAACATGCAATGACATTTCTGAGACAAACACACATAATCAAATTTGCAAACCCTGCCATCCTGACAGGAATCGGGTGGCTTGTCACTTCCTGACCCTGTTCACTGTTTCCTTTCTGGGTTCTCTTGTGATACTCATGTTTTTCTTTGAGTCGAAGCCCTGTGCCACTTTTTTCTATCATGTTTTCTGGCTTCTATGTTGCATTGTTTGAGCTTTTTGATTATACCTAGGAACTCCTGGTGTTACCTTTTTACGTCGTTTCGTGAAACTCAGTAAATTTACGTCGTTTTCCAGAATTTACGTCGTTTGAGTTTTTTTTCGTCGTTTCGTTTGTTTGGTGGATTCCCATTCTGCACATAGTCGTTCACAGTGCTTTTAACTCTGCATAGGTTGGCAAATCCTGTAGACAGGAAACTGGACCAAGGGCAAAGGCAAACATTGCTCCAAAATCAAGTAAAGCACAGTGAAGAACCATAGACAATGTCCAGAATGACAACCTAGACTCTCTTCTCCCAATCACCCTTGCCCCTGACCCTTTCGTTCTAAACTCCCGTAATGCCTCTTGAACAAGAGGCCTGCTTTCACTAGCCACCAGCTAAGCACTCGTTCAAAAGTCACACGTGTGTCCGATCTCCGAGAAAGCCGACTAAGTCGGCCCACAACATCTTCATTCATGCAGCAGTCGAAACATACCGGACTCAAGGAAATCCCACTGCCAGACTCAATCTGCAAACGCAGCTCGACGAGTGTGTGACACTGAAAATGCAGCTTTGGAATTAAGGCAAACAGACAGAGTCTGTTTGCCATGGCCTTGTGCGCTAGAGTGGAATACCCAACCACAAAAGCATGCCCAACCTCGTAAAGCCTCAATGCACAATCTGGCGCCAGGAACAGACCATGCTTGTAGACTATATCGAACCAAGCTATGCCGACGCGGGTTGTGGACAAAATGGTGTCCAACACAAATCTTTGGTCATCACTCAAATTCTCTGAGTTCAAGAAACCTACTGTAATTGTAGCTATCCAGTCCATGATCAATGAAGTGTCTGAAGCCTTCGTGTTGCACCAGGGGTAGCTCGTTGAGCTCTTGTAGGAAAACAAACTTGGCGAGAAGCTCCTCAAGGAAGCAAATTTGTGCACAACTTGCAAGTAAACCTTGAAATGGCCGTAAGCCGTTGTCAATTTGTCATCTACCTTGCCACGACTGCCAAAAAAGCCATACCGCAAGAACTGGAAGATACAACTCGCAACAAAATGCCTGTGGATGCCCAGTTTCAGGTTGTGAAACTGGTCACACTTCAGAAAATATTCTGGCATGGATGCATCAAATGGGATCGCAGCCAGCAAGGGAGGTTCTTCAGGACGCCAAGGTCGTTCTGAGTAAAGGGTGTGTTCCCAAATAGGGTTTGCTGTGTAATCTTCAGCTGGAAGGTTTGCAACCCCTGCTTTACACAGGTGACACGAAGGAAGATCCCGCACACGGCCACGGCCTTCATATCCTCGGACCAAGCGACCTACTTTGGCATGCCACTTCAAGTCGCCTTTGGCAGCAACGCATGCAACCCTCCAATGCTCCGACCTGGCTTCAAAGCCTGTGCTGAACAAGCTGAGCAACTTCTCAGAAAAAATTGACAACAGCTTCTCTGTAATGACTTTTACTTTGTCTCCCAGCACACCTGGAACAACACAGAAAGGGAAATGTTGAACAAATGAAGGTCCCTTCAAGTTGGATCTGAGCGTTTTGGCCAGCTCATGTGCCTCTTCCGCCCCAGACAAGCAAACAGGTTCTCCACAAGATGGCGTGCATTTGTTGCACAAAGATGTATGCCCCTTCAGCCCCAAAATCGCTTCCATTGTAATGATTGTTGTATTTGATCTGCGCTTGCCACGGCCTTCATCGCCGTGTATGGCAACAGGGATAGTGTGGTGAAGATCATTTGCAAACTGGGCGAACAGTTCATGAGTTGAGTGGACTGTTCGGTAGCTATCCCAAAATGCCTTGAAACAGGCCTTGCCATGGTCAAGGTCAAAGCACCCAGTCAATGTAGAAGGGTGCTTATCCATGAGGTATGTAAGGAGCTTTGCAGGATCCAAATAAGTGACTTGAATGGAGGAGCCATCATCGAAAAACACATCAACCACGTCCAATGGAACATTCCACCCGATCCACTTTCGACGAACCATCCACATGGCATCTCGTGCAGCATTGTGGAGCTGAGATTTTTCACTCTTTTGTCCACCATCTAGTGCTGCACCATGCATCCGCCTGCAGGTGACTGCTGGGACCTGGGCGAAGCAGAAACCTAAACCTTTCCAAGCTACAAGGCCTCTAAGCAAAGCATGACAAAACCATAACATGACATAATAATTGTATCACATCCAGTCACATCCACTGTATACCTGCGAGAAAATGAACAGAGCAAAGTTGCAGCTAAAAATGTAAGCCTCCCACTCCGTCAGCAACTGCCTCTGCATACGCTTCTTCTAGAGACCTTTTCTTTTGGTCATTTTGCTGACCATCACCTGGCATGATTGAAACATGCAGGACCTGCCATGAATGCACATCTGAAACTTAACCAGTGGATATCTTCTTCCTGGGTTTTGGTGGTTTGGTAGGAGCCCCAGTGGACCATCTTGGGGGCTTTGGTGGTTTGGTCGGAGCCCCAGTAGACCATCTTGGGGGTATCCGAGAGGTCCAACCACCAAGCAACAAATGGCAAACTGTCAATACAAAAGCACTTGTCATTGCTAAGAAACATTGTCGCACGGTCTCCTAATTTTTCCCCGCTGTTCGTCCGCAGTAGAGTTGGGATCTGACGAATATCGAATTGCATATGCTCCTACAAAAGCATTTGGATGAATTGGCAACTAACTTTGCCAAGTGCATCTGGGCAAAATTGAAATCTCTAGGCGTTTGCCTTGTTTTTGTTTTTGGCGGCTGCTTTCCCCTTTGGGGTAGCGGAAGACTTTGGGGCTCCCTTTGGAACGGCAGCTCCATTGGAAGTATATAGATGAAGCCTTGGCCGATGCGGCCTTGGCCGCAGCGTTTTTGGCCCGCTGGCTTTGCCGCTTCGTTCCCTTCAGTTTAGACGAATCCTCCTTTGGGCTTGCCTTCGGCAAAGATGACCTGAAGGAGTGTTCAATCCCTCTGTAGATCAAAGGTTTAGTTCCATTCGTGCTATGGACAATCTCACCACCAAGGTCCCAGCTTTGTTCTTGACTCAAGGTTCAAGGCCTCCACCGCCCTTAGAATTTGTCACCCAAAATGTACACAACAAGAACAACAACCAAACACAAAATTAAGGTCTGTTCCGGAGTTTGGCATCGTGATACTGGGATCGCAGATTGTCCTCTGACCTGAAATGACAAAGTGGGTCTAAGAGATTAGTGGGATGTGTTGCTGCAATGACATCTTGGGCAACGACTCCTTGGAAAAACCCTCCACAATCCCATTCGTGTAGATCGTTTCAATTTCTTTGCAGATGGATGTGAGCTGATGTTTCAACTCCACCATCTTGTCACGGATCCTGGCACACAGCTCAGCCGGTTGAACCACCTCTGAGTTGCTAGAGGAAGGCGCTATGCAAAATCAAATTTACATCATACTGACCTGGTCTGCAGGTCAGACAGTTTCGGCGCATTGGTGCATACATCCAAAGAGGCTTGAAGTCCTTTGGCCCGTTTGTCAAGGCAAATCCTAAGCCATAGAATACATTGAACAAAGAAACCAGATGCAGCCAGCAACAGGGTCACTGAACAAACACCATGTTTGATTGTTTGAAGCATCAATTAGCATAGGGTTGTGCTCCGAATCATAAATGGACCACTCCCGTGTGAACAGCAGCAAGCTTCAACATCTTGGATGCAATGGTGGATGGCAATGCATCCAGCTCAAGCTCAGGCAAGCCAGCCTTTTTGCGGACTTGACTGGCATGGGCTGCAGCAGTTTCGCGCCTCTCGTCCTCGCTGTTGACTTCGGAGTCCAAGCTGAAGACCTCGCCTGCAAACAGAACCACAGAACTGGCGAAGGAAAACAGGCACGCAGACACGCATGGATTGAAACAAAGCCCAATCAAGACAGATATCAACACCTAAGAGCCCAACCTGATGGTACCTCTGTCTTGGGTGGGCTCAACCTGGGACCTTTTGGCTCTTTCCCCAATGGGGCACTGCCAGGGCAATCAGTGGCATCCGCTGTGCGGACCGGTTTGGGTCCCGACTGCGGTGGACCACCCAGACGCGTGGGCATTTCAAACTCGTCCAAGTCAGCTTGATCCCCTTCCTCCTCCCATTGAACTCGGCGCTTCAAATTGACCTTGCTGGATCGCCTCAAAAATAACCAAGGATTCTAAACATGCAAAGGAAAATGAGCAGCTCCACTCCACACCACTTCAATCAAGTGGCCGCCGACTACCTTTCACTGCCAACTCTGCCCAATAGAGTAGAATCCGTTCATACCTGTCCCATCGCATTAGACGTGGTGGGTCTTCTCTCGCCGCGGCCTTTACAGCCGTGATTCTCTGCCTTGGATAAAAGGCATGTGATTGGATGTTATACCCTCAAGCCAGAACGCAATCTCTCTACAAAAAACACTCTCAAACTCCGGAAAATCTTGGAACTCGAACGGAAAAAGAAGGTAGCAGCTTGGCAGATGAAGACACTCTGACCAGCAAAGCGATTCCCTCATGTAAGCTTCTGATACGTATTCCCCTTCCACCGTCAGCGAGTCCTCCAACTCATCCTCCTTGATCAACTCCATTTCCTGGATGAAGCTCTCCTTCCAAGCCGGGCAAGAGGAACATTCTTCAGAATGAAAACAAACACTCTTTCTTTAGAACAGACAGCCTTACTGTTACTCTCTAGTCGTTTATTGGTTTCTTTGTTTGCCAACACAGTCCGCGCAGTATCCGCAGCTTTGGAAGATAGTGGACAATTTGCCCCTACCCTTCTTAGACTTCCACTGCTCCAGCACAGCCTTCGAGACCTTGTGCTCACCTGTAATCTTCGAAGGTTCAAAGATCCTTCGCATTCGGGCCTTCACGGCCCCCTCCGACAATCGCAGCTTACCTGGCTCTGGAACCTCTGCCATTTTGTCATCTAGACCAGGCACATCAGCTGGGCAGTCTGCAGCAGTCGGGGGAACAACATGACCTGACCTGCAAGGAGTCGGTAGGGTTTTCACTTCTGAACATTGTGCCTTCTCCTTGCCTTGGTTGGTTTTCTCAGAAACCTCATGAGCTGATTCGGGCGCAGGTGGTCCAAGTCTGCTGGGATCTTCCTCACCCAAGTCAATGTGAGTATCATGATCCTTCAATTCAGCAAATAGGGCAACCTTGGTGATCTACAAACAGGGATAGCATTTGTCAACAACATCTCAAAGCAACATACTACAATACATCAAAGGCCAAATGCAAAGTCCAAGGAACCCCACTCAAGCTACTTTGCAGCGCATAGTAAATAGTTCGGTCGTCACCATCAAGACGTTGGTCATCAACACATGCAGAAGACTCACCCCCACCACATTCTGTTTCGAGAAGAGTATCGACCTGTTCACCCTGAACCTCCATGTACCCATCGACAGTCGCATACGAGCCTGGTTCTAAAGTTTCATCTTCTCCTTCTGGTGCTTCCAAACTCTGGTATCGTGACACCAAATCCTGCCAGCAAAAGTTGAGAAAAGACTCCTTTATTTTTTGAATGTAAGAAGATAATTTGAATCACGGACCTTGGACCAGAGGTTCCACATGATTGATGACAGAATAATTGGTCAAACATGTGTTCACCAAAAATGTAAGTCCCTGGCAGAAACCGATCAACTTAGCAACACTTGGGTGAAGAAAGAACATCATGTGGACTGGAGGAATTCACAACAGGTAAGTCAACCTGTGAGTTGAGAAGAAACACTAATAAAACGATGTCCTAATAAAACGATGTCCTGAAGTTCGTTCTTAAGGTCTTCATCGAACTCTGTCTTTGTGAGCAACAAGGCTGGTTGATGGTGAACCCCTGCAAGACCACCAACAAGCGTCTCGGCTGACCAGATGCTTCTCATCTCCGGACGAGCGTTCATGCTACCTAAAGCTAAAGCAGCCCCTCTTGAACCAGCACACCCTAACAAAAATAAGCCTTGAAGCTAGGAAGTTTTGGCTTGAGAAATTGAAACACAGAGCAACTTCATGCAACTTCATACTATAATGAAGTGCAGAGAACCCTAACGCCTTTCTCCACAAATTTGGTCATGTCCGACGTGTATATGCTCCAGCAAAGTGAATTTCAGGGATTGACTGTGCCCAATGCTGCATTGAACACATCAAGAACCATTACAACATTGAAACAAAATGACCAGAAAAAAAATACGCCGTTTGGACGGTAAAATACGCCGTTTGGACGGTAAAATACGCCGTTTCAAATTCTGATTTTTTCACCACAGTAGCAACATAAACACAGTCGTCCCTTCCATGAAGCCCAAAGAAGCTTCCAGACTCACACAGTATCGTGAATTAAAGATAGCAGGACGAAAACCTATTGTCCACTTCAGCAAACATTGAAGGGAGTTTCACATCCCCTATGGTGCGAACATATCGCAAGACCGTGCTAAGCTCAGCCTCTTCCCACATGGGCTCCCGCGCGCCCCGTAGAAGACCCTGCACTAAAGCAGGAGCTGGGTCCACCTGAAGCAGGAGGGTTGCGACAACACTTGACTGCCAATGCGGTTGCTATCTCCCCAAATCGACACTGGCTAGCTTGCAAAAAAGAAACTGCTTTCGGAAGGTCAATGCCAGTACCATGCCACAGCATCTTGGGAATGAGGTCAACAATAGCCCTTGCAAATTTTGCAGGATAAATCCTGAGTCTGTGGCATTCTAGGCAGCCGACCCAACAGCACTAGCGATTCATTTACCATGGTCAAAACAAAACAAAACAACAACTTGGCTAGTAAAGAGGTAAGGACCAAGGATCTGACTAGCCTTCAAATTTGGAGTGCCAGCCCAACGCTGCTTACCTTTTTGATCTACATATCGTCGTGTTGTTGCTACACGGGATGCAAATCGGGATTTGGCCTCCACTCCCCGTTTGTGAAGCCTTCCAGCGCCTAGGTTGTTTGTCAAGAGCATCGTAGGTTTCAGCGATGGACCTCCAAAGGACTGCATGTTGAAGGAGAGGCGGTAGACCTGCACCAGGCTGCCAATCTTAAACTGCATCTTAAGGTTCTCCCAAATTCCCACACGTATTTTTCTTTTTGCATACAGTACTCATATTCCATTTTGTCTCTCCTGTTTCCACCACTGCTGGAAAGGTACCTTACAACCAGCTCTTCTCAAAGCACGAAGGGCCCAACAAAGACGAGGGTACGCAGTGACAATCGAAGAATCTGGGTTCTCGAAAATGTACGTCCCTCCCAGCACCCCAATCAAGAGAAGTAAAAGAGAGCATCTTGAACACATTTTGTTGGCACGCCGCACACTCGTATGTCTAGTTTGGCCCTCTGGGACAAGTTCACAACGTTGGCTTGTATGACGGTTCACCACTGTGAAGCTCGAGCAGACCATTGCCAAAATGGTGATGAAGTCATCTTTTCCACACAGTACCAGGACTATAGCTAGCCTCAATGAACGGTCAAGGTGAGGAAGTTTAGGTGCAATTGCAGGCTAGAAAGTTCACAACTCACCAAAAGAAAACATTATTGTGTTTGTCCTTTTCGCTGAGCAGCAGGAAACCGGCTTCTCCATTCATGTCCATACAGGATCGCTTTTGCTCCCCAGAAAACGTAGAATCCCTACCCTTCTGAGGATGGTCATAGTCTGTATCGAAGGCTCTAACCTGGTACCCCACAGCAAATGCAGTCTTGGAAATTCTAGCTTTGCCACTAAAGAATTCCACCAGGTCCAAACCACCGACGCAAAAGTCTGCGGAGACCGGGATCCATGAAGCAAGAAGAGTCAGCCAAACAAAATCCTTGGATGAGATCGATAGGCGAACCTGAATGACCTTTGCCAGAAAGAAAAACTAGCAAGTATTGACAGGCAAATCAACTGAACTGAGACACCGCTGGAGCGCCAAGATCCAGCATGTGCAAGCATGCTTGGAAAATTACTTCTTCCGATCGCATGGCACTAGAACTGCTATGATGCTGCTTGATCAAAAGTGGACCACTGGCAAAAAAACATTCAAAGTTTCGGCTCCTATCTGAAAGCATCCAACAACGGAGTGTCAACACCCAAAACAAAAATGCCAGCAAGACTGTGGAGCCCGTGCTTGGCCAGCATCGCTTGACCCTTTCGTAGGACCATCCTCGCGAACAATTTTATTCAATTGGTTGTATTGACTACTTGACTACCATCCACACGCTCGTAAACAACAGCCTTCAAATGAAACAAAGCTGCCTTGCAAATCTATCCCACAGCCTCCATCACCAGAGACCTGGCAAATCAACATGTGTCCGCAAAAGGAACTTGCTGTGAGCCTTGACTGAAAAGTACACTAGTTGTTTTTTCCTCAACGCACATGAACACTCCCTTGCCATACTGCAAGCTGCTAGGAACTTTGGATCTATGGATGGAGACCTGTCATTGAAGCCAACAAGTTATTGAAACCGTCCAAATCAAAATCCCGGCTGTAAGTCATAATCACTACCGCACAGGCACCATCACGCAGGTCAAAGCAGTCAGCTGGTCTACCCAAACAGGTTTCATGCATAAGCTCCCACGTCTGCGCTTCAGACTTGTATGCAATCCCTCCCGCTTGGAGCCAGCTCCCAAATCACAAAGGCTCATGGCTCACGCAGGCATGAACCTGACATGATCACAGGGGACTCTAACATCACTCCCACACAAATCAGCTCAGATAACCCATAAACCCGTAAACAAAAAACAACAAGTTGCGGACTTGAAAGAAATTTGTCTCCAAGAAACGGACTTCATCAAGATTCAAAAACTCACCCACTTGCTCACTTGCAACCGCATGGTAGAACTCATAGGTCTGGCAAGTGTCATCATTCTCCCGGGCCTTGGCGTAGATAGCAGAAGAAGCCAACTTGAAGAAGCAATCCTGCGCCCACAACAACTTCGCAAGAAATACACAGTGTTTGTTGCTCAAAAGGCCAGCACTTTTACCTCCAAAACAAAAATGTACCCCAACCATTTGGTCCTGCAACGCCGACTGCTTCACAAGCTTCGATGCAAGGTGCTCCATGTAGATGTCACGAATAGCCTTGATCTTTGGAGCGCCCACGTAGCGGCGAGCAAAAGTCTTGGAACTCACCTCCTTGGTAGCCTCCTTGGCCTGTTCGGTATTGTCCTTCTCAGCGCTGTTGTTCTTCTCAGTCTCAGCCTCAGCCTTTGTCTTCCGTGCCCTTTTAGGCTTTCGTTCATCACATTCATTTTTCGAAGACGTTGTCTTGGAACCAGACTCAGCCTCAGCGCCCTTGACTTTGGCGACCTTTGCCTCACGAATCGCCTTGGCTGCATCAGCTTTCACCTTCTTTGCCACAGCCTTAGCTTTGGCAACTTGCGACTTGGCTTTGGCCAATACCTTCTCGACCTTCGCCTTAGCCTTGGCTTTCGCCTTGGCTTTGGCTGCAGCCTTCGCTTTTGCTGCAGCTTGCTTTGGAGTGACGATTGGGTCCCACGACTCGTCTCCCTCCACATAGTCCCCCAGTTTGGTCTGCTCTGTGTCAGGCAAGTCAGCGCCTGTTTCGCCCCCCTTCTTCTTCATCCTGAAGTCAGAATTCAACTGCTCCCTGCGCAAAGTCAAAGGTGGCTCCTGCGAACAAGGGCAAAGGACACCTACTTACTTAGACCCAGGCCAACCCTTAGTTCAGCTTTCCCAGTGGGAAGTTGAAAGCTGAGAGTAAAATTTCAACAAATTGCAAGCAGCTCTCCTTCATCTCCAAAAGCTTGGCCACATCTGGGTCTGCATTCTTCTTGGCAGCCATTGACTTGCCCAAAGAAGAGCTGTCCTCCTTGGGCTCCTCAACATGGTTGCCAGTAGTGCAGGCTTGAGAAGGCAGTGCTTCCTGCTGGGACGAGGAGGAAGAAGCTACCACATTCCCACTGTTCTGCTCCAAGGTCGCTGAGGCAGCAGGCACCACATCACATGGTTCAGCCTAGCTTGAAATGAATGGGATTCCGTGAAAAAACAAACTTGTTGACAAAAAGGTGGTTTGCATTTTGCATGCCATATGCTTTGGTGGTAAGTATCGCCCTAACAACTTTTCAATTGTGGTTTACCATCTGAGGAGCAGTGGACAGGCAGGGTGTCTCCTTTTTTTCTGACTTCATGGGCTCCTCGACTTCTTGAGAGTCATCGATCTCGATAGGTTCACCCAATCTAAATGGTACGGCCGCCGACTGGACCTCCTGCGTGTCCATCGGCAGGGTGTCCGAAGTGTCAAGGCAAATACCTTCAGACCGAGTTCATGTTCTTTTAAAACAACTACAGCAAAACAGAACCACACCAAACACAAACAGCAAAACTTACAGAAGTTTGGCACGATACTAGACTTTCCACGATGCATCTCACGCTGCGCCATCTTGAAACTGCAGGGGTGCTGTCAGGCTAGGCTTGTTTGGTTTTTACTACCGACCCTTGTTATGCAAGTAGCACTTAACAAACAATAAGCTGAGCTTCCAAAACCAGGCCTGACTTGCCGGATCTTGGATAGGATTTCCTGCCGGATCTGGTCCTTTGCCGGGTCATCACGAGGTGGAAGCTGAAGGTTCAGGTTTGGTAACTCACCAACATGCACAACCCCTGTGCCAAGGTGTGAATTGGTCTGACCAGGAGTCACGACAGCAGGAGTTGTCTTGGGATTCCCAACTGCCTCTGAAGAAACCGCACCAATACCAGCTGAAGAAGGATGGGATGAAGGCATTTCATCCTTTGGGGGTTCTTCAGTGGCATTCTCCTGAGAACGATGAGGATCAGGAGCATCGCCCTGAGAACCACCATGGGTCTGACGTGGGTGAGTCGCAATGGGCATGATAAAATCTTCAACGTAATCAGGCTCAAAGGCAGGTTCTGCCACGAGAGGCTTGTGACACAGATAGGCACAATCTTCCATGCAATCCTCAAGGACAGGTTCCTCTGGCACCTGTGTGCTAGCGTTCTCAAGAGGTTCATCCAGGTACTGACTGTCAGTGTACTCAACAGGTTCATCTGGCAACTGGCTGTCATTCTCGTGGCAGTCACCAGGAGGTTGATCTGGCAAAAACTGGGCGTCATAGTCCTCAATCGGATCATCTGGCTGGGTGTCAGGGTACTCGATGGGATCATCAGGGTACTGGCTGTCAGCGATCAGGATGGGTTCATCTGGCAAATGATCATTTGGCAAACGCTGGCTGTCCACGACCCTTTCATCATCGACAGCATGACCACCTGAGCCATCATTGTCGTCCCCTGGGTCTGATAAACCATCTCCAACACCAGCACCATTGACATTGGCATTTCCCCAGGCATCATCAAGCATTCCCCAGACTTGCTGAAGTTCACTAGCCTTGTTTTGTTTAAGGCCGCGAATGAGCATGACCCTCCCCCAAAAGCAAACAACAAAAACAAAAACATAGACAGACAGCCATGAATGAAAGCAAAGAGACTCGTGGAGCTCCTGCGCCGCTGAGCCAGCGTCGAAGCAAATGGCTGAACAACTTCTTTAGTCCCCATGCATCGACCGACTCGTGTCCACTCGATGCTCCCAGCCCAGAGATCTGGCGAAACTGCTGAACCTGTCAGGCAAGAAAGTGACAGCAATTCAATGATGTTATCCAATGTTTTTGCTACAAATTAATACAGGCTTTCCATAATTATTTGCTGCATGGTTATTTCCAACACTTGTCCTGGTTTCTGATCAAGTGAATGCCGAAGGTAGCTGGCAAAGCGCTTTGAGGAATCCACCACGCCGCCACTAGCTCCAAAGCCCTGCAGTTACAGACTAGGCTCTTGCAGCTCGGCACCCCTGTTTGGTTCTCCGGCCATTTAGTAATCCTTCCCTTTGCCCTGACAATGTTGCGGATCACAGGGTCATTTTCCAGCATCTCTGCTAAGTTGGTCATGTGTGCCAACAAACACCTAAAGTAAAAGCGGCAAAGCGGATTGAGCCTCAAAATACTACTATGGCCGGAGTGCAACATTTATTCAAGTGCTGCCACTGCTGCAATTGCCTCACAACGATGAACCACAAACATGTCAGCAGCACACATCCGATTGATGCCACACGCTCCCAGTTGGAGACCGACATAGCTGGTGAAGCCTTTATTGAGTAGAGGTAATTGATGTCACTTGGACACTTGGACGTAGAAACACTGACAATCTTCCCAACATTGATCTTGCCAACCGATTGTTTCATCTTGTAGAATCTTTCTCCATCTTAGATCTGCTTAGATCTTGATCCGGTTGCAAATACCAATAAAACTAGCCAAATAGCAAAAGCGCTCGCAAGCGAAAAAAGATACAATTTCTCTGAAAAAGCGCTTTTCCTTGAAACAGCAGAAAAAAGTAGCCCTTTGGAGTCAGCAGGTATAGTTGTTGAATGTTTTTTTTGTTCCAATCTCATGTTCCTCAATTTCTTTCTCTAAATCGTATGTTTTAAGCACACATCATTTGATTGAATGTTCCAAAGAGTACTTTGTGGGTTTAGGTCGGGCACCTCAAGGCCTAATTATACGTTCCATGTGCGCCATGTCCGAAGATGTCACCAGGGATACACCTCAACGCGCCAGGTGACAGACCTCAACGGTGTCATTAAGGAGACCTCAGACCACCCAGTCGGCTTCGTCCGCCCAATCGGTGTTTCGCTTTTTCATGAGCAAAGTGAGAGGAAGAAAAGATCAGAAAGGAAGGTGATTGGGCCCAAACTGCCCAAACACCTGTTCTTCAATTTGTGTTTCCTCTCTTTGAGCAGCCCAGCCCATGAACTGCGTTTGGCCGGAAGGACTTGGGTGAAGATGGCATCACTCGAGCAATTCTGACCTCCCCAATCGCATTGTCATTGGGCATCCGGGCAGCAGAAGAAGTTATTCAACTTTGTTATTTTATGTTATTTTATTGAATTCCCTGTCGTGTTACCCTCTCATGGTGGTGTCAATGGTGCTCATGCTTGGAAAGCTGCACTTAGGCATTGGTGATGTGCTGGAGAACCCTTCAACATCTATATTTTCGCTAGACGCTCGAGCTTCAAGTTCAGCAGCTGTTGAGCCTGTGTTTGGCAGTGTTTGGATCAATGCTTGCTGCTTGCTGCCTACTGCATTCAGGCTGATTTGGGAACGGTCTTCGCAAGCCCTTAGCAGTGTCCATATAATGTAGTAGCTTACTTGTAGGTACTGGCTACCTAGCTTCTACTAGCTGCCTAGCTACTACCTCTTAGCGGCCTACCCCCCTTAATTTACATACAAAACATTGTGTCATTCGCCCCCGCAAGGAATGTTTGATGATGAGCGGCGGCACCAGCGTCTCTCAAAGCCTTTATTTGAAGGTCTTGGGTGCCTTGGCGAGGGCACAGCGACTGCACATCCGTCCATGACAGTCTTCGGCTCTCGAAGAATCTGAAGAAAAGATAATTTGCGTCCTTGCTCCTAGTAGCGATGCTAGGAGCCCCTAGTAGCTTCTTGTTCCTAGTAGCGATGCCAGGAGCCCCGAGTAGCTTCTTAGCTTGTTCCTAGTAGTAAGGCCAGGAGCCCCTAGTAGCGTCCTTATATATTACAAAATCCAGTATTTCCACTGAAAGATCTCCAAACGGATTGTGTCTATTTTTGTTCGGGGTTGTTTGGTCAATGTGGTGAAGCTAAGTGCAGGCGCTTTGCTATTTCTGCCAGCCTGCCTTCTTCTGACGTTTTTGGTGGTGGCTGCGTTCACCGTACTCTGGGCTGTTTGCCATCGCCGTCCTAAGCGTCCACGTGAGCGGTCATTGAAATTGCGCACCTCGGCGGACGTGGACATCTCGGCTTCAGGAACCCGGAAGCGAAGCAATTAGAAACAAGAAGCTACTAGGAACAAGTGCATCGCTACTAGTAAC
>CAXAMN010027694.1:131278-218288 GCA_963970005.1 Durusdinium trenchii
ACTTGTAGCAAGGTGCATCGCTAATTACTAGTAACAAGGGCACCGATACCAGTAGCAATGCCAGGAGCTACTGGTAGCGTCCGGTGGGGTCTAATAGAACCGGATTCCTTATAATGTTGATCTTAATTAGTCAGCACCCCCCCCCTAGCAAACCTTTAAAAAAGAACACTGGGCGAACAAACTTGTTATTATTCCGATCCATTTTACTAATTAGGATGCGACATGATTCTGTCAGATGAAACTGGGCACTAAGCACTGTCCATACAGGTCATGTTGAGCTTAGACAGGTCAACTTCTAGGTTTGCAAAGGGGGAGGCCTCGGCAGACTGCTTTTGGATTACTCCTTGTTTTGGATTTACCCCTTCTCACAGGAAACACGGCCACACCAAGGGTAGCTTAAGCACACTAGAGCCCAAGCTGCACTTGCTTGGCATGGCATTGCAGATGATTGTCAAAATATCTCAGAGACAAATTGTGGTAGAGGAAATCCGCCACAACTCCAACTGCTTTCCATTTTTTGGTTGGCCGGACGAAGGGAGATGTGCACTTTCGACCGGCTTTTTGGTGCTGGAGGGCACCGGATGGCCAGGTATCCTGCTGTCCTTCTCTTCAATTGGTGTCTTGCAGCTGTACTTTCTGCAGCCCATGGTGACTTCGCAGCTACTGTCAGTGTACAACTGCCAGTCCACGGACGAAGGACCTTCGGCCTAAAGAGGTTCTTTTTGTTGTTTTTTTTGTGTTTCGTTCGCACACCGTTCACATTCATGGAACTGTGATCTATGTTCAGTTCCGCCTTCTCCCAGGAGGCGGTTTGCTTGACACTCCACGGTGGTCTCTGGATATGAGCGCCTCAGTCAGAAGCCACAAATTATGTCTAAAACATCACTTGATAGAGACCTGGACTCAATCTTGGAGTATATATATATATATATAGTATATATATTTCACCCTGCAAGGGGGAGGGCAGAGGTCTTAGACACTTGATTTTCAGAGATGGACTCGAAGATCAGGTGTTGATTGTTCATCGGCAGTGCATCAGCGTTGGCAGCTGGTCACAGCAGTGGGCTTGTTGCTGTGGTCCTTCGGTATACCTTTTCTCCTGCAGCTCGGACAAGGGGTGCACTCCTTGAAAAAGACAACAATACTTGTAGTTGACAAGGGGTTAGTAAGTACACAACACTGTAACTGTAGTTGACTGAGTTTGCCGCATTTGGCTTTTCAGTTGTTTTTGGCTGAGCTCAGCCGGTAAGACGTTGCAGAATCTGCCCACAAATATATACTACAGTAATGGAAAGCTTAAGCTCGAGCTAGATCTGTGCCGGAGTGGCCTTTTGTCCAGCAATGTCCTGCCTGCGAAGGTACCTGATTCCAAAGTTGCGCCTCGGTTGGGAATAAGTTGATCCGACAGTCAGTCATGTGAGCTTGGGCTTTTGGGCTTTCTTTCAGCATGCGACCCATTTTTGACACCAGGATTCTAAAGTGGACCTCGTATACTTTGCAGAGCAGGGAGATGTGGAATGTCTTTGGTTTCCTCTACGATGGCCGCTTGGATCCGTTTGGTGCGTCGAGTGGGGTCGTGTGTCGCGCTTCGGTCTCAGGATTTGAGCCCGACTTCTGGTACTACGAGTCGTGGATGATGTTGCAACTCGTTGGAGAACTTGAATTTATGATGAACTATGCCCAGGCGTTGACAGACCTGCAGCTCATATTTGCAGATTTGCCATGTGTTCCATGTCCTTCCCATGGGCTTCAGTAGGGCCCACTGAGGAGAAAGACTTACATTTTGATTGCTGCTAACATTTTTTGGTTGAGCCCGGAAACTCGCACCGTGGTGCTCTTGACATTGGTGATCTACTTCCGCTACATGCATCTAAGCTTCTCGGCCACCCTTTGGAATGTCCCACCCGTTGCCCCCAACGATCTTTGGCATGACAATTGAGGTACAAAAACTACTGTTTGCCGACCGGAAGTAACGAAGTCAATCATGAGCAAGAGGGAGTGCTTGCATGTGCTCCTGGGATTTCCTGGGTATGTTGCAGCTGAGGGGATCTACCTTATGACAATCGCGCCTACATGGGTGTGGACAAATTGCAGTTTCAATCCTTGGCCACATTTACGTGGATATTGCTTGGCCGATTATTTCGCACCACGCGCCTTGGAAAAGAAACGCAGTAAGAAAGCTCGTCTTGGGTGAACTATACCGAGTACCCATAATTGCGCAGTGTGAGGAGGCACCATCAACTCATCACCGCGTAAGGCTGCAGGCGACAGACAACGCAATTCCTGAAGAATATTCACCAATTTTCTATTTGCCAGCTGCCATCAACTTCCTCATTCTTGTGGGCAGCGCCTTGGCAAGCCACCAGCAGGAAAACATTCACAAAGCATCCTGGCACATGTAAGAGGCTGAAATGCATTGTTCAAAGTGATGTGCAGCAAATCAGTGACGTGAGGGAGGAGGGCGAGGGCCGCGAGGGCCGCCACCTCAGGAGCAACCTATCTCGTCATCCGGGACCTGATTTGGCCTTTGCAGAGTCCACCGACCCTGTCGCTTGGTCCAGTCGACAGTCGGGATGGTCGTTGCCACAATGTCGTGGATGCCACGGGGGGGTTGGTCGGCCTGCCGTTTGGAAGACCTGCAGGCTGCCACAGTGGTTGCGAAATCGATTGGATCATAGGGTGCCTTGGAAGTATTTTCAGGAGTGGTTTGGGCCTCCGCTCGCTCTCCCAAACCACCCTAAATAGCTCAGCTCAACTTATTTGTATTGACCAATGCGTAGACTCAGTGATGGGCGGGACTCCTGAAGCGTGGGTCTTGGAGAATTGGTGCAGGTCACCTTCTCTTTCATCCCGCCAGTGGCGACCTTAGTTGGTTCACTCGTTGGTTTTAGGATGGCTTGGTGAAGCACACAGCAACAGAGTTGGGGCCGCAAAGCTGTTGCCCCCGCTTGTGAGGCTGTTGTCGAGTCAGACCAGCGCCACCACTTTTTGAGAGCCTTGTCTTGATAGAGGGAACGCTGCATTGGACCGTGTGGCTACCCGTGAGTTTGGTGGTTGCACATTGCACACGTTTTGACCAATGACTGTTTCAGGGAAATCGTGGCAACGCAAGTCTGTACAGAATCAATGCCACCTCAGTCAGGTGTGGAACACGGAAGCCTTTCAGGGCAGCACATGAAAGAGCTGGCAGAAGACTGGAGTTTGACAACTTGTGCAGCCTTGCCCAATCAGGCGTGCTGTGAGTTGCACCATTTGCTTCACCGCAGAATGAAGCCCCCTAGGACGATGGACACTTAGTGGACACCCTGGAACCGCCCGAAAAAGACATGTGACGTGTGGCCTGGCCAGGAGCGCGAGATTTTGAAAACGATTCTGACGGAAACAGCTGAAGTCCTCCTGCGACGCCATGAGATTGTCCACGGGGAGGCTGGGACGGCTGGGAGCTGTGATGCTTTTGTGGTCAGAATTTGTTGTTTGGGAGTGTGTTTGCTTGTCGGACTATGTCAGCAGTAGTCGTTGCATGGCCTGGTTGGTTTTGTTTCTCTTGGATGCCTGGTTGCCTTGGAGGGCGCTCAAGTGATCTACTTGCAACCTGGCAGTGTGAAGACTTTCACTGCTGGTCACATACTGTAGCTTTGCACGCCCTCCATGATTGAACCTAAAGCTGTTCGAAAGAATGTACGACATGTGTTTCCTCAACATGTCCGCTTTGTATGTTTAAGACCCAGCAAGTTCTCCAACATGGGCCACTGTCAATTTTCAGGGTATGTGCAAGGCGGAGTGATACATTGCACGTGTTTGAATTTTGTTGAGCTAGAATGCACCGGGCAACGTGGGATGTAAGTTCACACATTTTGCACTCCTGCCGCTGCTCGGCTTAGCTCGGGGTAGAACGGCTCGGAAGATCCCATAGATGCGGTATCCCAGACCCACAGCCTCGGATTTGCTAAGGCCAACATTTCTCCTTCAAATGGAGCGGGTCATTGTCGCGGCCATGCTGCCCGGCAGTCCAACTTGTGAGTTGATGGCTTTAAGCAGTGATGTGGCGCGTTTTCGTTGTTTGGTTTGACATGTTGTTTCGGAATAAGGTGCTACGCAGTGAAATCCCGCATCATCAATGAAGAAGTGGTGACTTATCTACTGTTTTGGTGCATGTTATATATATAGTAGCGCTTCAGCTGTCACAGCAATCCCTACTGTGCACATCTTGCTTTCAAGACGAGTTCGGCCGAGTTCGACCCCGAGACGGTCGGAGGTGTTGAATCGAGATACTTGGGGCAAATGGATGTACGGGCTCTGGGAAGACTCGATGCCTGGATTGAACTTATTGAGATTCCATACAGGTGGTAAGGACGTTCTCCAAAACTCTCCATACATCGTGATGCATCCAAAAGAACATGATGTTCTGGACATATTTATGTAATTTATATATATATATATACTAAATGCTTATATCAAAGTATTGAGCATGTTTTGAACATCAGCCGTGGTTTGTGTGGGAGTTGGCAGTCCAAATAGATAACGAAAGGAGCCTCTTTCCTCGTTGGGCACTTTGAGGATCAGCTACCTGAAGCTGGTGGTGGTTGGACGGGACAGGTTTTGGCGTGCTGGGTGGACTCGGGGGGACTGTAGGCTCCAGGTCATGCGCACTTGGCTCTCTGTGAAGGATACAACATTTGTATGCGACAAGGATGACCTTGCAAAATACAGCAAGCATAGACGAGCCTCCTTCCCTTCCATGCTCAGTGTGAGATAGAGAAGAATCTAATAAGCAGCATGAGCAACCAACACAGCAAGAAGGACATACGGATACGGAGCAGAAACATCAAAAGAACAAGCAAAGACAGAGAACACAAATATGACCACAAATCAGAACAGCAGCCACAACAACACAAATTGGATCAAGTCAACTGAAATGCAATGAGCCGGAATGAGACGCGAACGATTGCAAGAATTGACATTTGTTGTTGCATGTTGTTGCCCTTTGCTTCAGAAATACCGAGGCGGACACATGTTTGTTGCATTGATACTTATATTAAATATATTAATACATGTCTTACAATTCAGTCATTACAAATCGACCAATGTTTTGACCCAATATGTATGAACTTGCGGGGATCAAGCAGTTTTTCCCACTTAGATGCTTTGTTCCAGTGGGGAGTTCTTCAAGGAAAGCAGCCAAGTGATTGAAGCAACCGCAGAGAGTCGGATGCCCTCGCCCCATCGGCAGGAGTCGGATGACCATAACAACATCATGCGCCAGCGTAGCAGCAGGCTTTCACATCAGAGGGCAATTGCCATGGCAATAGAAAGAGAAGGGCTCGGCAACAGCTAGGGATACCATCTGTGACACAGAATGCTTGGAACTTCTGTAAAGAATGACTGGGCATGAATCAATGAAGGCATGCTCGTCACTTTGTTCTAGCACGGTTGCCTCAGTATCAACCTTGTGTATGCTTTCCAGGTACGGTGCGGAGTTCTCACAGTCTTTCTACTTTGCAAATATGTTTGCGCGCCTTTTTCATCATGAAGCGTAAATTGGACGCGCCAGCGTCAACTGCCAGAAATATGTGTTAAAAGCTTCTTTCATGACTCTGAAATTAACATTTGCACTTGGACTCTGGGTGTATATAGCTGTAGTTATATTATTTAGCTTTATTGTCAAGGGAAAGAGATGCATTAGAGCTCGGAGGTGAGATGTGAATTGGGGAAAGATCAGGCCACACGATGCATCGGGAGGATCAGTCATCCGCCCACTTCGTCATGCGATCGCAGGTCCTGGGAGGATCAGGAATGCGATCATTTGCGTGAAGCCCAGCACCTTGTGAGACGCCCTGTGAGTACGGAGGACTCCGCTTGGGCTTTCAAATTCTGTCAAAATGCTGCCAGTACCGCACTGCCACGTGCCGCCACGTGCCACCGCAAATTCCAAATTTGCTGATTTGCCTTGCTAGCACAATTGATGCTAGAGGAGATCCAGATTGCCCTTTACAGTCTTTGGCCTGATCTAACGGATCCCAGCATCAACAAGAAGCACTCAGAGCCATGGTCAAATTATGCTCACTGAGACAAACATTTTGCTCTAGCATTTGCCCTTTCAGGATTCGTGCGATTCGTTTGTTTTAGCTCCTTTCATATATACATCATGGGTTGTGTGCGACAGTTTTGCACATTTTTGCACAATGGAGTGCTGACAGCAAGTCACGAGGCATGCACGTGGATGTGCCCTTCCCTGGTCAAAGCACCATTCAATTCACACCCCCATCTACAGCCACCCTACTAGTCACGCACCACCGAGGAGAAAAATCACTTGCGAGAGCTGGTGCATGCACACCGAGGGATTGTGGATATGCCTCTTGGGCGTCAAATGGCTCATTTGCATTGTTTGAGTCCAGCTTTGTGTTTGACGCTGACATCGCATCAGAGGCATGGAGAAGTGTCGCACATCTTCGATTCAGATGGGCACGCAAACTCCATTTTGAGGCATTTGGTCATGCCAGTAAGCAGTACGAGGGTTCTATGAAATTGGAAATTGGACAGCTAGTAGGTTGGAGGCCATCGCTTTTAGGTTGGAGTAGGTAAGGTTGCACCGTCAGTTCAAGGATGGATAGTCGAGAGTGGTTTTGGCACGACCACTCTGGGCCACGCAGGCGGAGAAATCGAACGGTCCGAAGCGATGACTCGGTATCAGTGTCACTTGGCCCCACTGTGGCGGAACAAATTGTGCCATGTCGTTTTAGACCCATGACCTGAGGACTTCTGGTTGTGCCAGCGATGCCACCCAGACCAATGAGTTTGATTTTGCAGAGGCCAATCTTGACATCAAACACCCCTAGGAGGCCTTACTACTACTGTAGGAGCAAGGACGCTACTAGTAGCTCCCGGTCATACTACTAGGCAAGAGGAATCAGCAAGAGAGCGACGCAAGCTGCACACTGGCTTTGTGTCGGAAAGAAGCGTCAGGAGAGCGACGGGTTCTTCCAGCGAGAGGTTGCTCACAACTTGCAACTACCTGTGCAGCATCGTCATCATCCATCGAAGCACTTGCCACCGTTGGTTGAAACTTCGGAGGACTCACGCAGCCGAGACGTGATTGCTGCCTGGCCAACATTCCACCTCCTTCAGTATGAAGCAATATGAAGCATTATATAACGTGTGGCACAAGCAATGACAGGAAAGGGAATTGATTTACTGTAGACTGTATGTTGACTGATTACTCCTGACGTAAAGCCAGGAAGCCTCAGGAAGCTGCTATTCATCATTTTTGCAGTTTTGTGCAAGCTACTTGTGATGGTTTTGAGTATGCAAGCTCAGCCATGATGTTTTGCGTTGACATGCAGTGAACACTCTGAAGCTTTCGAGGTTGACATGATGCTGAACCGATCAGCTGCGGATGGGTTCAAGCTGCAGCTCTGAATTCGCTTTGGAGCTAGGGTAATTTCCAAAGGAATCCCTAGCGTAAGATTGTCATCAAGGGTACCTGAGGCGAAGGCTTAGCATGCACCTGCCTTTGCCTTGGATTCTAATCACCAGCTCCTTTGGGGAGGGAGTTTGCTTGAAATGAACAATGTGCAGAAAGGCATAGATAAGCAATTTATTGCCGTGCAACACTTTCATTGCCACCTGAGTTGTTGTGGATTGGTGATGAGAGCCTCGAGAGTGCATACTCCAAGCCAGCACATTCTTAGTTGGCACAAGTCTCATGCCAAGACCCTAGATGTCCAACTGCGGAGAAGTGGAAAAACGCGGTTGCAGTGCGTCCGAGAGCTCATTTGTTTGCTTGGTGTTGCGTGTTTTTTCTTAATGTTGGTGTAAAATTGTAGAGAAGAGGCTCACATTTGCACATGGTCAGCAGGTGATACATCCTCGAACAAGCCTGTTAAGAAATATCTTCCAGACTCTGATTCACTGCGCTTGCGGCCAGTTCATGACGTTTGTGCAGACGGCACCGCCTGTTGTGCCGCGCTGAAGTGTCAATTTGCAAAACTGAGACCGGAAGTTCGTGCAACGTACTACTTAATTTATATAGGTGGTGGTGGTTTCAGAGATGTTTATATTCAAGTAATTGCTTGGAATGATTTGATTGAACCCACTGACTAGTATTTTTGACGCGTGCCCTGTTTAGGCGAGTTTTTCTATGATCATGCGCGTGCTCAACTCAGCTTTCACGTTCGCAAGGTGCCATTTTTCTTGTTTTCCTGGCACAAGGCTTGGACCGCCTTCATCACTGTGGCTCGTGCCCTTGCTTGTGGAACGATGACATCAATTAACAAGATGTTTGACGACTGTATGTTAAATGAAAAACATCAACAATGCTCGTGCTTTTTTTCAGCAGTTTGAGAACATGTGGTTGAATGCTTCTCATCACGCTTAAGATGCACGAGCATTCAGCTACATTCAGTGAGTTATACTTGCCGTGAACCTCACATCATGATACAACAACGTGCCCCTTGAGTAACACAGGAATTCAATTATTGGAGTGTAATGTTCATTGGTTTAAAGTGCCAAAAGCTGGGCAACAAAACCGTTGTTGACATCCAAAAGCAGCTTTTGCTCTAATTCATTTATGCTGCTGGGCACTGCTGGGCCTTTGCTGCCATCGCCATGGCTGCAGTCGCACACCACATTTGCTATTTGTGCACGCGGAAGTTTGCTGATGCTGGCGCTCTAAGTGCACATGCCTCTTGGCTCAGATTCCCAACGCTGCAAATGGCTGTGCTGCCAGTTTGCAGTTTTGGGTCAGCATGTGACAAGACATGAGCCACGGCCCTCGAAGTCAGGCTACAGTGCTTTTGAATGCCGGTCAGGAGCAGTATTCGCAGCTCCACAAGCAGAACTTAGATCGTCAAGATGACATCATCAGACAGCACCATCCTCAGAAAAAGTCAGGCTCACGGAGGCTGCTGGCAAGGCTCACGGAGAAAAACCACAAAACAAGTGACAGAGAACCATTTCCGAGGTTGATCAAGGTTTGAGTTTGAGACCTTAAAGCTTCCAAGTCACCAAATTGCCAAAGACAGGTGAAATTGTCATTTGAGCTCCGATCTAAGTCAAGTCGCCTAGAGCAAAAGTCCCTGCTCAATCTTCCACAACCATGTGGAAAAATGGCTGTGTGCGCTCCCCGCGTGCTGAGGCACAAGGATGAGGTGTTCGGCAGCGTTCATCGCCTGCGCCAGCAGCTACACGATGCAATGAACTCCTCAAACCCTGCCTGGATGCTCAGAGATGATACTTGTGGAATCTTGTGGATTCTGAACAGTGTACCCTGCAGAAATTGTATCTAAAACTGGACCTTAGAAAAGATATATACAGTAGATTAGCGTATGAAATACAGAGAGCACCTCAACCTGTGTTCATCTTTGCGTCACAGGGACGCACTAGCCTAGCATGATATTTTTCTCTAAGTGCATTTGAGTCAACTCGTCTTCAGGCTCCCGGAAGTAAGCTGTGGCTCATTTTGCCATTAATTCAGGGCTTCCAGCTCATAAGTTTGGGCCTTCATATCTCTTCCGTGTGGAACAATGAACGGGAAAGAAAATCACCAAGGAGGAAATCAAGGAAAGAAACGTTTGAAGAGAAAAGACGAAGAAACAAAGAACAAAAGAAACACTGAAAATATGGCACTCTTCATGTATCCAGCTGTTCTGACTGAGGTCACAAGCAGCCGCGCTGGAGCGATCGAAAGCCAACTCCGTCAACAGCTCGGGGAGTTCAGTCAGGCGGTGACTACTCGTCGAATGGTGTCCTGATGTGTGCAGATCACAAGCTCAAAAATGGTTTCCTACTAGCGATGGCCTCCACCCTACTAGCTAAAGGAACCTAATAGCAATGGCCTCCAACCTACTAGCAATGACCTCCACCCAAATAGCATAGGTTTCCTACAATTACAAGACCATCCAGTCAAACTGAGCAAGCAAAGACAAATTAGAAGCGGCTCCAGCCATGCCATGTGGAGGCATGGCAGTGGAAAGGGAATACAATTAATGTTGTACAAGCCACATGGCTTCATCAAAGGGGCAAATGCCTCGCACTATGTGTTTGGCATGGTTTGCGGGGTTTGTTTGTAGGGATGTCTTTGAGCGTAGCCAGACAGAGAGAGAGGGAGAGAGGCGAAGACCCAATATCGTAGGCCATCCTGAATATCGATACTCAAAGCAGCCTAGACCCCCTGACAACATGCCACACTGCACATGGGACACAATATCACAAGAGGCCCATGCCGGCCCATGCCCATACAACATCCGCTCTGGATATGTGAAAGCGCTTCCAAGCCATCTGTCCGCTGGCACTCTTGTCGCAGGCACAGGAGGCCATTGAATACCGTCGGGCAGGTTCCGATCCTGCGAAGCAGCTCCGAAATGCGCAGGTGCTAAGCCACACGTGGAGACTAATTGCGAATGCCACACTGCTACACCATTTTGGATTGCTTTTGGGGTTTGTTTGCCCTTTCCTGAGGCCGGAACCTTACGCCCGACCTGGCAAGAGATGCGATGTGGGCATCTAACACTAGAGGCAGGTGCTGCATCTTGGAGGCAGGTGCAGCAGGGCCTCAGGCCACGCTCTTTTCTGGCACTCTGGCACTCGTGGAGCGAAGCCACCAAGGCATGCTGGCAGGGGGGGAAAGAAACCAACGAGGATCGATTTGTTCTTAATATTGAATCTTGGCTGCACTCAAAGACCTTTTTGACTATTGCTGACGGTCATGTCCAAGAGGACACACGTTTCCCACTTGAGAATGTAGAATGTGGAGATGTTTGGAAGTTGATCCAACTCAAGACGAATGGTTGTTGATGTGGTGAGACTCAAGTGTTGGACTTGGTTTGTCCGATTCTCCCAAAACGCGAAAGACGGACAGTGCTGCCACATCAGTGTGGTGTTTGGTATTAGCTGTGAGGTGTTGCTAGGCATTTGGTGAATGCTACCAACAATGGATTCGCTGAAGTGCCTGCTTATACAGAATGATACACAGTTGTTGTTCGGTTGCTGTTGTTCGAAGCGAAGCGTGGAGCTCCTAGCGTGCTTAGGAGCTCCTATCGTCGGATGGGCTCAGCATCCCTGGAATCATGGTGCTTGATGGGCATTCTGGTTCACGCTGCGTGGATCATTTGACAGAAAGGCGCTTCACGCGGCGTTTTCGGCGATGGCATATTCTTGTTCAGCAGGTTATGGAAGAAATCATTCTTCATTTTTCCATGCTTGTGGAACTTTCCGAGCAAGACTATTTGCAATCAGCAGATGCCCCCTAAGTTGGAATTCGACCGTTTTGGTGTTGTAAGGTTGCCGGCTGTGCTTCAAGCGCGGCTTGCCAGTAAGATAGGGTTGACAGACGAGAATTTGAGAGAAGCGGTGGTTGAAGCTTGTGCCATGGTTGACGAGGAGTTGCTTGGCAAAGGCAACAACTACTGTATAGATTCTTAGATTATTTATATTATGTGTATAGTAATATGTGAGAATAGTATATATATATATATTTGTTTATTGTATATGTATATATATATATATTACATTTGGCCAGTAAACTGGCACATGAGGCGGGAAGATGAAGATGTTGGATGTATATTGAATGGACATCGCTGAAGTACATAAGCACGCACGGGCGGTTTTGACATTCTTTCCTCCCGGAATCGCAATGTCCTGGCCATTCCTGGCCTAGGTTTCTGACGTGGGCAAGACAGCAAGAGGCAATGGATGGATCTACTCTTCTCTTGGCCTTGCTCTACGAATTGGCTAGCCAACCTGGTCGGACCAGGTCAGGCTGTCTTGTGAGCAGCTGACATGCCAGCGACATGCAGATTTGGACCATAAAAAACAGCACTCCTTTTCCGGGTCAGACAGCTCTAACAACTTGGTTTCGTTTCGTGTTTGGTTCCCCTGCGAGAGGTTGCTGGTGGCCAATGTCGGTGATTCTCGTGCCATTCTTTGCCGAGCTACTGGAAATGCAAATGCACAAGGATCCTTGCAGGTCTTCCGTCTCTCCGAGGAGGGGAAGCTTGTGCTGGTCTCATTGTTGAACTTCCAGGTTCAACCTCGGGGGAAGGTTGGACACCTTTGCTCAATCTGGGTGCCAGAAAGAAATCTGACATGTATCTGTATATGGTATGCACACGTGCTTTTTGTTCAGTCGGATGATGTTCCTATTTTTTGGAGGGGTCATTGTTGCAGCAGCCAGTGCACTCGTTGTTGTTGGCTATCACAGTTATTACAATTACAAATCAAGGTCATACCATCAGACCATGTCATGCCGAGTCCGCCGAGTCATACCTATTTTGGCTATAGCAGATAGAGCCTCCAAATGGATGTCATATGATATATGACATATGATTAAAGATGGGCACGCTCAATGATTAAGGGAACAAAAAGCTGCCAGTAACAAAGGGCATCGCTACTAGGAGCAAGGACGCTACTAGTAACTCCTGGCGTTACTACTAGGAACAAGGACGCTACTACTTTGGGCAACCCCTTCAACTGTGCAGCTCCATGCGTGGCGAGCCCCTGGTCCTCGCCACGCTCAACCCACCGAGAGGACCACAAGCCCAACCGAGAGGATGAGCGACAGCGCATCGAATCTCTCGGTGGAATGGTCGATCTCCATGGAGTTTGGCGGGTCTTTTGTCCTGAGCAAGTTTTTTTTGGAGGCGGGTGTTTGTCCTGAGCCACTTGAAGCTTGCATGGGCGTCGGCTGTTCTCAGTTGGCACCACTGGACAGCAGCTGTTGCTTGTCAAATGGCCTTGTCCCTCTAGCCCACCGGCCTTTTTACGTTTATGTGGGGCAGTTGGAGGCATTAATGTCAGTTCCTGCAGTTCCTGCCAACATATTAGTTATGTCATGTCAATAATGTCTTCTAGTAGCACTGCACCTCAACAAGAAGGCACTTTGGCCTGCGATGTCTCGATGCCTGTGTCTTCAGGCCGTGCCATCCCACGCTGGGGCTTGGCGGTGTCACGCTCTTTCGGGGATTTGCTGTTGAAGGAGCCTCAAAGATATGGATGCACCAAGGCGAAGCACATCTTTTGTCATTGTTGCTGGTAGTTTTACATGTGGCACATGTTCGACGACGTGGTCACGTGGTCTCATAGAACGTGTTAACTCCGTGCTGTTTGTTTGCTGGTAGATCGCTCTTCAGCCCACAGGTGTTGCCTGGTCAGCTGGTATCAGCTGAGCCCGAACTGCGTTTGGTGGAACTGGATCCGTCCCTGGATCGCTTCGTCGTGCTCGCTTGCGATGGCATTTGGGATGTTCTGCAGGCCTGGCAAGAGGCGAAGAAAAATGAGAGCTAGACTCTTCACAGAGATCGAGAGAGAGGGAGAGATCTTGTTCACCTGTGAGATTGGGGGGTAGAGGACGCTACTAGGAGCAAAGGGCATCGCTACTAGGAGTAAGGACGCTACTAGGGGTTCCTGGCCTTACTGCTAGGAGCAAGGACGCATGTGGGGCCCCATGAGAGTCTTCATGTTGCCAGTCAGTCCTGTCACCAATTTTGTTAGATACCCGGCGACCTGCCAAAAACAGGATCAGGATGCGGCAGCTGTTTGCGCTGGACAGGCCGGAGTTGAGCTGGCTGCACATTGCTTGGCTACTTGGCTGGACAGTCACCGTTGTGCATCATTGTTCCTGCAGAGACAGGAGCTCGTCAACCGTGGCTGGCCAAGGTAAAGCACGCCTTCGCTGCTGGATCAGGGGACAACCTCACGGCTGTTGTCCTGGCATGGCGTGTGAACAGCTGAAAATTGCATTCGCTGATCCGCGCTTGGCTGATGAAATCACGAAAGCTAGCATCAGCTAGCTGGAGTTGCTCTTGCTTTAGCAAGTCAAGGGCTCGCAGCCTCGAGAATCATGAATCACGTGAAAACTTCACGTGTAGGGGGCCCCCCGCCCCCCCCCCCCTGAAAAGTAGAGCCTACCTGTACAGGGTTCCACTCCAACAGCCGATATAGTGTGTCCATACTTGACTGCTTCAAGGCTCAAAGAGCAAGAGGATAAGACTCTGCGCATAAAAAAAACTAGCGGTCTGCACCTCTACCGTGTACGCCCTAGTCACTCTTTCAGTGGTAGCGGAGCAGTGATCCTGGAAGACCCAGGTGAGCTCCTTTCCTAGGCATAGACTTGCTAGTGGGCAAACAGCCATGGATTGGATAGACGTCTGGGAAGAGCCTGATGCGGATGTGGCTTATGAGCCAGCAGCCTATGTGAATAGGCATGTGAGAAGAGAACCAGCAGCAATAGCAATGACAACACAGGTCACTACAAAGGTGCCCCCATCTTATGATGGAAAGACTTCATGGTTTTCCTATGAGGATGCCATAGACGATTGGTGTGATATCACCGAGCTGGAAGATGAGAAGAGAGGACCAGCATTGAGAAACAGATTAGAAGGAGAAGCAGCTGTATACAAGCGTGTTTTAGACAGAGATGCATTGAAGGCAAATGATCCACCAGGAGCCGGCGTAGAATATTTCAAACGAGTACTACGACCATATTTCGTGAAAGGATCAACCAATGTATTCCTGTAAAGATTTATGCAATTCGTGCGCTTCAATCGAGGATCAGCTGACATGATGAAATGGATGACAAGATTCCAGATTTTACTCCAAAGGCTTATGAGCAGTTGGATGGACATGTTAGAACCAGCCACTCAAGCACATCCACAGGTCCTAGCTCAGATGCAGGCAGATGCAGCGTTGACTGGAGTAGCACCAACGGCAGAAAGGATTCAGGAAATCATGCAGACCATCAATGGCAATATGAGGACTTTTCATCAGAACGAATTTCCTCTAGGAGAAAATCTCATTGCCTTACTCATGCTGTCACTTGCAGATTTGTCTCAGGACCAGCGAAACACTTTGACTTCTTTGATGACTCATCGTGGCAGGGTCCTGCAGCAATACACTACAACAGAGCTGAGGACAGTTTTCATTGAGATGTTCTGCACGACAAAGACTTCAGTAGACAATCCTTTGATGCAGCCGACAGGTGCTGGAGGTAGAAGATCATTCCTCGTGATGGAAGAAGGAGAACTCGATGGTACATTTGGCTATTGGGCCGAAGATGAAGAAGATGGAACAGAAGGATTTTTAGATGCCCTGGACGATGTCTTTTGGGTATATGATGATCAAAACTTCTCGTGGTTCCAAAGGAGATTCCAAGGAAGAAGAGCCAGAAAAGGAAAAGGAAGAAGAAAAGGAAAAGGTAAAGGAAGATCAGGCCGCAGATTCTTCAGACCTCGTGGAAAAGGAAAAGGAAAGAGACGAGGTAAAGGCCATTTTGCTGATGAGCAACAGACAACTTTTCCAGATGAATACTTTGAAGAGAATCCTTATGAGGACACTTGGGAGTCAAACCAAGGAGCATATGATGCCATTCTTGCCGAAGATATGAATGACTATCTTCAAGGAGAACATGATGATGCCAATGACTTTTGGCAACAGCTTGAAGAAGCATGGTTTTCCCACAAGGGAAAAGGAAAAGGCAAGAGAAAAGGCAAGAAAGGAAAAGGAAAAGATAAAGGAGATGGCAAACAAGATGCAAACTATGCAAATCAACAACAGCCACGTTCTTTGCCTGCACCTTCAAGATCTTCACAAGCATCAGGAGGTCAACAAGGTTTCTTTGCGCATTGTGTGACAGCAGCAGCTGAAGTCTATGACAGTGAGGTGAACTTGCTGTCAGGCATGATGACCTCATGTCAAGATGAAGCTGACTGCGCGGTCAACAATGGTGAGACGATCTTCAATGGCATGAGTGCCCCTGTGAGGTACTCTTTGTCAAAGGAGATGCTCACAAAGGCTCCTGATGGCTTTGCGCTTATGAGCGCTGAGGAAGAAGTGAAGGAGATGCAGGCCATTTCATTTTTGACTGAGAATGGTTTCCCGCCGACTATTGCAATCCTGGACATTGGATGCACTAGAGCTATGGGATCAAGGCGAGCAGTCGACCATTTTTGCAACTATGTCGAAAATCACCCAGATTGTGGATTATGGTACTCTTTTGAGGCTACCAAGAGCAAGTTTTACTTTGCCAATTCCCAGAAGGCTACTTGCTCTCAGAAACTGGTGATTTACATGTATGATCGCGCATGGACGATCCACCATACAGAGTTCGACATAGTGGAAGAAGGAGAAGTCCCTTTGCTTATGAGCTTGCCACAGATGAGGAACTTAGGCTTTGAACTCAGGCTGACACCTCAACATGCTTATCTGACATCGGTGCCTCTTGGTATCAAATATTTGGAGTTGAAGGTTGCAGCCAGTACTCATCTTGTCTTGGACTTCCAAGATATTGCATGGTATCTGTCTGACGTGAATTTGCAGACTCGGCGCGAGAAGAGTTTTTACTCTCACTTCACTCACTATGAATATGGTCATATTTCTGTTGATCACAATAGTGATGAAGATGTAGCTGAACATGCATATCCTGTGGTTGACTACTGGGAAGTAGATGTTCACAAGAGAGAACTGATACGTCACCACAAGGATTATAGAAAGATTCTTTTTCCAGCAACTAAGTCCTGTCCTGTAGACACTGACTTACTGGAAGACTTGCGACTGACAATCATCAAGAAGAAGAAAAGAGGAGAAGAAATCAAGAAGCTAGATGATTGGCGCAGGGCAAAATGGAAGGACCTGCAAATTGGCTATGAATGGCGTGGTAGAACAATTTTTAAGTTCAAACCAGATGCCAAAATTCCAGATCTAAAGATCAGGAAGGCTGGCATTGAGCACCGTGGCATTGGTGATCCCGATGCAGTGGTGCGCTCCTCCTCAGAGAAGGTTCCCATTGCAAAGGACAGGGAACCAGGCTTCTCGTCAGAGAAGGAAGGTGCACCATCAAGTGCCGCGGAAAAGCCCGTGCCGCCAAAGTTTCGGTATACTTCCAAGGGTTTTGATCCATTTTGGAAGGGACACAAGTCGAAACCATCTGAGCCTCAGAATGATTTAAAGGGTGATGATCTTGAGGAGTATGCTCCCTCAGAACCACCTGAGAGGCCAGAAGGTGAACTTGTAGAAATTCCTAAAGCATCGAAAGGACCATCAAGTGATAAACATGAACCACTTGAACCAGGTGATGGCGCTCTTGAGCCTAGGCGGATTTCAATCCCATTACCTGGTAGTGAAGTTGTTGCAATGACACCGGCATATAGGAAGATGTTACAGAGACTGGAGGACAAGGTAGAGCTTTATAAGCTTCATGTGAAGCACTACCATATGAGTCCTACTCAGTTTCGTAGACGTGTTTCTATGTTGAAGCTTCCTGACTCTGTTTTAGAGAAGTATGAATCAGTTGTCAGGAACTGCCGTGTTTGTAACACTTCAGTGGCACCTCCGCCACGAGCCAGAGTCTCCGGTATTAGAGCTTCATGTTTTGGTGATGTTGTTTTTGCTGATCATTGTGAGGTTGAACTTCACAAGAACAAGTATATCATCTTACTTGTTCTTGATGGTGCCACAAATCTTCTCTGGGCTACGGCACAGAAAGACCTCATAGATCAAACCACCATCCAAGCATTGAGGCAATGGTCTGATGAGAACAACTGTGTTCCAAAGGCCATCGTAGGAGACGAAGCCTTTTTCACCGATGCTTTTGTTGAATACTACAGGTTCCATGGTATACAACAATGTCCTTGTGGGCCAAGAACTCCTTGGCCGAACCGAGCAGAGACAGCTGTACGTTTGTTCAAACGTATGTGGCATGTTATGAAAGTAGATCTGGATGACCCACGTTTTCGTGGTGTTACGGTCAGAGAAGTGGTCAAGAAGGTAGTTTGGGCAAGAAATTGTCAGTTGACTATCAGTGGATATTCACCAATAGAGATAGCAACTGGAAGACGTCCACCAGATCTTTTTGACCTTGAGACCGCAAGCCCTGAGCAATTGTCAGCTAATGCCGCCGCACAAGATCGTACAAATTTGGAACTACAACGTGTGGCTTTGAGAGCTCATCAAGAAGCACGACAAGCTCAGGACCTTCGAGCAGATCTTGCAAGAAGGACTATGCCAAGTGACGGTCCTTATTTCCAAGGAGAGAAGGTTTTTGTTTGGACTCAGGATTCATCAAAGTTCAAGGATAAAGGACGTTGGGTTCGTGCCACAGTACTTGGACAAGAAGGAGCTATGGTCCAAGCCAATACTGGTAAGGCAGTGATACGTGTGAATCAGTCAAAGGTTAGACGCGATCACGATGAGTGGCATGATGTTTCCATACCGGCATTAGAATCCGGAGAACTTACGTGAAGATCACGAACTGTATGTTGATGCCGAATTTGGAGAACAGTCCTTTTTCTTCTGTAATGATGATCATCCTGATGTTGTTGAGTTACTTCATGGAAACAGTGGATTATCTTTTTTCCTTTCAAAGAATGGTGTTAAAGTTGCATCTCCTATGGATTTCAAGGCAGGATACAACTTTTCCACTATGAAGGGTCAAGATGGTATTTGGCAGCAACTGGAGAGATTGCAGCCCCACTGTATAGTGATCAACAACCCTTCTCCCAAACAGAACAGAGCTTCTATTTGGTTGCTATGTTGTAATGTGATTGAGTGGCAGTTGAGAAGGAAGAAACATGTGTTTGTGACTGTTCCCAAAGGAAACAAGTTTTGTTTGTTTTTGCAGAAGTTCATTTCTTCGTTGAAGGATCCGGTTTTTAACTTTGATGTGAATATGAATTGTTTTTGTTATTGTCCGAAGGGAATGAGTTACGTGACAGTCTTCCATTCCTATGCATCCTGCCAAGGATGGAAAGGTATTGGTGACTGTTCATTTCAAGCTAAAACAGTGCAAGCCACTAGAAGCAACCAGTACTTCAAGGATCCTGACTGGAAGAAGTTTCCGTTCTCATTTTTGGTAGAGATGAATCGTTTTCTTCCTTATAGTGAGACTTCAGATACACGTCAAAGTTTCCTGATTGAAGATCTTCTGGAGAACTTTGACTCTGGAAGTTTGTGTGGAACAGCTCTCTTGTTAGAGAGAGAAGCTCATCAGTCAATTTGTTGAGTTCCGTAAGAACGGAAGAGACGACGGAAATTCGGGTTCCACTTCGACACATACTACCACAAAGGTTCACTACTACTGAACTGATCAGAACCTTGAGGCAGGTAGATGCACTACCTCAGAGATCAGAGTTTGATGTGACAACATCCTCTGATTCTCGAATTGTGTCATTGATTCCAGGCCTGAAGGAGATTAGACGAAGAACCTTGCCACAGATGTATTTTGAGAGATGTAAGGTCTATCGTGGTACTTTTGGTAGAGTGCATCCTCTCTTCAACTCTGAGGATGATGCAGTGTTGATTATGTGGAAGCCAGGAAACTACCATCAGGTTTTCTTTATGTTTGTGTCACAACTGTCTCCTCATCATGAACAGTTGTTGGTAGATCATTGGAGTATGATAGTTTACGAAGCAGAGACGACAGGCGCCGTGAAGCGCATTGTGACTCCTGATGAAGTAGCTCTAGAGGATCCAAAGGATCAACCTCCAGACTACGGACCACCGATGGATGATGATATGGCTTATGAGCCGATTCCCGTCTCGGGGGAACAGCAGTATTTTGATCCAGATGATGAAGATATGTATCCGCCTGGTGATGGACCGGGTGGCAACCCTGATGATCACCAGGGTGGACAACCTCCGGGACCACCTCCGACAGGTTCCGTAGCTGGTCCGAATCAGTTCGGAAATCCCGATGTTCCTTTGGAGCAACTCGGATATCCATCGAGCGATCCGGAAGAGGCAATGCCGGAGATTACGAGTGAATCCCGTCCGCCAGATGATCCGGGTCAACCACCGATAGTGATACGGATCCCGTTCATCCGTTCGTACCGTCGCCAGATTCGAACACGCCGGAGCCAGAACCATATGTTCCGGAGAATCGTGAACGTCACAGTAAGCAAATGCGGAAGCTTTCTGTGGACTCAACTGATGCTTTGCCAAAGGCGAAGGTGAAGTTTCAGGTAAAACGTTCTAAGGTTCAGTTACCGGGACATGACGAACCTATTCCGGCACCTCGGAAGTCAGTGCCAAGAAGTTTCTTCCCTGGACATTCGGAGAATCCGACAGCATCAAGTTCGAATCAGCAGCAGCCGACATTCCCGTGCCTACGAGCACAGTCGAAGACGATGACAATGAGACGATTGATGCAAATGAAACAGATTCAGAACCTGTTTTTGATGAAGAAGATGTGAAAGGTTTTGAGAAGGATCCAGACAAGGATCTGGACGATGAGAAAAATCTTTTTGTTAGTTTTGACGATATGGATTTTTGTGTCATAGGTCCGAACCAAGCTCCTCCGAGTTTTAACTCGTATGATATGATCCGAAAGGTTTTTCACAGTTCTGCCAGTATCTTGCGAAGACAGTGGCTAAGAAGACGCCAAAGGCAGAGAGTGTGATTACTCCGGAAGTGCTCCGGAAGTATGCGAAGGAGATCAAGCAAGCTAAACTAGAGGAGTTTCGCAGCTTTTTAGACTTTACTGCGATGAAGTATCGAGACCGAAGAAAGCATAAGATCGATAACTATGTTACCGGTCGATGGGTCCTGACTATCAAGATTGACAAAGATGGTAACTTTAAGAAGTTTAAGGCCAGATGGGTCTGTCGAGGCTTCCAAGATGCCCAGAAATGGGACCTCCAGACGGACTCGCCAACCGCGACCAGGTATGGTTTTCGCGTAGCATGTCAGCATGCAGCCTCTTCTTTTTGGGACCTGTTGCACATCGACTTGAAAACTGCCTTTCTTCAGGGGGAACTTTACGACCTCGAGCGACGCGTTATTCACGTTCAACTTCCGACCGACATCGGATTGCCTCCGTATCTTGTCGGATTGTGCACCCGTTCAGTGTACGGATTGAGTGATGCGCCTCGTCGCTGGTGGAATCGACTCGACAAGTTTTTGCACTCACTCGGATTAGTTCCGACTCGAGCCGATCGGTGCACGTACGTTTGCTACTCCGGATGTTTGAGGGTTCCTAAGGCTGTGAACTACTCATCAGAGGAGATGCCAGCCGAACCGGAACCGGTATCCTTCTACGTAGCAGGTGCGCCGCCAAACGAATTCCACGACACAGCGGAGGAAGTTCGTAGGTCTTTTCTCTGTGAAGAACGTCTGTTTTCGGTGTGTTACGGAAATAGGTCGGAGAAGACGGTGACGCGTAGCCTGCTTAAGGCAGAGGATGGAAAATGGACTCCTGTGGTAGATCAGGAACTCCAGAATTTCCTTGACTCTGTAGAGCACAAGGCAGGTTGGCACCAATATGCAAATGGCCATGCTCAAGTCGCTTATCGCGCTAAAGCTCTTCGCACTCCCGAACCTACGTATTCGCGTTCGCGCTTTTGTTTTCGGACTTCAATAGTTAAGCGTAAGGGTGTTTGGTGGCTTCTCGAGACAAACAAGGATATCAGAAACGAGAAGAATGCAGTGACGTTAGAGGAAGAAGCTGAAACGCTTGTCAGTCTTTTTCTTCCTGCAGAACATACGTATACTGTGACACAAACGCCTCAGCTTACACCTGAAGTTGTGGAAGAGTTGCTTGAGCATTTTATGGACCCTGTTCATGGCAGTAATTCTAAGAATAGGTCACCCATTGGTATGTGTTGTTTACATGTTGATGATCTTTTTGTGACAGGTAATGATATCTTTTTGAAACAGTTCAAGGATATTGTGAAGTCACAGTTTAAGATTGGACATGAGGACACTAATGACCTGATGTTTACTGGACAACGTGTTGCTTGGAAGATGCAAGAGAAGACCAAGAAGAAGGAGTACATCTCAGTAGAGCAATCCCTTTGTGTTCAAGAATTGACTGAGATTATTACTCCAAAAGGTTTGAAGGATGAAGACAAGTGTGACAAAGACATGCACACAGCCTTCAGATCCCTTCTTGGCAGCATAAACTGGTTACAATCCAGAACACAATTCCAAGCATGCTACCAATTCTCGAGGTCAGCATCAGCATCAGCAGGACCTACAATAGGTGATTGCAAGGCCCTGAACAAGCTGTGCAAACAAATCGTGACTGACCCTATGGAGTTACGGTTTTGGCCACTTGAAGGTAGTCCACGTTTAATTGCCATGCCAGATGCCGCATTCAGGAACAACAGTGACAAATCCTCTCAACGTGCTATGGTTATTTTTATGGGTGAGCAAAGGAAGGCAAAACAGAAGAACACTAAAGGCTCACTTATTTTTCTTTGAATCTTCTAAGATCAAGAGAACAACCCTGTCCACAACTGTTGCAGAGTTGTATGCATTTATGAAGTGTTATGGCACTTGCCAAATGCTTAGAGGCTTGATCAAGGACATTACAGGCTACTCTACTGACATTCACATGCGCACTGATGCTAACAATCTTGTGACTACAGCTAGTACTACTCATGTTCCTGAGCAACAGGAGACTATTCATATGATCCAAATGCTTAGGAAGGAAGCATGCTCTGGTGCAATTGCTGACTTGTCACATATACGCACTCAGTGGTGTCTTGCTGACTGTCTTACTAAGAAGTCTGCTAGTCCTCAAGCCTTGATAGATGCAGTACGCAGTGGTTGTTTGAAGGAAGTCGATGCACATCCACCTTTTAGATCTCTTATTGAACACAAGGCATATATGCGTAGATGGCTTCCTACAGTATGCACACATGTTGACTTTTCACATGATGTGTTTTATCTTGGAGATTCTTTGCACTGAGAGTGAGAGGAGAGAATTCAATGCATGTGTTTTTGTTTGAGAGAAATTCAAATTTCTTTCATGAATTTGTGCCTGCGGCTCAAATTAGCTTGGCAAGATCAGCACTTTTCTTTCGAAGACTATTGCCTTGCATCGTTGACTACCTGTCATTTCTAAGACTTAAGACACTGGCCTCTGACCGGTGGACTTTGTATCAACAGAGATGGCCGGTCAGGGAGCGTCCAATCCGGTCAACATCTTTGAGTATGCTCGAAACTGGTCACAAAAGGTTCCCTGGGGAGAACCTCAGAACTGGGCAAATCGTTTGAGACGCCCACGTTCGCCGGTTGAGTTCCATAAGAACTCAGAGCAGGATGAATTGATCCTAACTGACATTCTTGCAATGTGTTTGGCACCTGAGAACCATGCTAAGTTTAACTTTCGAGTACGATGGTTCGCAGAGATTGCCAGATACGCTCTTGGCTATGTCACCCAAGAGGAAGAGGATGAATATGAGAGAAGCAGACAGTTCGTGGCAACAAGAGTCGCGTGGAGGCAAAACGATTATGGAAAGATAGCCACGGGGCTCAACTATATGCTACGACATGATCGTTCTCTCGACAGGTTGATGGACAATAGGGCAATGATAGAGCTTATGCCTCTGATTACAGAGGGAACTGCTCGTATGCCATCACCTTTCCGTATTTATCCTCATGCCTTCTTTGCTATATTGCATAGCGATGAGAAGCAAAGATTTCATTTGGTGATTCGCCTAGACAAGAATGTTTGGCAAAACACAGGCAATCAATATGATATGCCCTTCTCCATGCGTTTGGGAGTGAACCAGGGGCATACAGGACTCACGCATAACATCAGTCCAGAGAAGTTGAATCATAGATTGACTTCTATAGAGGCAAGATGTTTGGGACATGTTTGTCATGTTACCAGAAGGGAGAACTGGGCCAGCATTGAGAGGTATGGTTTGATGAGAGACCCTCAAAGTTGGAACAGAAGGAACAGAGGTGAAGGAAGAGATTATGTTCATTTTATGTACAGCAATCCACAAACTTCGCTTTACATTCCTTTAGGCCCAGGTACAGTGGTTCCAAGGGATTATGGACAGCCTTTGTATGTGAAGCTTAACGTGATTCTTTGGCTTCGGGCTGGACGTCCTCTGTACTTCAGCAACAATGGAGTGGTGCTCACACATTGTGATGTAGAGCCCACATACTTGGACATTAGTGTGGATGAACCACAACCACAAGATGCTCCAGATCCCGCTAAGGAGTTGAGAAAACCTAAGTCCGCAGAGGAGATGATGGAGCTCATCAACAGTGAGAAGGTGCAACAAGAGAGAGTGCGAGCCTTGTTCACCAGACTATCTATTGACAAGCCATATGCCAGAGAACTTCTCAGGAGGATTCATGCCGATGAGCCTGAGACAAAACAAGCTAAGAGGCATATGCTTCTTTGGTTGGATGATCTGCATTTAGGTGCTATCGCCAGTTTTGTCAGCTATGAGAATCATCCTGAACGTGAGTACAATCGTTCACGATTGAGGTCACGTCAGGTGATGTCAGAAGGCCATTATCCACAAGGATGGTCTTTGATTACACCTAAAGAGATTGATGATCGTGATCCTTGGAGTATCTTAGGCTATAGTGCTCCAACGTTGATTGTCAATGGAGATGGTGTTACCTCAAGGTCCTTGTTTATGGTTCACCCATTAGTTTTGAGCAAGGATCAGGCGAAACTGGTGAAGGCTGATGAGGAAGTGATTCGTTTTGACCACCTTTGGAAGGACATCACTTCGAAGAGCTCAACAGCCAGGACTTCTGGAGAACCTCAACAAGATGAAGAAGATGACTCTGCTCATGTTGCTGAGCGTGAGGTGACATGGTTCATTCAGAATGTCAGCAACCTGGTTCTCAACCCATGGATGGTATATGACATTGGCATGGTATCACTCCATGATCGTGTAGGAACACGTGTACTCCAGAGCACTGGAGAAGACGTGATTCTAGTGAGGGGTTGGGACAGGTTGACAAGGCACCAGAGAGAATATTTTTGTAGAAGGTACAAGTTGCTACGTCCAAGTGTTTATGGAACAGAGGAAGACCCCAAGACGTATGCACCGAGTTTTGAACCCGGAATTTCTCAGTGGATGGAGTTGGCACAAACTGGATACCAACAGTTTTTCTTCATCCGAGCTTGGGAGAATGGACGCCGTTGGGCTGAAATTCTGACAGACCATGGTATTCAATCTATCGAACTTTCAAGTTTCCTGGATATGTGCAGAGATCCCAAATTGCTGGGTTGGAACTTTGGTATTCCAGAACCTCAGTGGGATAATTTTGGCAACACAGTGGAGGAAGCATTCAACAATCCTTTATTTGCCAAATTGCACTATCGCTTCAAGCAGGAGGAAGAGATTGGTCGTGTCATGCACCTTGTGTCGGAACTTGTTTGTGACTTTTTCATCAAGGTGCTTCCCAAGTGGGTTCTTGACCACTCGATCTTGTGGGAAGAGTTTATGATTTTGGATCCAGACACAAATCTCCCAGCCTACAAGACTTCAGAGGCCGCCTTACAAGCAGAAGTGAATCCAGAGAAGTATCATGCACATTTTGCTATGAACTTCAAGAAATTCCGTTTTTCTGCAAGAATTGTGTGGTATTTGATTGACCGTGACAGGAATCATTTAGAGAGTTTTCTTCACAACTCCAACAGTAGATTTGTGCAACATGCATGCTATCAACTTCGTGAGTATGTTCAGGCGCGTGTTGCAGTTTCTGATCCCTTGTATGAGATGATCAAGAAGGAAGAGTTTGAACGCCAATACAATTCCAAGTTTTTGGAGGCGATTTCTTGCTCTCGTGTTGTAGTTGAGCCTGTAAGTTCAGGGACGTATGAGCCATCATCGAAGCTGAACTTAAAGGTACTACAAGACATCCTGAAGGGTATCTTCAAGATCCAAGAGATGAGGAGCTTGCCAAAGAACGTGATGAAGAAGAAGAACAGGCAGCTCAAAACATCTCAAACTTGCTGGCAGATGATATGGAGCTTGATTTTGATGATGATAATGTTCCAGTATGGCGCTCCATTGTCGACAAGTATAGAGAAGGTGATCAGGTGCTACAGGGAGAAGCTGTGAAGATTACTCACCTGTTCAGGGATCAAAAGGACAATGAGAAGGCGACAGAAGCTTTCAGTTCAGAGAGGACAGATTTTTATGAGACCTCAGGACCTCTTCCAAGAACCATGGGAGAAAATCTTGTAGAGGACTTGCTCACCAAGGATGTTGCAGAACAAGCTTTTGATGCAGGTGAAGAAGTTCCTCCTTATACAAGAGTCTCCACTATCGCTGGTGGAATCTATACTGGAAGTAGGACACTTCTAGAAGATGAGGATATGGAAGAGGAAGTTCCTGAAGAAGATCCTGCAGTTGAACCTGAAAAGGAAGAAGAAATATTTGATGAGAATGCAGGTGTTTTTCCTTCAGAGGAACCAAAGATGGAAGTGGACCAGGAGGAAGCCAAGGAGGAGTCAACACCACACTTTCTGTCAAGAGAGATAGGTGAGGACTCGGCTGCATCGCACTTACCATCAGGTGAGATGGATGCTAACCTTGATGATACTCCACGTCTGCCGAAATCTAAGAAAAGCCGCCTGAATAAAATACCTGATCCTCATTTTCATGAAGAAGTTCAGGATGATGCAACCATGGAAGAGAAGAAAGAGGCGGTGGAGAAAATAAAAGAGGTCAGAGAGGATGATGGAGAGAAGAAATTGGAGGCTGAAATCCAGGAATCTTTTCCATCTGAAGTAGTTGTTGAGAAGGATACAACAAAAGTTGACAATACCTATGAGTTGCATACTTCACCTTTGAAGTTGCTTGGAGAGCTTACAGGAGATCCAGGTATTGGCCTTTATCAACAATGCTTCAGGGAAACTCACGCAAGATTGCTGAATCATGTTTGTTTCAGAAAAGGTGAGATTTCCCATCCTCATTATCAGTCAAGGATCAACGAGAATGATTTTGTTCGATCCATTCGTAATATCTGTCCAGTACCTCCACCTGATTGTTATGAACACGACTCAGAGCATGATTTGAAGAGGTTTTTCATCAATGATGACCGCATCAGTTATTTGGATGGCAAGTGTCAGGTCGATCCAAAGTCCTTTGAAAGGGCAGAGCATGCTCGAGAAGAATTGGAGGATACGAAGAAGGAACCTAAGAAGGAACTGGAATCATATGGTCCCAAGGGACCCAGTTGGGACTTTGTCACCTTCTATGAAGAGCTGTGCGGAAGGTTCCTCAAGGGAAGAATAGAAGAACCATATGGAACTAACTTATTGGCCAGCTCAGAGTCCTTGACATTTTTATCCTGGAACTATGGCAACATGGTTCGTGGTCAGAAGTACACCACACCAAGGTTTCTCCAAGGACTTGATAGTGCAATGAGGCCACGCAAACAGAGCGCCATGTCACTTCAGAATGAGCAATTTGAGAACAACCTTTTCTTCAACATGCTCTTCTTTTTACGTGCACATGTCGTGATTCTCCAGGAAGCTCATCTTCTTGTTCCTGCCAAGGAATTTATTGAGCAAAAGAATTGGACAGTTTGTTTCAATGATTGGGAGAATCTTGCAGTGATGGCTAGATTGGCGCCAGGTGGATATGTCAAGATCATTGCTGGACATGATCAAGAACTTGGTCACTGTGAACAGCGTGATGTAACTTGGGCTATCTACGAGATTTGTTTTGGAGAAACAAGGCCTCGTCAAGATTTCAAGGATGCAGACTTTGAATTTGATGACAATGGTCCTGAGGACAAGCGTGTTCCACTTACTCGAGCGAACATGCATACCATCAGAGTCTGTAATTATCATGTTGATACACACCGTGCTGTGGATGCCCACCTACTGACAGGAGAACAGACAGCATTGATGCTTTACGAGTGTTTTGTCTATGAGGTGGACATCATTTCTGGTGATGCAAATAGTTTGGCCTACAGAATGTCTGGGTACAAAAGGCAGCCAATGGCTAACTACTATTACAGCACCATGCAGCATTGGATCCGCAGGTTTTCAGAAGCTCGTGTAAAAGCAGATCCTGGTATCAAAGCACCTATTCCCAGAACATTTTACAGTTCAACTTCACAGGTCCTCAAGAAGTGTGAAGTTTACTTTGATAAACTCTGGGAAGAATATTCTACTGTTGAAAAAGAAGAATACCAAGGATCACAGCTTGGCGATACATGTTTGTCTACCATTGTTGAATGGGGTCATTCAATGAGTGAAGAGGAATATGAAAGTTCCACAGTGAGCACGAAGGAGTTCATCTGTAATTTTTCAGAGAACTTTGCTATGATTGACACGGAGGTTATGTGCTCAAGGCCCACTGACGAGGACAGTCATGGTCCAATGTTTATTTCACTCAGACCAGCTTCCTTTTCATCTGGAGACAGAAGACAGTATCGCATGGGAGCAACTCTTCATGAGGCGAAACTGCGGAGGAAGGAGAAACAGAAAGAGAATAAAAGAAAAGGAAGGCCGCCAACTTCTGATCAAGCAGCTTCATCGTCTGCAGCGGCATAATTCCTGAGTGAAGGCTGAAATTTAAATGATGGCTAGGAAGTGAAGATACTTCTGATTACAGTTGATACTTTGCTTCCAAGCTTGACTTTAAGTTGCCGGGCTGAAGTTTTAAACTTTAGCAGGTAGATATGGACAGTTTTACATAACTGATGATATCTATCACCACCGCTCTTATGAAGTGACCTCTAATGGACAACCAGTCATGGTTGATGATTAAGTCATTTCATGATTTGCAATTGTAGCGCAAGATTTTTTTGTACATACATTTGCCGGTATCTCCTTCTTGTGTTTTTGATGTGAATGTGAAAGAGAGTCCTTTTGATGCAGTTTTATTTTGTCTGTGGATGAAAGCGGTCGAGACCACGTCACGAGAAGATTATTCCTCGGACCGTACGCTCCTTGCATTTTGCAAGGCATTTTAATTAATTGCATTTGTGCGGTCTTGAGTTTTTGTTTCCTTGTTACGCGAGTGTCGTTTGATTCTTTTATAGGTCTCTGTAGAGAAAAAGCCGCTTTCCCTTTTTAGTTTGATTTAGATCAGGCCATAAAGAGCTAGTGAGCGCCGGTACATGGTATCTCCGCCTGTGAAACATACAGTCTCCAGCCGAGGTACATTATCGTTTTGATTTTGTACTTGAGGTGAGTCAGCTATTGCTCCCTCACTGTATTTAGTAGCTTTGAGATTACCTTCTCTATAGTGTGAAACACACTGGATTAGGTAAGTACATGGCACCGTAGTTTTCTTTTAAGTTGCTAGAGCTAGCTGGACTGTTTTAGCCTTGCAGTAGAAAAAGAGTGTGCGACATACGCAATCAGCTAGGAGTGGACATGAATCTTGTGCCTGCTGAAAAGTAGAGCCTACCTGTACAGGGTTCCACTCCAACAGCCGATATAGTGTGTCCATACTTGACTGCTTCAAGGCTCAAAGAGCAAGAGGATAAGACTCTGCGCATAAAAGACACTAGCGGTCTGCACCTCTACCGTGTACGCCCTAGTCACTCTTTCACCCCCCCCCCGCGGGTTCAACTCCCCCCTGGGACGCTTCCGGAACGTGCTATAGTGCTATGTTTAGGTGGCAGGTGAAGTAGGCCACTGTTTGAGTTTGGAAGGGGGGGCATGAAACATAAAATTTACGCGAGGGTTCAAGGCTTCAATGATGAGCATCACGGGAAGTCAGAAACCAGGCGTATCAGATACACGTGCCTTTGAGCTTCCTTCGGCATCTCAGTGCATATGGCTGACACTTCACTCGACAAAGATGCTCAAACAAACATACATAAACCAGGTGTATCTGATACGCCTGGTTTGTGACTTCCCGTGATGCTCATGATGCTGCGTTGCTTTTCTTCAGTCCCTCATTACATATACATGACGATCCAACAGCAGATTCAACAAGCTCACATGTTCATGACATCGACATCGATAGAAGAAACCAAACAAATCATGCAAGCAGCTTTGTTTTGCCTCTGGGACACCTCTTGGGCACCTCTTATGGCATCCACACTGGTTCAACTCCTCCGTGGAGGTTTTGGGATACAGTGCAACAGATTCAACAAGCTCACAGGTTCGTGAACACATCGGATGCATCGAACAGTGTGGCAAAGTCCAGCCACGCTTCCTTAATTATCGGGGACTTCAATTCTAAGGTTGGCTGTGTCATTGCTGTTTGTGTGTCTTACATGTTCACAACGTTTTACCTCATGAGCATTTGCCTCACTCCGCTTGATGTCCCACCAGTCCGGATGCACCCCTGCTAGCTTTCGTCACCTACCCTCGGCCTCAAGTTGCTTTGCCAAGAGTCAGTTCTGTGATGCGGGCGCTGTGCAAACCCGGCCATAGATGACTGACCGAGGCCATTGTAGCACTGGTGTTCTCCTACCTTTTTATTGCGCAGCACTGAGACGAATCAGCATGAATCAGCTGCATGTGCTTCCAGTTAGCAGGTTCGACGATGGGTGTCCGTCAGCTCAAACCCCTAAAAGAAGAGCAAGCACCTTCAACATTCTTGGGAAGATGGAAATGCAAAGCAGCAGCTCCATGTTTTATTGTTGTTTTTTTTGGGGGGGGGCGCCTTGCATAAGAGAAGAGAAACAGTTGCGCTAGTGAGTGGATGTTTTGGTACTGAGGTGGCTCTAAGCTTTTGCGCTCCTTGCCTTGTTTTGCCACCAGCTCAATCTTGAGCATGTGCCTTCAGCATATTGAAAAGCGATGAAAAGCTTGGACCAGAATATCATGTGTGAGCACCTGCACTTTTGATGGTCATTCCCCACTCCTGGCATTTGTAAGTAATTACTGTACAATGCTCTTGAATTGGAAGCCATTTCCGCGCATTGCACAGCACAAAGATGCTGTAGCCTTTATACATTCGGCAAAACGAATGGGAAACAGAGATCTAATGAATTCGCACAAACAAGACATGCAGGAAGAGTCGAAGTTTGTACGAGTCACTGTAAGTCTACCTCTCGGCAAACCCAAAACTCCCACAGCCTCTCTCTTGGACCATCTTCAAGTCTAGGCTGAGAGAGAACATACCGACCGCGTCAGTCTTTGCGATTGCAACCCTGGTTTTCGCTTGGCACTTGCAGCTTTCAACCGCAATGGCCTTGCCACCACATATTCAAGTCATTGCTTGGCGATGAACGGTCCACAGCCGCTCGGCGGCAAGCAAAACCCCTACCCGAAAATGATTGAACAAGTCAGTGTGCCGGTACTGATGTTCAATGTATGGGAGTCGCCAGTGGTGCAAGGCAGTCCGGCTACAAATTGGTTCCTGATCGAGATACAGATGCCGCGCTTTGGATGACTTGTACCATTCTTGATGTACCGGTTTGCGTCAACCGTTGACCATTTGTATTTTCTTGCAGCAGCATTGTCAGCATAAGCATCGCCACCGCTTTTGCCAAGTTCTTGTCATGCACCACTCAGGAGATTTCAAAAGACAGACGCTTGGATGCTGAAGCCAATTAGCTCGGTTCACTTCAATAAGCTACTAGTAACAAGTGCATCGCTTCTAGTAACAAATGCCTTACTACTAGTAGTAACAATGTTTGCTATTAGAAACCATATATTACATTTGAAAAAACAGTGCTTTGTTCGGCCCTTTGGCCCTTGTGCCGAGGCCCCGAGCTCCGCCCGACGCCGGAGTTTCATTTGGGCCCGGTCTCGGAGGACTTAAAGGCAGAGCCTTGGGCCATGAGCGGCGTGATGTGTTGGATGGGATTGACTCGATTTGACTTAAAAGGTTTGACACATGGCCCAACCATCCAACCATCAAACCATTTTGTGTCACCTTTTGACTTAGAAGGTTTAGCGGGTTTGACTTCACTGAAAAAGTTTGACACAACCATCCGACCATTTGTTCTCATTCATTCATCCCATGCCCAGATCCATATGGGGCATAAATTGGTGTCAATGTGTTCTTCCCCTGTGACACCCAGATGGCGACTCTTGAGCAATGAACAAGAAAACGCGGAACTGGCCGGCATCCAAAAACCATTGGAAGTGCGCTGGTTTGGCCCAGAATCGAGGAATGGCAGGAAATGACATCCGAAGAACAGGTCGTGCCTCGTCGCCACGAAGCAAGCGTGGCAATCGGTGTCCAGCACGCCGGTCTGCTTTATTTAGCTTAGTCATGTTCATGATTTAAATGTCAGTTCGACGGTTTGAGTGAGAATTCGTTTGGATGTGTGGCATGTAATTACTTGCCATCGGTTTGAGTGTCCCTTCGGCAGCATGAATGGTGAGTAGAAGGGTTCAAGTTGGTTTTTGTTATCAAGGGGGAATCAGGATGTTGCCTCATGTTGCCTCAAGAAACTGCACTGCCACGAGGCATGAAAACACAACATCTAAGTAGGGTGGTGAATCGCTATCGGAAACTCCTTGAGTGGGCGAAAGACAGGGTTTTGTAAGGGTTCTGGTTTTGATCGTAGCTGACTTGGAGATTTTGATTTGCGTGCTCCAAGAACAGATTCGCAGTTCCAAGCCTTCTATTCAATTATAACTACCGTATTCCCAAAGCTTTTGGGTACTATCGCAAGCTCTCTTGCTTCCAATTTCTCAATATCTCTGGGGGACCCCCTGATGAGAAATGTCTTGGGCGCCTGCATTCCTTCTGCAAGACAGCGAAGATACACTTTAGTAATCTTTAGTATCGATGCCCATTGTTCCTAGTAGCTTCTTGTTACTAGTAGTAAGGCCACGAGCTACTAGTAGCGTCCTTGCTCCTTTCGTAGCGATGCCCTTTGTTACTAGGTTCAGATCTTGGCTGGCAGAGCCATGCGGACCCTGAACGACCGTGCCAAGTCACTGGGCCGTGGCGGTCAGGGTGGGGCAGGCCGTAGAAGATATAAGGTATTGTCACCACTGTACCCAGCGACGTAACGGGATATCCCTTGATTTCAGTGTTTGTTGGACAAATAGAGCCAAATACAAAGATCAAAGAGAGAGAGAGGGAGAGGGAGCCCTGCCGTGCTGTGCATAGTTTGACAGCTTTGACCTGATCAAGTGATTCAGCAGCATGGACCATGGGCACAAGGGGCATGGATTTTGGCATGCAGCCAAACGCACGTGTAGTCCTGCAGTGTGTGAAGCACAGCACTTGCCATTAAAAAACATACTTTGGAATGACAACCCGCAAATTACCATGGAAATCCATGGAAGATGTTCAAAATTGTTCAAGTGTATCACCCTCAGGATGCCGGACAATACCCTATCAATACCCCTCGGAATGGTTTGATTTGTAGGAGCCTTAGGAGCCTTGTCATGTTCCCAAGTTAGACCTCAGTAGGCTCCCCAAACTGGCATGTCCAGGCTGTCCAAGCTGCTCAGCCTTCAAAGACCTCAGAAAAAAATGGTGGATTTGGGGTGTCGACGTCTTACTTTGTTCGACCTTTCCCCTTCCGGCCTCACATGAAGAGTGATAAGTGGAGCGTTAAAACATTGTGATGAGCGATAGGGGCCTGGCAACAAACGATATGATGGCAACGAACTCATGTCGCATCTCTTGGTTCTGGTAAACCTCACTATGTTTTGTCATCTCGGCACTTCACAGCGCAAGAATAGAATGACACGGTGACACAAAATGCTGGCACCTCGAGCTGTCAGCTCTGCCCAGAGACAGAGAGAGAGAGAGAGAGACACGATGCTGGCACCTTCGCTGTGACTCTTCCCGGTAGTGTTTTGAGTCATTTTGATGCTTGATGACAAGTTCTCCAGGTGTTGAAGCCTCAAAATGTGTCCGAGTCAATGTGCTGAGGTTGCTCATTACTGTGCAGTCACTTGGCTTTGACAGTTCTTCCTTTTTTCCAAGATGTCGTTTTCTTCTGCAGTCCAGAAATGACAGTCGAGGAGTGACTCAGTGTATGGCGCAGCTTTAGCATTGCCGCAGATTGCTCGAACTGCTGGATGGAGTCTGGAATACACCTCGCTCGCATGTCATAGCTGCCTGGCCAGCTTATCCACGGACAAGTCTTATAGATAGGAAGTGAAGACCTAGCGCAGGAGGGCTTAAAGCTCACAGGCCTCTTTCCTGCGTGGCAGGCATGATGTTCTTGCTGACCAACTTGGTACTACAGGGCTTTTTGCTCTACATGCTCAGTGTAGAAGAACGAACACTGGAATCTTGGCTTTTTGGGGGCATGCCGATCGCTCTTTTGTGTGGAGTGTGGACCGTCACCAAACTTGAACTCAAGGCCAAATTTGGTGGACAGATGCATCTTTGCGACTTTGGCGCCGCGGATTTAGCCATACTTCCAAGCATGCTAGCTATGCGTAATCACTTCCAATCAGAAGCATCACCAGAGCTCCACAACTGGTCAATTGGCACAAGTATTGCTTCAATGTCCTCGTTTTGGTGCAGCTTGCATCTTCCTGGTACTACTGTATTGCATGCTGGCCTCGCAGATCCCAAGGCGCTCAAAGTAACAGTTGCCCAGATGCTCCAAACTGCATTGGTCCAGCGGGGACTGTGTATTCCCCAGAGTCTTGGCAGAAGCTAAAGTGTTAGTTTGTGCAGGTGGATTTGGCTCCGGCCATTGTGTAGAAGACCGGCTGATGGAACAATGCGCAATGATGCGTGATGTATCGTGTTGATGATTGTTGACGTCGGCTTTCTGTGCGTCATGCGCGCAGCAGGTGTGAGTTTTGTTTCGTGTCAAGGCAGCATGCTTCTCAGGCAAGGATGTACAACTGGGGAGTGTGGACCACGCGGATTTTTGTGCGGGATTCGTTCAAGACTCTCTTCCCTGAATCTTGGAAGCAGGTTTACTGGAAGCCCTGCCTGAATCAAGTCTTTGGAAATGCCTTTGGACTGCCAAAACTTGTGCCCTGCGTTGATGCAAGGACCGAGTGGACGAAATTGAGGCCCGATGTAAAAAGGATGTAACCAAACATAGGTCACAATATGGGAGATTGTAGCAGGAGCATGCAGGTCATAGATACCTCAGACATCGAGCACAAGGATTGCACTCTATGTTTCTCTTCGAACAGTTTTTCGTCGGGAGTTTAGAGAGCGCGCAAAAATTCGCTGTGGCTGCTCACGAGTTCCGTGTCAAAGATTGACGGACATTCCATGGGTTGAAGCAGGCACAGATTGATCCTGGAGAGTATGGGCTTGAAAGTCACCCAGCTGATATTCTTGAGAATTGGCAAGGTCTACATTTGGACAAGATTTTGTCAAGACCACGTCCAAATAGCCCTGGCACCAAGGCTACTACCTTCGGATTGTTTGCTGCTTTCTGTACGTCATTGGCCTTTGGCCTGATTTAGCAGGGTCCTGGGAATCTTGGCGAATACAGTCGACCGCAGCATTTCAAACATGCAATCTGAGTCTCTGGGAAGGACGAAGGGTTGAAGGCACTCAAGGACGGTGGGCTTGGCAATTTCAGATGAGCTACTCTGGACCTCTTTTGGAGTCATCATCCCGATGAGGCTTGCCTGCATTCAGAAGTTGAGAGGGGCAGAGGATGGCAGAATTGAACATATATATATATAATATATTATAAGCCCACCCAAATCTTCAAACAACATAAACGGTAAAGTGTCATTTGAGCATGTGCCTTGGCCCTTCGGTGAATTGTCATGTGTGGCACTTGGCTCAGTTAAAACTTGCAATGAATGGATGCAACATGCCAGTGCATATCAGCGCGCGTAAGGGATGGCAATGATCCTCACCTGTCGCTGATTCAAAACCTTTGAGATCCTTTGAGCAAGTTCACTGCATTGCTCTGACGTTAGTACCGACATTACAACATGTACCGGGCATCAGTGCTTCTACACCTACTCCGTCGGATTGTCCAGCTGACCACACACCAAAAAAAAGAAACAAGCTGCGGCCGTGCATGGCCGTGGCCATTTTTCGAAGCGGCAGTTTCCCATGAACTGAAGCGGGACAGCTATGGGATGTGGGGCCTCACAAGCGACGCACACACAAGGCTGGCAGTGACCTCTCAGACCGTGCGAGTTTGGGACCCATGGAGATGGGAGTTGTCAGGCAAGTACACCAGCCAAGAGCACCAGATTCAGTCTCTCTCCACTGGCTACTTTGTGGAGAATCGTTTGGGCCACTTATCTACGAAAAGATATTATCCAAATGACCTCTCTCGTGTGTTGTCGATAGAAGAAGTTCTCCCCACCCAGCCCCCTCAAAAATCATGTGCGTGTGTTTCTTTTTTTAATGTGTTTTCTTCACAATTGTTCTGCAGACACTTTTGAGTCTCAGGACATTTCAGAGTCATGCTCAGGTGAGGGGGACTTTTCATTATTCTTCGAGCCAGATGATGCTTTGAGTTGGAGACTTAGATATTTATACTATAGATGGATTGCCCTCTCCATCCGTGCACGCAGCAAGGCTTGAAGCACGGTGACTTTGGTCGCTTTATTATAGCTCATCAACGTGTGACCAAGCAAGTGGCTGCGATTGAGACACTGGGCTGAAGACCTGTGCCGATTCTAGGGCAGACACACTTCGACTGAAGAATTGAGATGTGATGCAATGATACGTGTTGTACAGCCAGTGCAGCAACGAATCCTTTTCAACTGCGGAATTTCAGACTTATGGCATCCACCCAATAATATGTTTGGGAAGCTGGCTTTCCTGTGGCAAGTAGATGCCACAGTTTGAAAGGCCTATTGGAAAAGCATCGACATCACGCGCCACTTGGACTCTTTTAAACTAAATAGACATTTGACATTTGGGTATTGGAGCTGAAATTTTGAGAGAAGACTATCCTGCTTTCAGAGAATTGCAAGAGGCCTTTCTCCACATCAAAACGCCTCCGAAGAAAAAAACACAAAATCTCCTCGGGCTCAGGATGGCTTGGAGAAGCATATGTCCATCCTCAGGCGTGATGGCTTCTTCCGAAGCATCCGATGCTCATGTCGTCATGGCTCATTCTGCTCATTCCTTCAAGCACAAAAACTTAGATGTCAGTTGGTGACCGTTCACGTCTTTTTTCATGTGCATATCAAAACGCTGTGAGTTGTAGTGAAAATCACTCGGATGACCACTCGCTGGATCTTGTGGCTCCTGAAGAGCCACGACGAGACGAGCACGGGAGAACGCACCGTCTCATGAAGACATACCATCCTCACCATGAAAGGAGCCTTGGACATCCCAACATCACCAGGCTCAAGGAGGCAGGTCTCAAGGGGTGTGTCGTGTTTTCTTGCGCGGACCCTAGGTGCACAGCAGATACGTACTGACTAAACAATACTAAACCAATGAAATTGGCGGTTAGTTCATGAGCTTGACATAAATCCGAATTGCTGTTGACAGAATTTGACAGATGCCCACCAATACTCGGTGCTACTCTTGAGAGGTTTGCGAGGATGAAGCCTCGTACTACCTGGCATTTGAGTTTTGCATTGGTGGCGGGTTGATGGAGGCAGTTGAGGAGCGTTGCATGCGTCAGCCAGCGGATGCTGTTCTGGCTCTTCGGCCTTAGTGACAAGTTCAACGGCTGATTGATTGAGCTGACATGTTTGGGATGGTTTTGGTTCTTATGTACTGCAATATTCGCGTGATGCGAGTGTATCATGGTGTATCCATGACTAAGGTTGCGACATGTGCCAGCTTTCAAGTTCTGAAGGCGGTGGAGTATATGCATCAGAAGGGCATTTGTCACCGGAACCTGAGCACGGATGCCGCACTCCTGCATTCCAAGGAGCCCATGTTAAATGATTCGGCTGTTGACTTTTATTTTCACAGCAGCAAGTTGGACTGAACGTTTGATATTTTTGGCCTCTGATAGCACTGCAGCATTTTGAGAGCGTGAACATGTTGGCCTTCAGCCAACTGACAGGATGATGACCTCCAGAAGTGGCAGGTGGTGGTTCACGATTTTGCCCATGCCTGCCATTTCACCAAGAACAAACGCATGACCGAGAAGGTCAACTCTAAAGAAGGCGCGCGTTTTGCTGGCGACGTGAAATGCTTTGCAGTCCTTGTGTTGGGCTCACTGAAAGAGCCCACTTGGTGAACCTGTGGGGGGATTGTGTCTTCAACAGAGCCTAGCAGAGCCGCAGAGCCCATAAAAATGCTCAAGTTGATTGCGAGCTGGTGACATTGTAGCTGGGAGGCTTCCGGTCGCCCGACGCTTGGCTTGTTGGCGGATGCCCAGTACTCAGAACGCAGTTGTAATGTGTTGCAATACGCCCGCAAGTGAGTGGCTTGGGTGGAATCCATGGTGCAGCCAGTCCTCCCTCACAGCAGAAAGAACATGCAAGAACGGAGAAACAGAAGCAACAAGTGTGGTGGGACGAGTTCGACTGGCTTACTTTAATCGTATCGGATGTATATATTGGTTTTTGATGCTTTTGAAGTGCACGAACAGACACCAGAGTTGCAGCAGAACCTCCCACTGGTGCACAAAACGCTTATCATCTCTTCCACACCAATTCTTAGGGGGCACTGCAGACATTGCCGCCAATGAGGGGTTGTATATAAAGTAAATGCAATGACACGGGAAGGAGCAATTTGCTGAAAGATCTAGTGTGTCGGGCTGCCACCGACTCAATGCATAAGCCATTTTGTTACTATTAGCTTCTTGCTCCTAGTAGCGATGGCCTCCACCCTAGTAGCGATGGCCTCCAACCTACTAGCTTCTAGCTACTAGTGGTAATGCCAGGTTGCATATCACATGTCTTATTCCTTGAGGAGATGGCTGCAGGGTCCGGCTACACCCAGGCCTGCGACATCTACTCCTGTGACTGGTCTGTGGGGGAGTTCACCTTTCCAAAACAAAACAGGTGTTGCTTTTTCCAGTCGTGTCAGTTCTGTAACTTAATAATTGGCATCTCCGCCTTAATCGAGCTGATGGTGCTGAGGTGGCGCCATTCTATGTGCGCTGCTGTTTGGCAATCCAAATCCTGAAGCGGGGACGTGGAGGACATCAGGTTCACAATGGTTCACATCAAAATTGAGAAATTGATGTCGCATTGCGCGGAGGAAATCCTTGAGCACAGCACAGACATTGGTCTTCAGGCTGGAACAGTTGAGATCACGAAAGGTCGAGAAATAGCGGCCTGACGTTAGGCCCCTCGCGTAGCACGGGGCGCTGCATCGTTGAAAGTCCTTGATAGTGATTCTGTTATATTCTGTTTGATTGTGTCAGTTTCGTTCATGAGCACATGCGAGCACTCCACAGATCAAATAAACTCGCTCACCCCCGCATGGAATTAGATCAACCCAAAGATGAGTCAAGTAATCTTAGAGGCCTTGCTCGTCCAGGAGCAGTCTCCCTCTTCCATGTGTCCTCCCTACCTTTCGTTCACCCCTCCTCAAGTATTGATGATACCATAGCGACGCATTTCAGCAGTAGTCATGCAGTTTGTGGCAAATGTTTATATATCCAAATCCACAGTGTTGCAATTTTGGCCATGATTTTAACAGATGGGAGGAGGAGTTTTCTATGGACATGTCAAACCAGTGTTATTCTGAGAGCAGAGAGCGGAGAGATCAGTGGGGCTGGGCATTGCATCGCAGGATGATGACTTCAGAGGCTGCTCGCCCCACTTCAGCCGAGTGTTTGGAAGATCCCTTCTTTAAGACCATGGAGGATATTGGTCGTGGAGAGGCCTGGGAATGATGCATGGTCGTGGATACCGGTCGAGAACTGCAGCTGCAGCTCGCTAATATATATATATTAATATATTATATTATACTATATTATGTTATATATATATATATAGCACGTGTTTGCTTGAAGGAGATTTCAGCTCGACATCTTGAAAATATGCATCCAAGCTGCATTCAGCCTACTGAGACAAAGGGCCAGGAACAACAATGTCCTAGTTCAGGACACTTAGCGACAAGTAGGTGACCAGGCATATATAAAAGGTGCAAGCGATGGATTGCAATTGTAGGGTGGCGTCAAATCCAAGCCACAACCCAGTCCTTCAGTGGCAGGAAGGACGTTTGTGGGCAAGCCTGGTCAAGAGAAGGCTAGCCCTTTTCCCGACGCGTCAACCTTCAAGGTGTTGATCTGCTTTTTGGGACGGTTGCTTGTGACGAAAGGAATGGTGTTCTGCTCCACTGCCTGTAGTGAACGCCCCAAGATAGCAAGCATCAAGATAAGTTTTGTTTACTGGACCTAGCTCTACTCAGGCAAAGATATTGCAGAGCCAACAAGCTCAAGAAGTTGGCCATCCACGTCTCCGCTTCGCACTTGAGTGGCCCTGAAGTGCTTCGGATGAAAGATGCTTGGCGTGCCAGTCAAACCTCTGAACTTTGGGCACCTCCAGAGTTTGCTGAGACGCTTTTTTGGAGCATGAAGAAACGTGTGTGCCGCTTTTTTGGGGTGGGGATTTGAACACACTTGAAGCGCATTGTAGGGTTTGCTGATGTCTCGTTGACACGAGCTCTCTCATTTTGGGAGCTCGTGTGGTGAAGGTTGAACCACTGGTTTTGCTGCTGGTGTTTGTTTTCCAGACTTCTGGTTTTGCTGCGGTATTACCACTGGTTTTTGCTTCAGGTTGTGACATTTAGACATGTTCACCAGACGCAGCGTGGACAGCCAAGGACATGTTTGAGCTGGTCGATGCTGACAATAGCGGACAGGTTGCTTGTGTCGGAACTTGTGGCTCTTCTTTATTGTTTTGCAGTAGTATATCGAATGGCAGTTTTGTTTCTCTATATAATAGGCCTCAATAAGCATGTTGATATTGTTATCGTTTTGTTATAAACTTGAGTTGTTAAGGTTAGCCTTGCTGAGCTGAAAAAGGCGATGCAGGAGTTGATTCTTGACTGCAAGCAACGGCTGCAAGAAAAAGGTGACAGTTGTAGCCAAGTTTTCCCAGATGTATCAAGATAAAACAAACCGTTGGTCGCAGTTGGCTGTGGGCTACCAGTGTTTGGTCAGCTTCATCCCTGCAGCATCTTCAGATTCTACAGGATGTGCCATGGTGGCTATCGTGCACGTGCGGCCATTCCTCAAGACGTCGAAAGGACGGGTTTGGGGTACAGGAGATCAAAACCGCCCATGTCCGGAGTCTTTCAGAGAGGATTGGGCCATGGAAGCGTGACTAGAAACTTGTGGATTGTGTTGGGATGTGTTGGGCCCCTGACCTTTGCTGGTGGCAACTTGCTGGAGTTGATAGATGCTAGAGATTGCTATAGTACATGTTGGGGGCCCCCTTGGTCGGATACTTGGATGTCGGATGCTTGATGTTTTCTTCGCAGGCTGATGGACCTTTTGGACGTGGATGGCAGCGCCACCATTTCATATCCTGAATTCATCGCTGCTATGACTGTTCGCACCTGAGTGCTGCATTGGCACCTCTCGATGGATGTTAGGCTGCTCAAATTGAGGCCCAACTGTCGAGCCGGCTCAAGACTCTAGGTTTTGTACTGGGTGCCGCTTGTAGTTTAGTAGTGCTGAGTCAGCTGAGTGGCAGGTATAAGATGGTATACCCTCCGACTCACCAACAAGACAGTGGAAAGCCCCTGTTCGTTTTAAGTAGTCTTCGGGCAGTCAGAGTGTCAGTCTGGGGGCCCGTGAGTCCATGCGAATGTCGCCCGAGGATAGGAAGCATTACACCACTGATGCCACTTGCCTGGTACCTCGCCTTAACCAGCTCTACGAGGGTTTCGAGTTGCTGAGCCTTGTGGTAAGCCCCATGGCAAGAATGTTGGGACAAAGCTGCCCTATGCTGCATGAGGGCCAACTATAAACCGCCGGGAGGTGGCATGCTTCCAAGTCGCTTGACTTGTCAGTCGCTTCGAGGCCGTGTTCCAGATTTTTGACACCAATGGAGACGGCCACATCAACAGACATGAGCTGCAGCAAGCCCTGAAGTCCAAAACATTCAAGGCATGCGGGAGACGAGACGGGAAACTGCTCAAGGAGACGCTTGCAGTAGGAAGGCAGCGCTGACCTCTCAATCCGCTTCTGGGAACGGAATGGCCCGAAAGAGAAGCAGGGGACAAGTCAACTGCCGGGAATCGTCCGCGCAGTGATGTGCCATGCTGTGCCTCACAATGGCAATCTCTGGGACGATGGACGGGTTTGTTTAGAGGAAAGTTGCTCTCATTTTGGTGTTGCCTAATTTTTGTGTCAGTAATTTAGCTGGCCAGGATTTGGACTTCAACCTGTTCCCTGCGATTGAGGAGGCTCGAGTCGATGCTGTATATACATGTTCTTGCTTGAAGTGCGGCAAGGGTGCCACAAAAGTGTGGATGTTGACCGTGTAATACTATATATACTAAAAAACTGTAATATGCATATATATATACATAGTCATACATACACACACACATATATATATATACATACTATGCGTGTACTGTACTTATGTAATGCTATATATAAATATAATACATATATGTGTATTAACGTAACAACGATAATTGAGCTATGCTTCATAGTGTTTCTACAGAGACCAGCAAACTGGCAAGCTGCAAGAGGTGATGTCTTCCGACAAGGATGGTGATGGCAACATCGACTTTGAGGAGTTCAAGGCCATGATCTCTTCAAAGTAACCATGTCCTTGAAAAGATCTAGCAACCATTGAAGAAGGTCTACTTGAACTTGGTCTTTGAACATGTTCTTAGTGTTCCATCATGCTGCGGTCAGTCGACATGACAATCTACTCGTTGGACAGAACGCAATGACTGGGGAGATGAGGCCATGATGCGTGACTCCGCCAGTGAAGATGTGAAGCTCCTGGGGCGGACCCGTGACCCGGGGAAAGCAGCCGGGAGCTCAGAAGAAGGCACCGCATAGGCACCGCAGGTGGACACGGATTGTCCTAAAGTTGTAGCATGTCGTATAGTATGCCGCAATGCCCAATTTCTGTAGACACTGTGCAGAAATTTCAGGAGTGAGAATGCAAGCTCCTTTCACCTCATGTTTGTGCAAATGTTGGCCAGGACCTTCTTAAGAAGTCACCGCAGGATTCCTGGGCGCATAGGTTTTGAGCCTTGTGCTTCTTTTGGAAGCAGCAAGCTCCATTTAAACATCACAAATTGGATGATAGCAAAGCAATTCGAAGGGTTTGGGGGTGTTTTTCCAGTCTGCAAAGCAGATGTGTCGGGGAGTTGGACAGCCAAGGGGACTAAGCCCACCGGCTTTCAAGTCGGTTAGACCAACAAGTCCAGCACATCCCAATCCATTCTTGCACGAATGCAATTGGACGATGCCCTTCATCGCAGTTTTGAAAAGGATGAGTTTTTCGTTATGTTCCTGTTGCGTGTTTAGAGGATACATGAAGATACTGCACACTCTTACACGCTCAAGCATGATCGCCTGAATGTGTGTGTGGCTGTGAGCGCTGTAAATGTGCTGATTGGAACCGATTGAAAGTTTGACCTTGTCATGGTGGTCTATATGGGCAGCAGCTCACGGGGCTGCAGCCCTTTATGACCATGATGCCAAAAAGTACTGATGTATTTGGCAGGATGCAGTAGATTGGTTGTGGACACCTCTTCTTTTGGCAGGTGAGGAAGTTTCAAGTCTTCCGGAAGAGAAGTTGGACGTCCCACTTACTAACAGCAACCGTTCACCCCGCTGGCTTTGGTTGAGAAAGCTCAGGACTTTGGGTTAGTATGTTTTACTTATACTTGCCCGAGCATTGAGCATGTGACCATGTGACCCCTCCTATACAAAGAACGGGGGCACCTCTCCCCTGGCTAGTAAATCTGAAAGATAGCAGACAAAAGTTGAGAGGTTTCATTATATTTTAGCCTATAAACTCGACCTAAGACTGAGCAAATATGGAGGTACACAGCATTACTTCCTTGCATAACTCGGTTTTTTTCGCCAATCCAAGGATTTGCCTCCGGCATGGCGGTGGCATGCATTGGCTGCTTCATTAATTGAGAAGAGCCTGAATTCTTCAGCAGGTGCTAAGAGAAATAGTAAATAGTAATATATATATAGTGATATGTGTGTAGTTGTGGTTCTTGCTGGTGATGACACCGTCGCTATAGCAATTAATTACAGTAATTAAACTTACAGTATATCGTGCTATAAAGCCGTAACCGATGTTGACTCTTGAATCAAGAATGATCCTACAGACCAGACTGGCTTTACATCTCAATATGGGGGCACTTGCTTATTCATTAAAAAACAGTCGTCAGGCAACCGATGCCATTCTATGGTGTTGAGGTGGTCCATCCCCCATAATATCTCAGGACATTTTGACCTTGCTCGCCAGCGTCCCAACGCAACCCGAGCCGTGGATCGTTGAACGGTCCGGGTGGCAGGACTGACATGGACCTCACATCCCAAAGTTGGCGATTCTAAACTGGTAATGAATGTTCTCCTTCATACGACATGTACGACTGCCTATCTTAGGAACATTTTAGGAAGTTACTTTTTGAACTTCAAACCGCGCTTCTCTTGCCCTTGCTGAGAAAAGTCGGAATCGTCGGACACTCGTGCCATCTCATCCAGGAGATTGTCGAAAAGCAAGCTGGCACGGATGATCTTGCTTTGGAATTTGTTCGCTTCAGCGACTCGGAGGGGAACAACGTCGAGGGAAGCCAGGCTGGCCTATGTCCAGGCAATTAATCGAAACGGTTGGGAGTTATTGGTTTCTTGGGTTTTGCATGGCTGACGCTTCTAAGGAGTTGCTGGTGTACCTTTACATTGGACCCTTGGTAGCACAGCAAAACATTTTGCGAGTGGGTGAGGATGATTCAGTGGAACCACCAAGGGGTCATTTGTGCCAATGCCTTTGACGACCCAGAGAGTAACTGATTCTTTTGAGTAATTTGCAGTTTGCAGTGACCAAACTATTTTGCCGAGGAAAATCATTGATTTGTTTTTGATCCTTGTGCCAAAGTTGTGGCTTGGCCTTGCGGCAGTGCATGTGGGTGACATACATGATACATCATGATACCAAGCACATGCAAGAACACTGCGACTTAGTTCTGGGAAAAAAAGGGTTGTTGGTACTTTGTTGGTCGAGGGCCAGCATAGGAAGAGCATTGCATTCCAGGGATGATGATTATCAAACTGAACAAGTTTTGCCAAGTAGCAGCAAATGCTTTTTTCTCGTTCCTGCTGACAAGGGTAAGAGGAACATTTAACAAACAACAAGACACAAAAGGAGGCCCTTACTTTATTTTTCGTGTTGGTGTTTGTGTGTGTTCCTTACCCGGCACTGTAAGCATCATCCCAAACATGCACATAGTTCGCACTGTTTTCATGGACAGGTACATTTGGTTTCTCACTGTTGACGTTGGCATTGTCTTCTTGATGGAGACTTCTCAGATCGAGGATAATGAAGGGCCATCTCCCAAGAGCTAATTTGCCCTATAGGGCCATAAAGCTAAGGTAGTCAGGAAAAGAAAAGAATCCAAGAGAGACAGTCCGAAAGTGAAAGTGAAGCTGAAAGCAAAACCTTTCAGTTGCTGAAATAAGTCCTCTCCCGTCGTGAAAGCTGCGGAACTCGAACACTCTCACCTGGCCAAACTGCTACTAAGCTACTAGTACCGATGGCCTCCGACCTAATAGCCATCCTAGTAGCGATGGCCTCCAACCTAGTAGCTTCTAGCTACTGGTAGTAATGCCCTTGTTACTCATAGGGATGCACTTGTTGCTAGTGCCTTCTTTCTACTCGCAGAGGGGAAACTTGTTTCGGCTTTGATGACAGAGTTGTATGCGATTGCTACTTGCCTGCAGGATATGATTGTCAACTGCGTTGCGCTTGCCTTCATTCTGAGCATCGACGAGTTGACGACGCTCAGCTATGTGATGTTTATAACCCTTTTTGGGGGAAGCCTTTTCCCATGAACACCGATACCAGACCTTCTTGGCTCAGGGAAAAAAGTCGAGCAAAGTGCTTGTAATAAATGACCCATGACGAGTTGGAAGGCTAAGTTGTGATTGCTATTGCAGGATCAATGATTAAAGCTGTTTGGAGTGTTCATCCGCGTTTTCCCCGGGATGAAGCAGGATGACAATGCTGCCGGGCAAGACCAAAGAGATGCTGGTGGCTTGAATGCAATCAGTGAGACGCAAGAATAAACACAAGAATCACGCAAATTGTTGGCAGATCTCCTAACGGAAATCCTTTTGGCTTTCGTGGTCGTGATCAGGAAATGATTGAGGGTGGCCAGTTTAGCACGCGACGAAGGCTGACTCTGGCGGAAGATGCAATCCTGCACCAGCAAGACAAGAAATGGACGCACGGCAAACCCTGGAAACATACAGTAAAGCTGTAAAGCTTTAAAATATTAGAAGTCCCTGCTGACTGCTGGTGCTTCCATTCAGCGCACGGTATGTATATGTATGTATACTGTTATATACATTATACCGTTTTTAATATCTATCATTATATCTATACATCTATTGAGCAATGGACCCCCCACGAATGTCTAGGCCTAGGTTCACAGTTTTTCATGCGCCTTCACGCGTTGGAAAGCATAAGGAATGTGCTTTCACCGGGCTTCTATGGATGCTCAACGGCACAGTTCAATTGCATGCATGTTTGGTCAAGTTAGACGGCCAAGGGCGCCTACTTTGATTTGACTTTGGATGAGTCGGATGAGTAATTATGAGGTATCATCATCCCGGCACGGCTATTGTTCCTACTTGCTGTCACTGCGTTCTTCATCGGAAACTACTATTGGGAAGCATGTCGACGCTTGGACGACGGCTCTTGGGCAACTTGGATGGACATTGTTTGCCAGAGGGACAGGCAGGTTCAAGCACTTGACATGCAATGGAAACTATTTGCAAGACTAGGAACAAGTGCCACGCTAGTAGTAACAAGTGCCTTACTAGTAGTAACAAGAAGCTACTATGAACAAGTGCCACGCTAGTCTTTTCCTGACAAATTTGCACCAGACCTGAACCGCAAAGGTGCACATGAGTTGGTTCATGACACATTTGGTTGTGTTTTTTCAGAAACTTGCCCGGTGTACTAGAAATGTTGCCCAGGTCTCTCAGGAGATACACACGCCGAAAAGAGCTTCTCGGCAAGGTATGTATGCTTATATTTAAATGTGACATGTGTGTGGACTGCATCAAAGCCTAATTGTTCCAGTAAGCTTTTTGAGCTGTTTTGTTTTTCATGCTCCCCCACAAGCACGAGCCAACTACGCGACTCACAGCCATGTATGTTAGCAGAATGGGCACTCAATCGAGAACTCTTTTGTCACAATGGCATTGAATGATGCCCAAAGACAACACGTCCCATTAAGAAAGGTCGCCTGAGCTACCTGAGTTTTCTTTGCTTTAATTGCAGCAGTTGTTTAGAGGCAAACGGGTGCACAGAAAGGGGATTGCAAAAATCTATTCTACTAACTTTGTGGAAGGCCCAGGGCATTCGTGGAACCAGGGGCTGTTCGTGGACGTTTCCTGGAATGGTAGGCCAGTAGGAAAACTACTAAACGTAACAAACACCCAGAAACCTTTGCAGAACTTCGTGGAAGGTATTTTTGATGCACTAACATGCACTAACTTTGTACCAGCACTTTTGGCTGACCACCTTTCCACAATGTCCGGCCTTCAATCGCGACTGGCGAGGTCAGAAGTATTGTGACTGGGAAGGTCAGAAGTTCGAATCGAATCCTTTAAGAGGCCCCACTCCTAGACCACCTATATAATAATCCAGTTTGAGTCACGCTTGACTATTTTTGTTGTTCGTCAGGAACTGGTTCGGGGATCGAAGTGCTTGGAGGGAAAAATGATGCCTTATAAGAAGAAATGACGCATTTTGTGGTACAAATAGGAGCGCTGCCGCTTTTTAGAATAACACACCAATGGCGTCTCTAGAATACGCTTGATTTGTTGATTTGTAGCCGCCGTAGATACCACATGTTATATATGTTACCACCTTGTTTTATTGATGCCCCGCTCGGTGCAACAATAATGAAGCTGCAATTGAACAAGAGTCCTAAGCTAGATAGACTCCCTCATCTCGCTTGACCCTTGTCCCACCCCGCGGCCTTCAAGTTATAATGATGCAGCTATATCAGATTACTGTATATTGAATTGGCATATACATCTCTGGGCTCGTTGGCGCATCCACCAAGCCAGTTGCAAGTGTACGATTGCTTCACTATGGACTCGTCATGGTTGAAGCAAACATGCACCTTTCAAACGCAGCGGCGAAGAATAGTGTGATATTCCTGCTGGCCATCAGCGGCTCCACGCAGTGCCCTCCTTCAGACCCCGGCGTCGGTTTCGCTTGAAAAAAATGTGCTAATAAATTGGGGGGGCCAAGGACCCACCACGGCTTGCATCAGCCTCCATAGTCCCAAACATAGCTCCCAAAACGTTTCATCACCGGTCTATGACTAACAAGGTTCTGCATTCAATCACGTTATACTTGGAACGTTTTTTATTGGTTTTGGACCACACAAATAATGTTCGCGAGTCCCATGGGTATTGGTGTTCCTAGACTTTTGCACTCAGAGCAGTGATGTTGAGTGGTTGATTTCGAATGGTTCTTTTGACAAAGCAGTGTGCCATTTCCGTGTTATGTTCACCTCTGTTCTTAAAGCTTGCGCGCTGCGGATCTATCCTTACAAAAGGATTTCCTTGCTTTAGGACTTTGGTTTTTGGATTCTTGTCCGGCTTCGTTGGTGGCATTCGTTTGTCTTATCCTGTTCGGGTTTGGTATGTGCTCTTGCGTTGGCCGCTTTGGCCATGGTCAATGGGCCTGGCATTCTAGGTCTCGTTTCAACCCGAATCTTCGTCAATGTTTGTTCAATCTATCACCTTCACTATGCTCTTTAACGGGTAGCGAGCTTTATCGAGGCATGCGGCATGCCCGTGTGCAGAAAAAAATCACGGGGCCAAATGTCACGAAAGCTAGCATGCTAGCTGAGTTCTTCTTTGCTTTAGCAATTGGTAGTGGGATGAGCTGTGTGCCTTAAAACTTGATATATCACACTAAGGGGGGGGCCAGGCCCCCCCCCCTTAGCGTGATATATCACCCTACAACCCCCCCCCCCACGGTTCGACTCCCAGCTGCGCGCCGTGTAGGGGGTTGGTTGAACGTGTGAACGTGGTTGGCTGGGTGTAAACGGTGGCTTGGTGTAAACGGTGCTGCTGCTGCCGCTCTGCTGCTTGCTGCTGCTGCCGCTGGTTGCCGCTTTTGTAGCTGCTGCTTTGCTACTTGTTGCGGCTTGGTGCTGCTGCTGCTGTTGCTGACGACGCCGCTGCTGCTGCTGCTGCTTGCTGCTTGCTGCTGCTGCTTGCTGCTTGCTGCTTGCTGCCGGTGGTGCTGCTGCTGCTGCGGCTTGATGCTGCGCTGCTGCTGCGTGGTGCTGCTGGCTGGCTGCTGGTTGGCGGTTGCTGCTGGCTGCTGGCTGCAGGCGGCTGCTGCTGCTGCTGCTGCTGGCTTCTGCTTGCTGCATAGGACTTGTACTTCACCGTTACAAGTTGTTTACCCCTATTTCTAACCTAATGCATGCATAAGCGGGTGGTAAATTTACCCCCCAGGCTTGCTATAACCATACACTGGCTATTTCCTCAAGACTCTCTATTCTTGATACCTTTTACCAGTGCTTAGTGCTTATCCTACACTACGGACGCCCTAGTGTATGCACAGTCCTTGTGATGCTTACCCCTCGTTCCGGCACTAGTACATCCGGTGCGATTCGGCTAGCTTTCGACCTCCTCCCCCTGGCTTCAAGTTTGATCGGTTTTGCGTCGAGGGCCACCCAGTGGTCGAAACCCCAGACGCGATTCGCCGAAGTCAGGGTCAAAATACTGTTTTGGGTCGACGCAGTCTTATCGCTACAAAGTCTACTGTGGTTATTTTAAACATACTGCAGAATACTGCAGATGATTTGAGGGGCCCTTTCGAGGCTCAGCTGCCGTTTCTGAGCTTCCTTTTCGAGCCCTTCCCTGCACTATTTCCTGTTGCCGTGGTGACCTGTCCGCAAGTTGCCGTTCGTCAACCCACACGAGGGCAGACGTTGTGCCGGGATCCTCTCGGAGCCCATCGGAGCCCAGACCCATAACACGTGGATCAAATGGAGGTCGATTCCCAGGCAAAATAAAGTTAAAAAGATATCTTAGACAATCTCATGGTGGTTGCCCGCGCTAACTGACCATGAATTCAGGAAGAAGAGGCGGCATGGACATTTCACGATTCTTGCCGGCAAGATTGTCCACAAAGCCTTGTACTGTTGGGCTTCCGTTGACTGGGTGCTGTAGTGACAGGGCACCAAGCACAGTGCAATTGGGGCAGACCTTGGTATGCCTGTGAAAGATCCTGCGGGATCTCAAGTGCCTTGTGTAATCATATTCAACCAGAATTGCAAGTCGTTTGTTGTCGCACTTATGGTTGCTGCCATTGTACTTTCTTTCCTGGAACGTATTTGTTTTCATGAGACACTGTTGAAACGGAACTGCTTCGAAGTGAAGGTAGTGTGTATTGGGCCTGGCCCTGGAGCATTCGAAGGTTGTTTTGCCGCAGCAAGGCCACCATTGCCCCCCCCCCATGGACGGAGAATTGGCGCTGTTTGTTTTGCTCCCCTCTTGCGTAGGCTAAGAAAGGACCCCCGCAAGCACCCAGCCAGCACGGGGCACAATGCGTGCATGCATTCAGGCGTCTTAGCTGAGCGATGTTTGTGCAGGCCCCTGAGCCACAAGTGCCAATCGAAGGGCTGCCTCCGTTGAAACATCGGTGACAAAACAGATGGATTTGTCTCAAAAACCTGGAAACTCAAGGAAATACTGGACATCAACCATACCTTGGATAAGTTTTGATCAAATGGTTGCCATGTTTGAGACAAACTTCCTTGGCTCTTGGAGTCTGGCATTTTCAATACTTCGTGCAGCGGAGCACCACCGCACTCTGCAGTCCCAAAGCTGGAGCGGAGTGAAACGAGCGAAGTTCCGGCGGCGGAGGTGAGTTTCTTCTTCTCTCATCGGGCCTACAAAAAAGATATACTGGGGTCTAGTGACATAGGACTTACGGTTCTAGTGACATAGTCAGCTGGGATAGCCAACTCCTGAGTCATGTGCCTGGTCACAAGGCGTGTCTATATGCCTTTACCCCCCCCTGAGGGAGCAATCAAAAAATAAAACAAAAAAATAGAATATGCTGAATATGCTGAAATCAATGTGTCAGAGAGAAATCACATGCATCATGACATGAGCAGTTGGCACCTTTTTCAACACCCCTTGGTTCCTATGGCAGTTTTCAAACACAGGTTTCCAGCACAGGTCCTTTGTCATTGTCCGGAATCCTTGTTTTTCATCGCTTTAAGTTCTTTTTTCAAACCTGCTCTAGAAGTCCTGTTTTGCAATATTGTGCCTGATGACTTAGGCCAAACGTGCTTTCTACCAGATTTACTTTGCCTGATGACTTGGAACGCTCTAATTTTGACGTACCTCCGTTAACTCCTTAGTCATTAGAACCTAGTATATATAAGAAGGTTTGAGTCCCTTTCGTCGGGCCCCATGTACAGGGGCCTTACAAAAGAGACGCAAGCACCGATTTATGTTCCTTTGTTTTAGCTTCTATTTTCACAACAAGTCCCAGGTCACTCTGACTATCGCATCCATTCCCCCTCCCACCAAGCTTCCACACAAACTTCCATTGAAGCAGGTGCAGTATGCAACTTCACATGGCAGTGCATGTTTCTGAAATTTTCTGCAGTAAGACAGGGACTAGGTATGTATGGCCCTGTAGAGTGGGTGTTTGAATTATTGTTTTTGTGCTCTCACATGCAATTATGCAGTTGCTTGTTGTGCGGGAAGGCTTGATCATGAGCCACCAACGGGCGCGTCTAGAGGACTATCATGTCGTGTCCATCTTCCGCTAAGGGCTGGCGTCCTGATCGTGGTCGTGTGCCCGGCTTGTGCCATTCACAATTTGTATGCATGCAGGTGCACCTTACATGATGGATTGATTGCCAAATATCCAGCGCCTCTTCTGGAAAGCCCAACATGTTGATGGTCGCCGGCTTGTCCAAGCAAATGCTATATAATGAGCCACCGAAGCGGTGGCCAATTTATCTCGTTTGAAGATGGTTTTCTCATGTTTTCTCTTCCCCTTTGCTGCTGCTTGTGGAACAGACATATACAGAAATGCATGGGATTTAGATTTGTAGTGACTGTGTGCGTTTTTTGTGTGTCCTGCCACCGTGTCCAGACGGCATCCTTTGCAAGCTCAGCATACCTGTTCTGGCGGAATCCTTGGTACTGCATACAAATTATCCAAAGCAAGGTTGGATATCGTGATTCTGCACACTTAGTTTCAGGCGACAGGAACTATTGGAGGGATTGAAGCTAGACTAGAGTGACCTTTGATGATGTTTCAAGATTGAAGGGTCAGGGTTCTCCAGACCTCATCGATCGAGAACAGTGCTTTGGCCCAAAGGAAGCTCAAGCTCTCGTTTCCCCGCGTTTCGTGACCTAGTGTCAAGATCAGAGCCATGATCTACGATGTCAACAGCCCTCTTTTCAAGCAGTTTTTGTCCGAGAAAGTGATGCGCAAGACGGCTGGAAAGGACAAGGACAAGGCAGCTGGTGCAGCAAAGGGGACGGCAGCTGGCAAGGACAGAGCAATGGCACATCCTGCCTCCGTGGGCTGTTGAGACGCCCCGATAGGTCCATCGAATCGGTGACCGGTGTGACCCGGGTGTGTTGCCAAGTGATGTGGAAAAGCGATTCGTGCGGCGCAGGTCGGCCAAAACGAGAAGGCGTTGCATGAAGTGCTGCATGAAGTGATACATGGGTTGATTCCCCACAGCGGTATTGTGTGAGTTTTGTTTGCAGAAACCTGAGCTGTCCTTGTGAGCCATAGCAGCTGAGCTTGTTGCCTTTCAAAGTTGCGTTGCGCGTTTGGCACGAGGTGCTCACGGAAGGATGCGCAGAGGACATTGCAAGATTGTATTAGATTCTAGAGGCTGCACCGGCATGTCCATGGTTTGAATTTGCAGGCGGAAGTAAGTGAGGTTGAAGGCTTTTGACAGAACGCCCACACAATCCCACTGAATCCAGAACCGTTCAGGACGGATCTTTGCGGCATCAGTGAAGGAGCTTCTGCAGAGGAGCGACGTTGTATGACTCCCTGTTGGCCCGACCGTGTGCTATGGTCGACTAGCTGGTCGCCGCAACTGTGAAGGAGTCAATAGCTGCCTGGTCGCTGCTGGTGCTAGGGTCGGACGCTCAGAGACAGAGAGATGCTCCGTTTGGACTCAGAAATTCACGGAGCATTCAGACCCTTTTGGCGGGTCTGGAAAGCCGGTTCTTGCGTTCCAACCTGACAAGTCCAATTCGGACGCATCCAGTGACATAGTGACATAAAGTGGCCGCAGCGCAGGTTTATTTTCCTATGGATTGGTTGTCAGATGAGTGCATGGATGGAGACGGTGCGAACGTCAGTGTGCGAACGGAGGTTCCTGCTAGGTCTTGTCAGTTGCTCCCAGCATGCCATGTACATGGAGAGCCCGTGAGGCAAAAAGGAACATGTAGCACAGCCTTTTATTCACACTCGGCAGTCATGCCGCCTACAAGCAGTGAGTTAGTTAGTATTCGTATTGCCCTAAGAACTTGATGGACCTTGCTTGCTCCATAGTGCTGCAACCGTTCAATTCCAGTTCAACGTGGAGACATACCCTGAACTCATCATGACATAGCCGAAGCCTTTGCTGCTCGATACTGGCAGGCGGTGAAATGCATCTCCTGGCCTTGGCCCTTGCTCCCTTCCTTGTTCGCTGAAAAAAGAGTCCTTCCTTGTTCGCTCCAGTTTGGAAGGACAATCTTGTGCAGTTTGATTGCCAAACGAGCCGATGTACAGCACCTGTTTGAGCCGATGTTGAGAGTTTCAGTGCTCTTCCGTGAGGTCCTGCAAGTGCATCCTCGCGACACCCAGCTTGTCGTTGCTACCGCCCACGACGTTAGCACTGCGAGGTGCCATCAGCCAGGTGAGTGATTTAACCATGGTCGACTCGTGTTAGTAAAATATCTGATATATCGATAATATATATATATATTATATTTATATATTCTGGTAGCAGTTCTGGTAGTTTACATTACTAAATATACGGTTGGCATATGTTGGTATCGCAGAATGTCCATTTTTTTCACCATCCCGTCTAGGGGGCTCCCAAGCCAAGGTGTTAGTCTCTATGGCTTCATTTATGCAGGGGCGCTTGGAAGACAGATTGACTTGATGTGAAACTCTAAGGATCCTCACAAACGACGGTAGAAAGGTGCAGCATGGTGCAAATGCAAATGTGTTTCGGATGCGAAAGTGCAGGAGAGAGTGCGAGGTGATTAACGCCTTGGAACACCGTCTTGTCGCACTCAGGTGTGCCTCATGTTAGCATCCAAAGGCGGGCCGAGGTTCAGATGTGAAGAGGGGTTCAGGTGGTCAGCGGTCAAGCTTTGAGAAGCTGCCAGAAGTTTTTTTTTTCCTTCAGGGTTTAACTACAGAGGCATTGTGGTTGTTCAGACAGGTGAGGATTCGAAGACAGATAGGCATATATACTTTGATTGTACAGCTGGAGTGGCAGAGGGTGGAGCGGTTGCTTGTGTCCGCTTCAAGATTTGCCCGTAAGGCATTGGCAAGTACAGCTGGGCCACAAAATCTTCGTCAACGGAGTATTCTACGGTCACGATCTCAAAATTTGCTTGTCAAACTTGCACAAAGAAAGCCATCCTGTAGATGTTGCCAAAATACAAAGACATGTGATGGCTGGCTTTCCAACATGCTCAGCCCATAATTGCCACAGCTCAGGATGTTCATTGGATGGCGCAGGCTATAGATCTTTCGCCGCTAGAGTGGGTGTAGCTTGGCTCAACTTGGACGAAGCCAAGCCGTCAGATCAGGAAGGCTCGACGAAGTGACCCTGTGTTCCCTACTTGGGAGGATATCACTGCTCCAGAAAGATGTAGTACCAAACTTGTCATTTAGGCAGATGCATTTGTTTGTATCAAGTTGACCTTTTGTTTGCTTGCACCAATTTGAGGTGTTTAGTTGGCACCATCTTCATGGGCCTTTGGGTTCAAGGCCTGCGTGTCACATCCAGCTTGCTCGAGTGCAGCTAGTAGCGCAGCCTGTAAGACCGGTCTTCAGTCGCATTCAGTTGCCAAGTGCTGCCCGACCTAATAGCGATGGCCTCCAGCCTAAAGCGATGGCCTCCAGCCTAGCAGCGGGGCCTCCAACCTAATAGCGATGACCACGTCTCAAAGTCTTAAAGATTGCACTTTTGCCCTGTGTTTGTATGGACTCCTCCCATGACAGACTTGAAGTTGTCACTGCAGGTTTGATTACGGCCTGGACCCATTTTGTGCAGCTCTACACCAGTCTGGTGACTGAGTTTCAACGTGTGTGTGTGTGTGACAGATGTTCAAGCACAACAACAACAGCAGCAACAACAACAACTACTACTACTACCACAACAGCAGCAACAACAACGACAATTACTACTACTACTACTGCTGCTACTACTACTACTACTACTACTGCGACTACTGCGACTACTGCGACTACTACCACTACTACCACTACTACGACTACGTCTACGACTACGACTACTACTACAACTACAACAACAACTACTACTACTACTACTACCACTACTGCTGCTGCTACTACTGCTACTGCTACTTTTACTACTACTACTGCTGCTGCTGCTGCTACTCCTCCTACTGCTACTGCTACTACATACTGTTGCTATTGCCAATGCATCATAAGTTCAGGCCACAAGTTTCTGTACCTTATGTCCCTTTCAAATATGTTTTGCTAATCTTTGAGAAGCAAAACATGTTATATAGAACACTGTAGCAAACAACATGAGCTGTGATCCATGTCATGTTGTACAGTTCAAGAGGATGCCGTTTGCTTGTTTTTCTTTGCATCTCATGGGGGACATTGCTCAGGCCAGATGTGGTACTTCTCTGGGGGTATTCGACGCTTGGTCAAGTGAGGATATACATTGACACTATAATTTTATATTATATTTATGTATAATATAGTGTGTGCTTGTGTTTGTGTATATTATATATCACATATATATATATACTTTTTCCGCCAAGAACGGAGGATTGGAATGTGTTTCACAAACATGCTTGCCCACCACTGTAGTGCCAACTACCGAACAGAGTTAAGTTAACAGCCATGCGTTCTATGGCGAAGCGCCGGGACCCTTTTCGTCGTCCAAGATCCAATGAAGTTCACCTAAGGTGGCACCGGCTCTGCTCCAGTGCTGTCTGTCTTCAGGCTGATTGTCGCCTGTCACGGTTCTGCAGGAGAAGCTACAGCTAGTGTGTAACTAACTAGCTACAGCTAGATCGAATGGTGGCTCGTAACACCTCCACCCGCTTGCATTCGTTCACCGAGGGCAGGCTGCGTGGGCATCAGGTATCACCTGGGGAGTCACTTGGCAGCAAGAGCCTCTACAAATGTCTATCACGACACTACAAGCAAGATGCTCATTGTGATTTAATGATTTAAGGGCGTGCTGGTATAATATAGGACTCGACTGACATCACGCTAAATGCTTGTTGGAACATATCAACATGTCCTGGAGTCCTCAATTCAACTCGATCGCCTCCACTGGGAGGACAAATACTACGACTCGCCCTCGCGTCTCACCATCGGGCCCGGCCATAAGGGTGTCCCCCAAATGCAAAGTACTAAGCGAGGAGATCTATTCTTGCACCCCAAAAGACGCCGCTTTGCTTGGCCTTGCGTGAGGTCTCATCGGCGGCGGCTTGAAGCAAGTCCTGGCGAGAAGCTGAACTCGGGTTTTCTCCAGATCCCTCGACATTCTAAAATCAAAAGATCTATATACAAAGATTATCAAACATGTGGTATGATTAGCAAGTGGCCAAGCTGCCACATGACCTGAGGCTTTGCCCTTCCGTCTTACTTTGGGTTGGCTACTTGAGGCCAGCCAAAACCAGGCGCAATGTCCATTTGCACAGTGCTGCAGGTCTTCTGATTTAAGGAAATTAAGCTGGACACTGGACTTCAATCATTGTTAATGGTCAATTTGTTGTTATGGTTCTACCTTTGGTAGATATAGAGACCAGCAGATCAGCCAAAGAATATCGCAGGATTCTTGCATTCAACATCCTTCAACCATCTTCAATGTACGGATGCATGAAAAAACGGTTTCAGGATCGGTTTCGGCCCACAAAAACGAGTCCCCAAAAGCGTTGCCTTAAATTTGCGGGCCCAGCAGTAGAGGGGCTTTCTAGGGTTCCAAAACATGTAGAGCCCACCAGTCGCTTAGCTCAGCACCTCGAGCTTGGCAGTACAACCCGGTCAGCTACGTGATCAGTGGCTGCTGCGACACTTGTTTGGGCTGCTACAAAAGGCCAGGTTCAAAATGTTCAATTGACCAAGGTCATGCTGCACGGCAGTTTCTGATAGTTTTTGCATGTTTTTGCATGCATTCCTTGTTTGAGCACCCTTCTTGAGCTCCTTGTGGATGTGCAGGGTTGTGTCGTGTTGCGTGCAGTTTTGTTGAAACAACACGAGGGCTTCTTGATTCAACCGGTTTTCTGGAAGCTGCAAGCTACTGATTCCATTTTGCACCAATTGCATCATGGCGGGCCATTTCATCCTTTATCTCTGGCAGACTTGAGTTCACTTGATGTTTGCTGTCTTCCGTGGACCGTGAACCAACAACAGTCCGTAAATGTCAGTGGCGTCGCAAGGTTCTTCACACTGATGTCCAGGCCACGCGCAGGTATGTTCCATTGTTCACTGAATGCTTTGAGGAGGAAACAGCCCTCATGTCCAGAGGAAAAGCCGAACATGCATAGCAGAAGTAAAAAACAAGACAAACGCCTGTTTGTGTGTTGTGTGTGTGTGCTACTGTAGAACTTAGAATTGTTGAATAATTGCCTTAATCAGTTTTGTTGATTCTAAATGGTAGGGTTGCTCCTGTTCCAAATCGTCGTCAAAAGCTTTAGCAGACATCTCATATTGTTGAACTTTGTGGTAAGACAACTCATGCGCAGTTGCAGGAATGCCTACATGGATGTGAGCCTGCAAGCAACTGCCTTTAATGAGGCCCATCTCAAAACAGCCATTAGCACTTTTAGAATGCAACAATTATGAACAATATAGAACATACATAGAATAGAGTAGGATCAATAGGGCTTATCATGGGTGAGCTGCCAATGTCATTTCCGGCTCTTATGGCCAAGGCAGGGCCTCCACCCCCCTCTAAACCTCCACAAGTCACTGTTTCAGCTCTAAAAAGCTGCCGAACGGACCTCCAGACTGCCCAAGCGTTGGGTGTTTAGTCTCACATGCAGGATTGTTTGTCATTTGTTCTGGCAAACGGCTTGGACCAACAAGAACATGCCAGGACGGATCTCCAGGGATTTATACCGTTTAGGCATTGCTTTCTGGGCTGTAGCAGCTGCAGTTTGCAGCTCACATTGTAAGGTTTTGTCTTGAAGTCGAGTCTGTGTTGCTTACCGCTTGATGAGAGTTTAGCTGCGTTAACGCCCTCAGGCATCTGAGCACGTCAACGCCATCCTGGCAATGCAACATGAGGCAGTGGGTGACCACCGTAGAAAGTCCAGATGCAGAGGCGGTTTGCATGTCCGAATGCCAAAGCGCAGGCTTCAGCAATGGCGCTCTTGAATGGGGCAACATGGCTTTTTCAGCTCGTTGGGCTAGGCAGGTCTTGAGTCGGGCATCCGCATTGACAACTTGATTCAACTGATGGATATATTGTTGCACATGTCAAGCAAGGTGCGGCTTGCAATAATAACGCAAAGAAATATTTTATGAATGCACATTCATAAATGCGCTCCGTGTTTTATGCGCATACTGTAGTTTTTGTAAGGTCGTAGTTACTGTAGTTTATAGAGTTCCAGCCCGCCCCCGGCATTTTCTTCATGCCGATCGTTTCTTCCACTTCCTTCCGCAGCTGCCATTGCTTCCATTGGCCACTTGGCGATGGGCATGGAGATCCAGGCGGCTGGCCGGCGAAGTCCATGGATGTCCGCGCCATGATAAATGCGCCACGTGTCTCACATGTTCTGTTGTTGGCAGTCCAGCAGGTAGGAGCAAAACAAAGGTTTGGATGTTTCGACAGCATTCCAGCGAAACATGTCAATGTGAATCAATGTGATTATCTACACGGTTCAGTCCGTGAAATTTGAAGAGCACGTTTCGGCAGGTTGTTGACCGTTTTCACAACCTTCGAAGGACTGCCACTGTGCAAGTCAGTTGGCTGTACTTGATTCACGTCAAATTGACTTAAATTGGAGTTGGTACTTCCAATCGGGTGAGACACTTATATAAGGGGGGCCTTATATAGCCAGATCGATTCTCATTCTCGACACTCTGATTCGGTAAAATCAAGGCATCATCAAACTATTGGCATGCAAGCCGCTCCAAGAAGCATTGATGCGGCCAGTCCTGACTATGTCCAGCAACCTGAATTGCTTTGCGTTGCTGGCGCACATGGCTCAGAAATGCTCAGAATGGTTGTTCCAGGTGACAACACACTTCAAGAGCGCTGCCAATGCACCATGCGTGTGGACTATCAGAGCACCAAGTCATTCATGCAAGCTGAGGCAATGTCGACTATTGTTCGCAGTGAAGCTGCCACATGTTCTAAATTGCCACGGTTGTTCATTTTGGTTCATTGTCCAGTCTGTGCTGGCTGCTTGACATGCGAGGCATTGCTGGCCTTGGCCATAGCTTTTCCCTTCATGATGCTGTTTGACATTGTGCCACGGCCTCAAGCTGCCCAAGACCGGTGTTACTTCTTCATTGCGATGCATTATCAAGAAAGAAATCAGTGATAAACTCTGACTCACCAACATGGAAGTGAAAAAAGAAGGGGACAAATATGTGTGTGCAGAGGATTATTGTCTTCCCACGAGCCATTGTCTTTTTGTTGGACTTCGTTGGTGGGTTTTGTAAGTGAAATTTGTCGCTTGACATCAAGGTCAGACTCCATCTTGTACTGCAACACAGTTCAGAAAATGAGGCACGGCCTGTTTGTGGATGTTTGTGGCAGAGGGGTGTTTGTCAAGTATTACTCCACATCCTTCGCCGAATTCATGTGGTACGTTTGTCAGACTGCAACCAATGATCAAACACCGAATTCATGTGCCAGCGGTGAGCATTGGCATTGAGAATATCTACGAATTGCATGCCTGTTTGGCCTTGCATTTTGGGCTCGATGAAACAGCATGCTGCTGGGGCTGTTGTCGAGCAACAGCGGCGATAGGTGCCCATGGGGAGATTGGGGATGAGAGTCAAACGGCAAACGAGATGTTGAGCTGCCCACTAGGATAAGAAAGCACACATGTTCGGGTGCAATATTGCAAATCAGTTGATATCAGATTGTGAGTCCTTGCCGAAGTGAACAAGTTCTTGCAGGGTACATGACATACGCGAAACTATGTATATATAAATTGATGCGTCAATTGGCTGAACATTTGGCACTTGAATTGAATTTGCAGCTTTGCTCAATCCGACGATTTTTGGGCTGGACATTTTGCTCGGCAAATGGGTAATGCCAGGTAAGCGGAGAGATATTAACGCGTTTGATCGTGTCTGTGATACTTGCGGTGTAGTGTATCTTTGTGCGTGTGTGTTTGGATATACACCTGACTCAGTAGGTAGAGCAGGTAGAGTCTGAGTCGGAGAGACGACAGGGAGAGTGTGCTCGATTGGCCAGGCCTTGCTTGTCACACTTGGACAGGAGATCCTCGGCACGTATGTCGAATCGACGGTTTTGGCCCTCGATTCGCCGAATCGGAGATCGGTCGCATGACTTCGCCGCGGCCAGGAGGGATGTTGCACAGCCTAGGCCTTGGAGGCCAGGAGTTGGGTGGGCGCAAGTTTCACCATGTGCGGCACAGGGAGGCATGAAGAGTGAAACTGTTTGGAACTTGCTCCATCCCAATGAGAATAAGTATCCGTATCCCATTCTTTACGGTGACCAATGTGTTCTGAAGCAGAGTGAGACTGCGCCCTGTCACACAGGACAGGGCTGTGGCTGGTGCCAGGGATCACCACATGCAGTGTGGTTGGAGTGCATCAGTGCCTTAGCTTATCAAAACCATTTTGTTACGGTCTAGCTGATTCTCACCAGTCACACAAGACAGTGATTGGTTGCTTGGGATATTTTGGATAGAGAGGTGCCCTGTAATTCTAATTCAGCACTGTAAGATGGTGCTATTCCTGTGAGCTTTGGCTGACGATATGCTTTAGTGACAATTTGGGGACAGCCCAGGATGAGCCTGCGCGGTACCAGCCTATTTGGCAGGCGCAGAAAGAGAGACGCTTGGTCACATGAAGGGCAAGACCAAACGCATACAGCATTGTCAGCAGCATTTGGCAGAGCCACTGGAAGAGTGGGTTATGATTTGCTGATGGCTAAAGTCAGCTAAAAGCCTACTCAAGGTCAAGCCCAATTCATCTGGCGCCCCCAAAGTTCCACCTATGTCACCATTCAAGGTTGGCTGCTTTCGTTCCGGAAGAAGGCTGAGGAGTGCACCAGTTTGTGATGTTGAATTCCACCAGTAGCTCTTGAGCAAGTGCGAGCAAGCGTCACACATGGTAAATGAAAGTTCCATCGTTTAATATACTGTATAGCTACTTAAACGATAGCTCACGCCTCACGCTTCTTCAAGGAAGCTCCCCGTACTATTCTTTTGGTTCCTAGATTGTTACTGTAGTTTCTGAGCAAAAATCTGAGTCTCCAGCTCTTTCGCGTTGAATGAATCGTTTTCTCACGGGGCTGCAGGACAACGAGCTGCAAAGCCAGTGCAGTGCCTTGGAAATTGAAGAAATGCAGACTATGTGGCTTGTGGCTGGTGCTTGTTCTGGATGAGGCAGGCAAGCAAGAATGACATCTCCAAGCCAGCCTTGACATGCATCTCCAGCTTTGGGTTTGATTTTTATGGCTGACAACTTACTAATTAACTGGTGTTCCTACCAGCTCTGTACAAATCAAACAGCATGCGCCTTTTGTCAACTATGATCGTGCTCCCAAGCCGCACCAAATACCAGGCTTCGAGGACTCATTCACATTCCCATGGGCCAACTCAAGAGAAAGCATCAAGAATGATGGCTTTTGAGACCCCGACTTGCCTCCCCCCATTTTATAGTGGATGTTGCAACGGAGATGATGTTTTGTTTCACATTGAATATATATTCTTCCATGATTTGTGGAAGCTGGTATTCAAGACCCGCGGTTCCCACTTCTGAGGGGCTTCAATTGCAACATGTGGGCGGTCATTTGCTTCCCAGTAAAGAGTGACTCGAAAGGAATGTGTTAAGCCCAAGTTCTTCCTTCGAGTTGTGTTCATGGATCTTGTTTCCGACAGTGTCAGGCTAACAAGGAAGGTTGCATGTTCTGCCAAGGATGCCAAGGCTCACTTTTCACTAGCCAACTAAAGAAGATCCTCCAGCAAAACCCAGTCATTTCACATGTAGTGTTCATAATACTTCACACTTCCATGAAGAATACTAGTAAGAATACTGTATACATTTTTTTAGTCACCGAGTGGGCCGACTCCCCGGGGCCGAGGTGGAGCTCTGGCAGATGACCGAGGCCATGTCGGATGCCCTGCAGCGCGCCGAGTTCCGCCTCATGGAGCGTGCCGAGCTGGGCGCGGCGGGCGAGACCTACGGTGCCCTCAGCACCATCGCCGCCTCCATGGCCGAGGCGGGGACGGACTGGTAGGGCGGAGCGACCGAGCGGGCAGGGCAGGGCGGCGCGAGCTGGTGGGAGCGACCGGGGCTTTGGTTCAACCACCGCTTGCGAGCGAGGCAGTGAGGTCAGTGAGGGGCCTCAAATGTGTGGTGGAATCTTTATCTTTATCACATAGACCGAATTACTGAATTCAATTGTTTCTGGAAGCTTTTCAAACAAGTCTGGCGACAGACCTTCCCTGCCTTTAGGCCAGCGGTGGCGTTGCAGCCACTGCGGAGACAGCTGCCGTGACTTTGGCAGGGTTGGAAGCTGAAACAGCGACTTGCCTGAAGACAGACACGCTGACATATACTTAGCCATTGAGGCACACCAGTTCATTTCCTGCGCAAGTGCATGGATTCAATATGATTCAATCATGTTGAATCAGTTGAATGCACTTGAAGCAGTTGAGAATTGAACAGCACAGGTACTGACAGCATCAGCAGTAGCCGCAATTGCCGCATTTGCTGCCAGGCTGGACTAGAAACTAATTAGAAGGGGGTTGGGAAGGCTGGGGAAGTGCACCACTGCTGCGGGGCACACGTGACATGGGCAGGAAATGGCAGGAACAACATTAGGAACCACCACTGAATCCGTGATGTCCACTGAATGCAGCCCCCCAGTCACAGGCAAACCCAAGTGACACAGGAGTGCGGCGGCGAAACGTGTTGCTGAATGGGAAGATGCTTCAGAAGAGCAGCTTGGATGTACTGTTAGTCGAGGCACAGAATTGAATTCAGCATTTCCTTCAAGTCCAAGATATTTCACATTCATGTAGCTGCATGTAGTTGCTTCAAAGGCGTTTAGTTTGAGTCAAGCCAACTGTGGCACCACCTTGGGCTCACTGAAGCTCCAATAAGGGATGCACACCATGTTCACCTACGGCAAGTTTGGAGAGCAGTGTTGCGTCAACACCCCGAAGCGGTCCGTGTCCTCAGATCGGGTCGGCAACACGGCCCGTCACGGCTGACAAGATGTGGATTTGGGGTCCGACACGGCTGGGATGTTTTGGCATGTTTTAACGGTGTTTTGGCGGTGAAGATGGTTGGACTCTTGCTTGCTCTTGGTGCAAGAGCATTTGCTTGTATTGGCAATCCTGTATTGGTAATTCTTGGACCTTGACTAGTCGGCGCACTAAAAGGGGAAAGGATAACAAGGACAAAGCCTCCCAAAACAGCATCTCACCCAGTTTTGCTTTTTTGTTCGAACCGAGTTGTTGTTTTTTGATGGTTTTTGTTGCATTCCAACGTGGCAACGTGCTGCAGCCCGATGAAGGTCCCCGTGTCGGGAACGCGCCTCAGGTGTTAGATGCCAACTTCTTGGGCACACCCTTTGGATACAAGCAGGTGGGGCTTGAATCCAACGTAAGTTCCAACATAATATATATATATATGCAGGTTACCAGCAACAGGGTCCAACATGCATATGGCATATGACCCACATGTGATCACACACACACACACACGCACACACACAGACTGGATATATGATATAATATATATATTTATGATAATGATATATAGATATACTACTATTATGTTTGTTCCTATTGTTATTGCTATTAGTTATATATATATACATTTCTGTGTGTCGTGTGATATCATATGTGTCATGTGACGGAACTGTCTCCAGACTTGGAGGTGAAGCAGCGCTGGCCACGGCTGGTGCAGTCGCTGGGCATCACGGAAGACCAGGTGCAGACGGGTTAGTAGCTTTGGAGCACAACTCATCGCCACTTTTAGCTGCAACAGTGGCACAGAGTGGCACTGAAGTAACTACTTCGACTAGCCTTGAACACACCCCGTGGATTCGCTGTGCAAAATCCCATCACTTCACCTCGAGCAGTGAGATGCTTGTGTGAAGGAGAGGTTGCAATGCTTGAGGAGCCCCTACCATCGGGCCATACATATGGGGTTCGGGCCATTCATAGCAATATATGGATGTGTTGGACTGACTTGTGGGTTTGTTTTGAGCACGGTCCGCTTCAGTCCTTGACTGTGGGAATTTGGTGAATTGGTTCTAAACTTCTCAACCCTGTCCGCGCAACTAAGTGACCTTTTCGCGTCGCCGTGATTCAGGCGCTGAAGATCATAGAAATGGACGCAACGCCGCTTTTAGCACCTTATCTGACACAGCACTTTTTTTAGCGCTGATACTGCATATTCATTTGACATTTGACATGTTGTAATATATATATATACAGTTTGAATGACTCATTTTAGGTAAAGCTGCTCGTCAGATGTTGTGGGCTCCTGAGGTGGAGTCCGACTCGGTGTCTGAAGTCCTGGCCCGGTTGGCAGCCATCAGTTCTCGAGAGAAGGCGCCAAACACATGGCGGTGTGAGCTTTGCAGCTGGAGAAGGATGACCAAAGTTGTTCACTTCGGCCCATTGATAGTGACCTATGTGACCTGTACCAATGTGATATATATATATATATGTATATACAACGTTTAGTCATTGAGTTCCGGACAGCGGAGTCTTTTCACGCAGCTTAAGCAGCGCTCTCAGGCCCTGGAATTGGTCGGGCGCAGTCCCTCCCTTCTGGTGGGTGGAGCCATGAATCAGGTGGGTTTTTCTGTGATGTGACTAGCGAGCCCACCAAAAACAGCAGCCAAATAGTCCGGAAACAAAGCAGTCCAGTTGTGACGAATCTGGATGATGCGGATGCACGTGGGAGGCGACGAGCAGCAAAAACTTGGCTGCGTCGACATTGATTGATGTCCTCTATGCCGGACGGTTGTATAGGGCGCTTTGCTAAGAGATGCTAAGAGCAAGGTCTATTGCATCAAACAAGCTCTTCCATGTCAGAGTAGGCTACGCCTTGCCGAGCTGCAGGGTGCCAGTGACACTGAGGCTCCAATCAATCTATAGATTTTGGAGGATTTATATATATATATACATAAGTTTTTGGTGAGTCTACTTTTGCATTGAGGTGCTAGAAGAAGAGGGCCGTGACAACGAAGGTAAGCTCGCAGAAATTGAATTGAACCTTGGCTATCCTTTGGCTCAATGTGCTGTAGATGGTATGGTGTTTGTTCCTTTAAAAGTGCCTTTGACCCTGCACATGTTGATATCCGTCCTGTGGGACGATGTGGGATGTACTGATTGCCCCAGTTGCTCACCTAGATCAACCTTGATCAATGTGCTACCTTTTCGTTTGATCATCATCAGTACTCAGACAGGTGCCTGGGTCCATCTACTCCAGGTATGCTCAGCTTTTGTCGGCTTTTCGCCCCTGCGTGGATTTGGTCCTTTCGGGCCTCACTGCCCGCGATGCCACCGACGCCACGCGGCGGATTTTCCGCTCCTTGCAGGCGGAGTCGTTTGGGCATGCGCCGATGGAGAGTCACTAGTAAGTACGGTCGTACTAAAATGTCACAGTTCGTATATATACATGTACTATATGTCGTTTTATTTATAGCTTTGGCAGGTCGTGTGAACTTTGTGAACCCTTGCATTCCGCTCCATGACCATGACATGCATTCCTCACCCAAACAATGCGCCGTGGAAAGTTCATAACACACTTCACTAGTCACTAGCCAAAACGACAGGGCAACAAGGAACGACTAGTAGACAATGGTAGACAAACAAGAAACCAAGACATGATGAGGAGCTAAGAAACCTAAGCAACACCCTTAAACAGTCAACCAAAAGTCTAACTAAATGCGATTGAGCGTTCATAGTGAGCACAGCAATACCTAAAACAAAGAGGTGTATAGGCTGTATAGGCCTGGTACGAGGGTAGCGACCAGACAAGCTGGTGATTTGCCTGCTGGAGCTGCTGGAGGACTTGTTTGGATTTATGATGTGCAAAGCAACGAAAGCCGTGTAGAATTCGCACGGGGACCAAGAACTTCCCGCCTTTCATGCCAGGATGGTGCCCCCAACGAATCCATCCGTGTGCTTTTGCAGAGAGTCGCCGCGGCTTGATGCAAGTCTTACTGTTGATGTGTGTGATTTTGACATTTTGGGGGTTGCACTTCAATGAAAAAGCCTTCGGTACCGTTCTGGATACTGTATATATTGTCAAGGGATTCCATCAAGAGTGAGATCAGAATGAAGTGGTCACAGCAAGAGCAAGCATTAGACTCATTGGATAAACAATTCTGCAGACCGGGCTACCTTGAGTTTGCGAAGCGGAGAGGTAGCTTGAACAGCCTGTTCTATTTCACAACAGTGAGATATCGATTCTATGGGGAGCCCCCCTCCCTTCCGAAGTCAGTGATTTATCATTGATCCTTCATTTGCAACCTCCTTTTTCGTGATTAATCAGTACTTTGGGACCCCCGCTCGCACTAGCAGCAGCAGCAGCAATGCCATTTTACGCAGTGCATCCACTTCTACGTTGTTTGCACAGCACCCGCAGCAAGCTGGACAAAGCTGTTCTCACTCACAAGTTCGTTTCAACTGCTCCAGGACTCGGACAACCCTTGGACATACTTGGCAGACCAGACTCGAGCTGGCTTCCATATTGGTGGACGACTTGCAACTTGGACAGGGATGGTCACTGCGACGTAGTGAGAGACCTTACAGCCGAGAACGAGCAGATCATGTTCAGTGGATTAGTTTACACACCGATGGCTTCCGTCAGATGTGGACGATAAACTGCGAATTGCGTGGAACCTGCGAATTCCAGCTGCTGAGCTTTTGACTCACAGTCACACCAATCAAGTATCTATGAGTCAGAGCTTTTTGAGTCAGTCACTTCTGAGTTGGACTCTTCAGGCAGTGCGCCCAGCTTTGACAAAAAAGATTCTGCCGAACCTTGGCCCAGATTTCTAGGCTGTTTCCTGCACTTGTTGCTTGAGAGCAGATCTTGAGGAGTAGCTTTATTCAAAGCAAATTCAAGATTAAACAATCACATGACTCGTGCAATGATGCAGTTGCTGAAAGCAGCAAGAGCCCACTCAACCACTGAGGCATTCCCAGTCTATTGTCACTCACTTGCCATCGATTTATACTCGCTTGTCAATCCTGGGGCCACACGTGCCAAGTCACTTGACATCGTCGTCGTAGTCACTTGTGTGGTCCAAACAATTTTAGGCTGATTTGGGCGTCCAGAAGTACTGTAAGTGACACGTCATTTGTGGGAACTATTGGTGGACACACCAGACATATGACATCATATGACACTTTTCCCGCGGTTAAGAGGTGCAATCCCCAGGCACTTTTGGCCAGAGGTGAGAAAAAAACAACTATATATAGAAACCGAACGAAGTTCGTGCAAGCCTAATGTGACCCTTCTTATCTTCCGCACCTTCTTCGCTCTGGGTGCGGTCCGGTGCAAGACCGACGACGCGGTCGTCGGATGAGGCATCGTGCGCATTTTGGATCAGTATTTGGACATCGTGGAGCCACACCTGGACCGGATCATGGAACGGATGGATCGCATTGAGCCCCATTTGCCGTATATCCTTCTTCATCTAGTGCCTGGGCGGCGTTCTGCGACCTGCGGTCGGCCTTGTGAAGTTCCACTTGTATACTGTATTTGCTTCTTCAGTTTACAGTTTACGGTTCAAATATCACATCAAAGCTCGAATTTGTTGGTCCGATTTCGTATGGAGCGAAAGCCCTCCTTAAAGACTTCGATGCGTTAGCAAGTTGGGCATTGGCCATCCAAGATGGCCAAAGAGGACAAGCCACCAACCGTCAGCTTGACTGGTTTGACGTCGGATGCTTATCCAAGGATGTGCTGGCGAAACACTGTGGCGCGTTGCTTGATCACTTCGATTTGCTCATGCCCTATGCTGAGCTGGGTCGGTGCCTCATGCTTGGGAGATCTTGGGAGCTATCTAATTCAAGCGACAAAAGAACATGAACAGGACACAACAGATGTCAGGGAGGGAGGGACTCCGCTTAGGTGATTGGTTCGAAACAAAATCCCTCACAAAGATGGAGACAAATCCGATGAGACTGTCTAGGTCGGAAGAATCAAAGCCCTGACCTGGAGCGATGCTTTGACGAGCCCAAGCTTGAGAATGTCGAGGCGGGGGGCCTACTCGAGAGGGGCCTACTCCGGGTTCCAAAGCTCATGCACTGTACTGTATGGCAATCATCAAAGTACTGAGAGAATACCGAGAGTCTTGCACCATACTCGCCAGGAATGCCTGGTGGACAACCTGATAGATGAATGGGAGGGATGCTTGGTGAAATGCAGAAAGAGAGAGAGAGAGAGAGAGAGCAGGACCTCGCGACTTTGAGTGGCCAGTTTGCACCTGCAGCTGCGGACTTTTGTTTGGCAAAACACCATCCAATGATGTTCTTTCGTTGCTGGCATCCGCAAGCATCCATCATGTCCACGGTGAGAATCCAGCTAGGTGCGGCAAAGGTGGAGGACTCTTCGAGCCCCCCTCCGAGAGAGTCGAACAGAATCGAAAAGACTCGTGGGACCCGTCTCATAGACATTGCCTATTCAAGCAGGCAGGTGGGGAGCCTACATGAGCCTAGTATGCACTGTAACATACTGTAACTGTATGTTTAATTCGCCGTCAATTAGCAGTTGGTTGGATGTGCTATTCACATTCCTTGCATGCTCAGTCCGCTATGGCGACCGTTTTTTGACACCGCTCAGGTCCTGATTGCACTTGATGCAAATACATTCTAGTCATATCTGGACATGAACATTTAGAGTATCTTGCAAACAGCAGTGATGTCAAACGGCACAACATGTGTCAGTGTGAGCAATAGGAGAACTCCTACCTGCCAAAATTGCTCCCCTATGTGGACTTTTTGGTTCCGAATCTCGATGAGCTGGCAACACACTTGCCACTTGCTCATCCGACGCTTGGCACTCCAAATTTGATACGCGAAGGCACTCGACCGGAATGCAGATGCCCAGCGGCCAAGCCTTTGGCTTTGGGCAGTGTGGACCTTTTGCGAAGCAGAGAAGACGCCCGGCACTTGTTGAGGCACATTCCATATGTGCTGCCCTACATGGATGACTTGCTGCCACACATCAAGCTTTTCACGCGCTTCCCAGAGGTGCCACGACCAAAAGTTTAATAGTTAATCATTTATATACCGTATTTATTCGTGCGAATTCCGAATAGGTTTTGTGTTGCCTGGCCTAGTCTGTCTTAAGCCTTCAGTTTGGCGGAGATACAGACACATCTTCTGACACTGGCGCTGCTTGTTGGCGCTGCTGGAGGTCTCCAAGAATGCCGATGTTCTGGTTGGATATCTTGGTTGGCTCCTCCGGGTACCTTTGATTCCAAGGAGAATGGGAAGATTGCGAGCAGAAACCCTCGCATGCACTGAAGCAATCCCCGGGCTGGACTTAGAATTGAATTAATGTTTAGACTGTTGATACTTCTTCCTGTATGTCGCGCAGTTTTTTTCCCCTGGAGGATTTTGAAGGTGCCATTGGTGCCGCGTTTCATCTCTTGGATCAGCGGACGTTTACCGTGTTGCTCTCAGTGTGTTTGGCACATCCCATTGTGGCTAGCGGCTAGCGGCTATATCATGCGTGTTGATGCTTTATTTGTTTTTTCACCGACCCTCAGGCGAAGGTTTATTCGAGGCCGGGAAGGGAGTAATTAAGACTCTGACGTCAATCTATAAACTGTAAACTATGTCCAAACAATAAGTCGGTAGTTAAGGTGAGCAGAGGAAAAGGAAAAACTGGTGCTCTTTAAATTCCAGCCCCATTGGGATCCATTGAGCTTCCCCTGAGGCCGCCTGGAGAAGATCCGCCAGCGCTATGAGAGGGAACATCCTTCCTTTGGGAATTGAAGCACCCTTTCGCCAAGTCGACATATGTTTAAGATGATATAGTTGAGTCTCATCAAGGCATGTTTGGGGTATGAACATTGCCCAACAGGCTCGTGGGCGCCATGCCTCCAGTGGGTTTTGTCGAGCTCATGAGCCCAACGATTTTGTCAACCTTTTTGCAGTTACAGCTAGCCAGCACAGACTACGTACCAAATGACGACATGGTCGTCAAAGCAGGCGAAGGAGTTATCAAGTGATGTGCACGGAAATCAGTGATGGACACAAGACAGGTCAGTGATTCGACTTGGCTAGGTGATACTAAAGCTCTGTGAAATGCAGGGTACAATAGTTTGGCTTTGTGCCCCTTGTGGGGCTGGTGCACATCAATTTTCCAAGTCAAAGTGCGACATGCCATTGACCGCGCAAATGTGGATTCCACATGATTCCGCAATAAACAACTGTAGGATGGCATCGTTGACATCGATTGGCCACCGAAGATCTACCACTATCATCAGCAAATTGATCTTGTGATGTTTTGATTTGATTTTTGTTGCTTCTTCCTCGGGCCCGGCCCTGGACACGGAAGTCTTGGTTACCCCCCCGGAGCCAGCAAGCGCTGGCCATGAGCAGGATTCGAGCCAGATGGTTTGCTGTGAGAGATGTGATGAAACGTCACATTGGGTGCGTTTGGTTCAGCACCCGGACCCCTTGAGCCTGACTCTATTTGATGCTGGCTTGTTCCTCATCAGCTCTAGCTCTGAATTGAATCCTGTCAAGGAGGCTTTTAAGAACGGGGTTTTGATAATATGCTTTTTGGGTGACGATCAGCCAGATGGCGCACATCATTTGATCGCTCCCATTGAGGCAACAAAAAGCAAGTTCGAGATCACGACAGCTGATCTAGAGAGTGCATTGAAGTCCGACCAAAACTGAGATATCACTCTCCCTGATGTTCAAGTATCGGGACCTCCAGGAGAGGGACAACGACCAAACCAACGGGTAGAGTTCCTTTCACTTTCTCAGACCGACGATGGAATGGTTCTCAGGCACCAAGCGGTGACACCTGCACGCGTGGTGGCGGAGATTGACCGGGCTTGTGGGTGATGGTCTTAGAAGTCCATGAGTAGATATGCACGGATTGGAAGAGATGTTGGAGGATTGATGTGGGTTTTGGCCAAAATCACTAAATTTGCGTTCTGTGATTCTTTGAACACGGAGCTTGCAGCTTTAACTTGTGTATATATGTAGTTGAGACGTTGCTGGGTTATGCTGGGTTCTGGCCCAAAGTGAGAAGCAATGCGAGACAATGTAGATGTAGATGCTTGTCAAGAAGGGCCAGCGTGAAAGGAACAAACAACCAGGAGATTTATGGAGATTTGACATCGGCGTTTGTGTGACACTTACAGTACAGTGCAGTAGTCTTTTGGTGGATCACATATACATCATCATGGAAAACCTGTGAGCTTCTGAACTGTTTGTTGTATATATCCGACTCGATCATCCTGGAGTTGATGTCTCCCCGGAGGGGGCAAGTAGGAAGATGGCTTGCTTGGTCAGAAACGGATCGATGGCAGATGGCAATTAATTCGAGTACGAATGCAAAGTTTGCTTCGTGTTTGATTTCAATATTTTCCTTCCCATTCGCCACAGTGATGGCCACTGCACCTGTTCAATTGCGGGGCATCTGCGACTTTCGCTGCTGGTTGGTTTCGCTGAGCTTGCTCGGCTGCTTATTCTCAAAGGCAGGGCTTATTTATATAGACTAGAGTATTAAATATCAAAAGTATAAAGTTATAGATGTGATAGAGAGGAGATCATTATTCTTGTGTGTGTCACTCATCACTTTCTATAATTATGCAAAAGACATAGCGACCAGCAACGCATAAACTATCCAATCACCACCTGGGGGCGCTGACTTCCAATTATTCATTGGGTGAGTGTGAAGACCACCGTGCTGAAGAAGTAGTCAGCTAACCTAACATATGTGACTGAAAGGGCGACCATCGAAACGTATACAGTAAGTGTGCAACGTGGGCGACCATAAGACCCACGGATGATCGTTCGTATCTCGTGTGTAGCCGGAGTCGATCTCGACCCATTCTCAGCTTACTGACATTGCAAGCTTGGACTTGATGCTTGACATTGCCACATCAAAAAGTATCAGACTATTTTGGTAGGTATAGAAACGCATCGGGCTGCACCTGGAAGTGGACATGGAAAAAAACAGTCTCAACTGCAGTCAAGGGAAGAATGCCCTACAGGCCCTACAGTTACAGGCGTTTGCCATTTGATGGGTAGTGTGTCCATTGCATTTTCGAGGAGGCCTTGTTTTGCGGACGCCCCACTGCCACACGGTCACTGAGGACAGGGGGTTGTATCGGGGGAAGGTGTGCATGGAAAGCGCGTGCGGTCAATCATTGAACCGCATGGTGATGTGTGACTTGAACGGAGGTGCAGTGAAGGTGTAAGTAAGAAGGAAAAGACAGGCAGGCGGTGGATTGCGATCATGCATGAAAATGAGTGTACCCAAGTAGACTCAGTTTTTCCCCAAACAGTGTGGGCACACTGAGGGGTTCTTACGGTAGTAGAAAAAGCAGCTGATGCTTAGATCGCTGAAGCGCGCGGCCGTGTCCGGCTAATTCGCTGCTATTTACAGTACATTCATGGTTCTTGACATCGTCCATGTGCACTTCGACTGCACCGGCTTGCAAAATCTGCCTGCCGGCGGCGGGTGCTTCTAGCGACTGCGCTCTCGTTGTGGTGCCGTGCGCCCTTTGGTATATGGTGGTCACTTTTCGTGGCAGGCGCAAGGGAAACCTCGCGTTTTGGTGCTCCAAAGTCGACTTTTCGTGACAGGTGCCAGGAATCGGAGCTGTTTTGAATCGAAACGCAGTTTTCGTGTTTCGTGGCAGGCGCAGCACTTTGGACATGGTGGTGATCGTCGAGGAGCTCAGATTTCGTGACAGGTGCAGTGAATCGTGACTTTTGGATATGTGGCTCGTTTGCAGATTTCGTGGCAGGCACAGCACTCTGTGACCCTCGATGTGCAGATTTCGTGGCAGGCACCGCATTCTGTGACCCTCGATGTGCGGATTTCGTGGCAGCCACAGCACTTTGTGAACCTCAAAGTGCAGATTTCGTGGCAGCCACAGCACTTTGTGAACCTTGAAGTGCAGATTTCGTGGCAGGCACAGCACTTGGTGAACCTCGAAGTGCAGATTTCGTGGCAGGTGCAGCACTTTGTGAACCTCAAAGTGCAGATTTCGTGGCAGGCACAGCACTTTGTGAACCTTGAAGTGCAGATTTCGTGGCAGGCACAGCACTTGGTGAACCTCGAAGTGCAGATTTCGTGGCAGGTGCAGCACTTGGTGAACCTCGAAGTGTAGATTTCGTGGCAGGCACAGCACTTCTCACCCACACTCACTCTCACTCTCACTCGCACTCGCACTCACACTCACTCACACTCACTCGCACTCTCACTCACACTCACTCTCTCTCACTCTCACACTCACACTCATTCACTCACTCTCCCACTCTCACTCTCACTCACTGTCCCACTCTCACTCTTACTCACACTCACTCTCACTCTCACCCACACTCACTCACCCGCCTTACAGTCACCCTCACCTCCCTCGCACTTTCGCTCTACCACTTTCTCACTCACACTCACACTCCCTCACGCCCTCACTCTCAGGCACACTTACTCTCACCCACACTCACTGTCACCCACACGCGCACTCACTCACACTCACTCTCCCACTGTCACTCACACTCACACTCTCACTCTCACCCACACTCACTCTCACTCACACTCGCACTCACACTCACTCTCCCACTCTCACTCACACTCACACTCCCTCTCACCCACACTCACTCACACCCACCTTCACTTCATCACCACCATCACCTTTCTGGACCCCAATGCGTCTAGATCTCTAGACTTTCTGCTTACAGACCTGTCAGGAGCAAGGGCATCGCCACTAGGAGCAAGGACGCTACTAGTAGCTCCTGGCCTTACTACTAGGAGCAAGAAGCTACTAGTAACTAGTAACAAGGGCATCGGGACCAGTAACAAGAAGAGTAAATCTAATGTTTGTTTCTTCCAGATTCCAGATTTGCTGTGCCTCCTTGGGTCTGACAGGAGCTTGCGAGCAGCAAGTGCAGTTGTGTCCTTTGACCTTGACGACACCCTGTGGCCCCAAGTGGAGGTTATTGAAGAGGCACATGCAGCTACCCTGTGACACCCTGCGCCAGGTTGTTTCTTTGTGCATTTCATGTTGGAACTTATTATGTGTAGACCACTGTTTTAAAGGAGTTGTTTTCGTTTTTTCAACTGTTTTGAATTTTTGCCACATTGACTTATTAAATTATTGTATTTAAGTCTTAGAGCGTATCAAATAACCTTGGAATGTTTCAACTCCCAGAAGCGAGTCTCAAAAAGATCATGTCAACAACCCTGTTGGGGCTTGGTTTTGGTGGTTTTGTTTTTTTTTGGCTTTGGATGACTTTTGGTTTTTCTGGTTTTTGTAGGTTTTGGCTTTGGATGGTTTCTGGCTTTTGTGGCTTCGGCTTTTGGCGGCTTTTGACTGTTGCAGCTTCTGTCGCTTTGCCGACTTTGGACTTTTGGTGGCCTTCTACTTAAATAAGAGTAATACTGTCTGAAAGATACGCCCTTCTGAGTGACATATAAATCCCTGAACGTTTCTGTGGCTTTTGGCTTAGATGGCCATATCCATTATACCTCGTGAGCCATTCGCAATCTAGGTTACATGGCCACATCCATTTCTTGCAATAGATGACCTCTCACGCACTGTTCCACTTTTGGGGGCCCTGTGCCCGGGATAATGTTTCATTAAAAGTCGCCGGAAGCGAATCAACAGAAATAGCCTTAATATGAATTAGTAAATAGTAACAAGAAGAATCAAAAGGCTATTGCAAATATGTAACATGTTTACTATAGTATACATTTTGTTGAAGACTTTGGCTACTTATACCGCCTGTTAGTATGCATATGAGCCATCACAAAAAACCTAGCGTTGATCTTTATTTTAAATGCGTCCATTTGGAGTAAGATGTTGCACATTCCTCGGACAACGAAGCCGGAAACCCGAAAACGAAGCCTCTTGGTGGGATGCTTGCATGTGTATCCTTATTATCCTTTTTTGAGCTGGAAAGTGGAAGCTGGGAACCCCTCGGATCGCAGCTTTGTTGCGCTTCCTGCATCTTAAACCGATGCCGAAATCCACGAAAAAGTGTCCTTTGTAGAGCCTGGCCGACATCAGCTGTTGGAGTGGTGCTGCACTCCACTATGTAAAGGTGCAGTAATCTAACTCACCTGGCGAACAAAACAGAGCACAGTAGTTTAACTGGTGCAAGTCCTGGGAAAATGAAGCCGGAAACCGTGAACCAAAATTGGAAGGTTAATTTCGAAGGTCGCTCACATGTCATGACCTGCAGCACCACATGTCATGTCATGGATGCCAAGGGCCACCAGGCTTTTGCCGCTTGATCTCTTCCACTCACCTGTCAACATGGCTTCGTTCTGAACCATTCAAGTGTCCTGCAAAACTCCGCAACAGTGGTATCTATCTCTCTACCTTTACCTACCTATCTTTGTATCTCGGGCTGGAAAGAGGAGCGATTCCATGCTAGATCTTTTGAAGTCGCAGCGAAAGAGCTGAGATCCCATGATACACGTTTTGATGTCCAAAGAAAAAATATCAGATGCTCTACATATAGAGCAGCCTTGGAAAGAGGAGAGAGTCCACGATAGACTTTTCGTTTGAATTGTCAGGGAAGCTACATATAGAGGCAGGGGAAAAACCTATAGAGGCAGGGATAACCTAGGACCTAAAACCGAAGAACAAATTACAGCTAGAAGACAACATAGGAAAACCATGTGTAGCTTGCTGCTCTGAAAGTCGGGGGACCTCTATGTCTCGATCTATATAAGGTACCTGAAGTTTGGAAGGCCAAGCACCTTTTTGACATCTATCAGCTTAAGCTGTCTCTACGTGGGATGCATAGCATCTCCGTGAGCCGCACCGACTTGTAGCCTGAAAGATCATGAGGCCAATCAGCAGATCGCCAGTCTTCATGCGACGCTGTCAGCAGAAGAGGCAGGGCACAAGCACTTGGTGTGCAAATGGATTTGTAGAGGCAGAGCTTAAGAACAGGTATACATGAGTATACATGCATAGATTCCTGGACATCAATTGTCTCATTTTGGCCTAGGTGCAGGGCACCATGCGCCGTCTTCGGCAGGAACCTCCATGGGAGAAGGTGAGCTATTGCAATCTTCGCTGCGCAGCCTATGCTGAGCTCCTTGATGACACAGCATTGGCAGAGACTTGCTGGCAGCATTGATTTCGATCCCATTCACCCTTCTTGTGCTTTGAGATCTCTCTCTGTCTCCCTCTCTCTCTCTCTGGCTGGAGTGCTCCAGGAAGAAGTTCTGCAACAGTGGATTTCTGCGCGCAATCATGCTGGTGCCAAACTCCTTTACCCGGACGTCATGCCTTGCTTGGACACGGGTTTTGGTGAAGCAGCTTCGGTTCATGAGTCTAAAGGGCGCGTGGAATGATATTGATATAGGAGCAACTGCGAGCACATCAGTGAAACGGAAACTAACTCGTTGCAGGAAGGACTCGCTTCATCTGGAGCTATTGTTGGGGCAATCACCAATGGTGCCGGCAACCCTCGTGATATTCCTGCATTGGCCAACTTCTTCCATTTCTCCGTTTCAGCACAGGAGGAGAAGGTATATATGTGCAACACATCTTTGTGAGCACATGTGAGCATTTGGGGATGCTTGCCAATGATTTTCTTGGGGACAAGGCAGCAGTAGCAATGTACTTACGGAGGCAGTTTCCCTTAAAACACAGGTGCTTCACATGAGGAGGCTATGCAGTCTTTTTTGGTTGTTTCTGATTCGGCATGTTGGTATTCTAGTGCTCAGCGAATGTTTGCCACTGTTTCTTCAAGAAGTTTGCTGCAGCAACACTTTTGCTTAGTGTTTGGCGTTGGGACTCACAAATGGAAGGACTCGGACACACGGCTCATGTTGGGAACGTGGAAACTGCAGAGGAGACGATGTTCCCGCACCGGAAGCCATCCCCCGTGATCTTCCAAGAAGCACTGGAGCGTGCGCGCTCTTCTGGATGGACCGGTGAGTCGCGACTGGGCCAAAGACCCCTCCCAACCGGCTGGTCAGTACCGGCTGGGCACCACGATGTCTTTTGACAGTTGTTTCTTGTTTGTCGGGGGTTTGGGACGTCTTTTGGATGCTCCACCCATGTGATACTTTTGACTCTTGACCATGAATCGCGCCGCAGTCCTCTTGAAACGAAACAAGAAGCAACTAGGAACAAGTGCATCGCTTCTAGTAACAAGTGCCTTACTAGTAGTAACAAGAAGCTACTAGGAACAAGATATATGTCAATCGGCTGAAGCTAAGTTGGTGGCATGTGGGTGATGACTTGGCCACGGATGTTGCGGCTGCTGCGCGTGTGGGCCTTCGGACTGGTGTAGCAATTGATCCAGCCCAGTAGGTCGCAATACCATGCCCTATGGCAGTATGGTCACCAAATGTTGGGGTCATTGTGCAGCCAAGTTAGGTTCAATATGGTTCAATGTTTCTCAGAGAGAAACCTTGAGTATCCCGGAGGACTGTGCACATTGACCGCCCGAATCGAGCACAGAATCGATTCAGTTTGTCATCTGAAGAAGCACTGGCAGCCCGACAAGCTGGAGCCGCACCAGAGCAGCAGAGAGTTGCAGGGTATTCTATTCAATTCATGCTGGGTCGCGCTGGGGGTTTGGCAAGGCAACATGCACATCAAGGAAACCAAAGGGTTTGCTTCCCATCATCTCATATCATCTCCATTTGGATGCAGGAAGATGCGGGGAGGGAGATGGTTTGAGTCTATGTTTTGGGCCCTGAACTCTAGCCATTTGGGCCCTGTTTGTTTCTTCAAGTTCTGAAAATTTAAGCACACACTCAGACAATCTTGAGACGTGGGCTAGCAGGCCTGTCAATCATTTGCATGCTTGTGGCTGGAACATGGCTTGAAGTGTTTGCACTCAGGATTCAGAACCAGACCTCACGGTCTCCTGCTTGAGAGGTCTAGCGCAGAAGATTCTTCAATCGTGAAAAAAGTGGCTCCGAGCAATGTCAGAATGCGCTTGGTTATATAACCTATGAGTCACAACCTCCCCCAGGTTGACATCCCTTATAGAGGAATCTGTTTTTTTGACCCGGGGTCAACCAGGGTGCCAGGGTTTTGACCAGCCGCCATATAGGTAAAGGTCGAGCCTGGCAGCCAGCCAGCGTTCTGGCCGGGTCCGAGACATGCCCATGTTCCAATCCATGCCATCTGCGTTCGGCGCAGAACACCGCTTGTTTAGCTTGACTCCGCTGACCTGCTTGAGGAGCCGCATCAACGGCCTCCTTTCTGGGTCCGGGCCTCGCATGATCAAGGTTGCTGGTCCAAACCATTTAGTTTGAGAAGGGGATAGCCTTCCAGCCCTTCCATGTTCCATATCCTTTGGTCTATATATGTGGATTTTGCCGGTGTACATCATAGCTGCTTCGATCGTGCGGCTGTTGTCGCTGTAGCTAGGATGGTCGGTTGCCACTGCGCTGGCCGGGATAGGCCCAATGAGGCCGCCGTGTGTTGTCGGTGTGCAGACACACGGGGCCACAGTCTACGGAGACCGAGGCATCTACATGTTTTAGGCAACCCATTGTCGAATGGTTCTGGTTGTTGGGGATGCTGGACATCGCATACGAGCAACTTCGAGAGAAGACAACCACCAGCCTGAATTCCAAGGAGTTAAGCCGTGTGCCACATACTTGACATGATCGCCAGGAGGAATGGGGACTTCTCAGCCGAATGTCATGGAGGTCAGGAAATGTAGAGTCATGTTACTCGAGACGGTTCAAACCATTTCAAACCATTCATATTAGGTGTTTTATATGTATATATATATATATAGCTGATTACAATTGTACACAATATTTCATAAGATATATACGTACTGCCTGCATTTGCTGCTGGACATGAATTTGGATGCTGTGATCAATATTAGCCATTGTGCACAGAGGGTTGGGAGAGAAACCGAAGCCACGCGGTCACCAGTACAGCGGCCACCTCGCCAATTGTCGAGTCGAAGGCACTGTTGAGTCGAAGGTTGCACAAGGGAGTGCCTGACCATTCTGTAAAGCCTATGCATTTTGTCATGTGTTCTGTTTTTCTCTTGGGCCCCGTGATCCCATTGTCATAAATGTTCCTTGAATACCACCTTCCTTCTGCTGGCAGAAGGTATCACATGACCAGGCCGAACAGCCACTTACATTGTGTTTTGTGTGTTTGTGCCTTTGTGAAACTTTTAGAACCACAGAAGCGGCATCATAAGCCCTTGGAGACAGCGACTTAGTCGAGTCAATTGGAGCGATTGAGATGTGCTGAGAGCTTGGAATTGAATAGCCGCGCTTCGGCAGGTTAGTTTACCTGGCCGATTGCCAAATAGAGCACCTTCAGGACCTCTGTTTGCAACGGTCGTTTGGACGGGGGATCGTGGCATCAGCTCAGCGTTCGGATAGGACCTCAAACCAGCTGGAGCACAGTGCCTTTGAGCTCAAAGGCCCAAAGCTGCTAGAACTTCATGCATGGCTGCGTTGTAGTTGCATAATGTTTCTTGGATTGACGCCATTCTCACTTTTCAGACAGGTTGGCGCGGCTTGCATGTTGAAGCATGCGTTAGTTTGAGTCTCTTTGGGCATAACAAAAATCATAAAACATCCTTTTCGACCAGGCTGCAATTATTTATTTGTTGCGTTTGTTGTTTATGTTTTTTGACACTTGGTCAGTGCACAGATGTGGATTTGGTTACACACAGTCCAAACTTCCGTGCGTGCGATATACTTTAAATGGCGATGCGCAGGAATCAATTCGGTACTAGTATGACTCAAATGACCCCTGGACATGCACATTCGCAAGATCCTTTCCTTTAACGCTGTGGATGCTGGACGGAGGACCAGTGCATGTTCCTTCCATGTGTTCGCGCTTGGCGTGAGAATTGAGAGACGGTGGGAAGATGGCTGTGCCAGCATGTCAAGGACTTTTCCAGCTGGATGTTTGCCATTAACTGCTACTCCATGCCGTTCAATCCAGATGTGCTCAAGAATATGGGTGGGTGACGCGTGCCAGCATGCAACGAATTATACATAAGATTAATGATCAAGATATATCAAGATCCTTTTGCAGCTTTTGCACACCTCTATGTGGCACTTCTTTCAGCAGATTGTGACTCCGGCTCAGGGAGTCACACCGACGTCGCGCCGTTGTCGGCCACATCGCTCGTTCACCACCCCGTGGGACCTCAGGTCTTGGTCTTGACAAGCGTAGGAATCACGCATCGTTTCACCACCCCTTGGGGCTTGACTTGCGACCTGTAGGAAATCAATGTTCAAACGAGCTCGTCATGGCTAGCAGTTGCTCAAACGCATCAGCCAGTGGCCGGTCTCAAACTGTAGCAATGTTGGACTGTTTCGAAGGAACCATGCAGATGTCCAAATCGTTTTTTTACATGTGCGAATCCGTCTCAAAGCGTCAATCCGCACCAGGCTGCTAGATGAGGTAGCTTTGAGGCAGGGCATGAGCTTGCCTGGTTGCCACTGGGGCTTTGTGCTACCGGTGCTAGATTTGTTGCGCACATAACCCACCTTATGCTGACTACCTCTCTTGCTACCTCAGCTTGGATCCATGATGCTTGCAGACTTGTAGATACCTGCTCAATGTGAAATGCACGAGGGTGGCCTATGCACTGACGGTTCGTCAAGGTTTGCACACTCATAGTATAAATGACATCAAATAAAAAAGGTCAATTGAAACATCTACCATGGCCAAAACACTGGCCGAAACACTACCATGGCCGAAACATTTGCACCAGTTGAAGTTTTGATTGTGCCAGCCAACAAGCGATTTTCAGAGCAGGTGAAGCAGAAACGCCGCATGTGCCATGGAGTTTCACCTTCGTGTGCCGCCGGAGAGGTGGTGCATCACGAAAGCCGAGTTTTTCGCCTTCATCGCAGATGTGCGCGAGATTTGGGAGCGCGAGAGGGGCACCTTACCAGGTGGAGCCCAAAACGAAAGGAAGGTTCCACCATACTAGACGATGCGATGGAATTTCATTGCCACACGCATAGTTGTACATAACTATTTTCTAATATACAGGCCACATCTTGGACGTGTGGATCGTTACACCCCCAGGCGCATACTTTCGCTTGAGCCCTGCCTCAACGGCAACAACCATCCGTTCTCGAATGAGAACTTTGACTGGTTTGGCCGAGGAGGTAGATGGACGCATGGCTGCGGAGACGCCATGATGTGCTCTCTCTCTCTATATATATATATATGTGCGGTATGTATATAACTATATATATATGGATATGTTATATATCTATATCTATATTTGTTGATACCTATCATTTTAAGTATTTTGTGAGGGAAGATCACTCTTGTTAGTTTGCACTGGTTTGTGCAGGGTGGTTCATGGAGATCATTGTAGCTACGATGTTCAGGCCAAGGCAGAAGGCCAATGGGCAAAGGCTCCAAGAAGTCATGGTGCTTAGGTAGCAGTCTTGTAAGTACAAGTCAGATGCACTCAGGTTCAAGACTGGTCGTTCTGACCTTGTCATGTTCAGCCAACCAAGGGCCAAACTTGTACCAAGTGAATGACCACTATGTGAAGCCCCTGACACTGGCTGCTGGGGGAATGAGCTACGCACTGATGAAGCATCCTGAAGGACTATTGTGCCAAGTCTTCATCTCTCATGCCTGGGCAGAAGGCTAGAGTGCTTTCACTCTGGTTTTCTTTTCAATTAACTCCCATTGAGAAAATGCCGTTGTTTTGCTTTTGTTTTTTTTCCGGCCATTACCTCGCCCAGCAGGTATTTTCGAGCTAGGTGATCAGGTCAAACGAGCGTGGCCGCGGCTTCAACTTTTGCGCAATCTGCATTTTGGATTTTCTGAGCACATTCTTGTTTAGACGGAACGCAAGAAGCCTTTGGTGTGGGGAGACGGATCCTTAAGCTATAGTTAAAGCTTTCACAGATTGATTGACACCTTTCATGACATGTTGACCTTTGCCAGAACATAGGTATTGCTGCTTGCTGGCCAACCCACAGAATCTTGACATGAGAACCTGGCTGAACGTACCCCCCGAGCAAAGCCCCTTTGCTCGGGCAATGCAAAGCGCTTCCCATGTATTGATCATCCCAAACAGCACTGCCGCTTGGCTGCCACGACTGTTGTTAAGACTTTTCAGGCTTCCCTTTTTACAATTTGTCTGGATTGCCAGGTGCCAAATGTTATATAGATGTCCCTCATTTTGCCCGTAATTGATGATTGAAGATTTTGGCCCTGAGCAGGTTAGCATATACACGAGATTGTGGTGTGTATACGAAGCGTATTTGGGAACTCGCTACGAAAAGACGTGCATCATGCCAACCCGGCCGCAGCTTGGCAATGGCTGATTGACGATGAGACAAGTGTCATAGGCGGGGCATCTCATCAGACTATAAACGGGATTCAATGCATTCTGCTCTGGTTATGAGATGCAATGCCAGTATTGCCATAACATATATACCGCCGATACCGCCATCATGACGACCATCCACAAATCCATTTAGTGAGAAGTTGAACACCTGATGATAATTTAAATTGTGCCAGTGCGTTGCTGTTTTTCTCGGTGCAGCCAGTGAAGTTGACACCAAGGAAAAGTTCTGCGCAGTGCCTGCTGGTCGTTTGGAGCATACTTCTTCCCTTGATTCTAGGAGCAGCTTTGGGTGCCTCACCAACTTGACACGGATGACTGGGGAGAGTGGAAAAATGACTGACCAACGTCGCCCCCACGGAATGTGGCCCCAGATGATTGTGTGATGTTCAGAGAGTTGGTCCCTTATCATGGGCCTTGGTCGCGTCCGATGGCGAAGCTAGTTTACAAGAACGTAGATGTAGGAAGATGATGTGCTCCATGTTTGCCAAGAATTGTCCCCCCCCCCCCGCGCCACAAATACCTGATCAACTGTTGGTTGTTTGCCTGTTCAGCATTGAGCAACCAGCTTTGAGGTCTTATTTTGGTGCTGATCCCAATCAATCAAGAAGTGTTGTGGAAAGTTTGCCTCGCAACATTCGTGTGTTGCTTTTTGCTGACGGTTCTTACCTTTGCTGTGTCAGTGGCTCTCCAAGTGTGCAAGCGGCGCTGCAAGCGCCTCGTACATCAGAATTTGAACTTGCTCCGATTTTTCCACATGACCGTCCTTTGGTTGCTCTCCTCGATCATCCTTCCATGGGTGAAGATGCCGGGCCCCTACTACACGCCTTCAAAGTTTGACCACTACTTTGTGATGATTGGAACGTGGCTTTTTAACCTTTTGCGGGTGGCACAGCTGAATGAAGAACTCTTGGAGGATCGGGAACTGGCGCGGCAGGCCACCAACTTGAATTTTGTCTCGCTGGTTGATGCCACCTGCACAAACTCGGTTGATGAAGCGCGAATCCGACAATCCATTTCTGGATTTGAGAGAGATGTTGAGCTTGCAATTCATATTTTGATGAAGGCGGGTGCTTATGACCACAGCCTCCGCAAGGCGTTTGAATCCGGTGCAAATATACGTGGTTTGGGTACCACTGACCTCGTGGTGAAGACTGGAGTAGCTTACTTGGCTTTCTACTTTTGTATGGTTTTTCACCCAGAAAAGATCGGCCCGTTCGGCCCATATGGTACTACATATGTTACATGTGGTTTTATCTTTCTATGTAACTATATATATAAATATATATATATGTAGCATGTGTGTATGTATGTAGTTGTATGTATATATACATATATATGCACACATAAGGGTGTGTGTTGCCTTGATGTACATTTAGAGCCGACTTGATGGAATCATGTTAAACCCTACCCCTAAAAGCGAGGTTGCCACCTTGCTGTGGCTCCTGTGTGGGGCCCATTGCATCGCGGTGTTCATTTTGCATGACGACCGGGGATGCTTCGAAGACATGCCTCGTGCCACCTTGGAAGGGCACATTTCCGTCATCATTTGCTTCGTTGTTGCGGGGCTTGTCCCGATCATGTCATTCGTGGCTGAAAGAAGTGGTCCGGCGCCGAAGCTGCACGTTATGAGTCAGATGCATCATGTTCAACTGTATGACTTGTAGAACTGACAAAGTTTTGGCATGTTATGAGTCAGCTTAGGAACGTGGTGTATTTGCTGCTAATGTTTGGAATCTTGGCATGGGACTGATGGGTATAATCAATATGCTGGGCCAATGTGGATATATAATGCAGAGTGTTCATCCTATTTTTGAACGCAGTTTCTCCTAGAAGACCCGCAGGAATCGAAGGTGAGAGGAACCGGGCTCAGTTCCTCCTGGCAATCTAGAGATGGGACACCTTCACCAACAGAATCACAAACCAAGACGCCTACTATATATATATATAGGATTTTCTCCTCTTCATCCATTCGTCCTTGAAGTAGAAGGCACGCCAAGAGGTACAGATGATCTGGTTCTACAGGCAACGACCCTATCACGATGCTCTCTCTCTCTCTATATGTACACACAATCAGGTCAGGAATCCTGCATTGCGCCAGGATAATGGCGGCCACGTTTGCTTTGGGAATCCCAGCGCTCTGTGAGATTGGAGATTGGCTTGCCCGAGATCATTTCATTTGGCTCTTCGAAACGAATGATCAACACAAGTACTGTCCTGGAGCATTCGCCCCTTGGCCAAGCAGTTCTCGTATGTTCTCGTCCGGGTCAGCACACTGGACTTTAGCTCAGATGTAAAACAAGTATCTTTGCCAAAGCAGTTGATCCCTGTCCAAGGGGTCTTGGGTAGATCAAGATAGTTCAGCTTCATGGCAGATCTACAAAGTTCGACAAAATTTGCCGCATTCCGCATGATCCATGCTTAACTAGCTCCGGCCTACACAGACCAAGCACAAGCCAATTTGCAAGGTGCAATTCATGCTGATATGGTTCCCTACAATCACCGCTACGTTTGCATTTGGCTTTTCGCTGCTGGGGCAAGAGTTCTGGCTTCATTTGCATTTCTGTCCGCATGATGAGCCGGAGACATCGGACCAATCCAACCGCTCGGAATCAGACTCAGAAAGTGTAGACGCGAGTGATTAAAACAGGTAGGTGAGTGCGGACGCAGGCACTGTTGCCCGACAGGAAAGATCCTTGCCTTTTGTGGCTTACGCAGTCTTTTTGTATCTAGGGCATTTAGGGCTGTAGGGCACACCCGCCTGGTGACACGCTGGTCAGGCATGTCTTCTCTTACATCAAGTGCTTGATTCTGGCCCAACAATTGGGTGAAGTAGCTGATGGAATTCATTGACCAGATGGATGCCAGAACGTTTCCTCCATGGCCATGGAACTGTTTTCCAAACACTGCGCACCAGCAGGTTTGTGGCGGTTTGTGTGATTCGGCATCCGTCGAGTAGCTCCGGACTTCTTGTTTGCGAAGCCGTGCCATCAATACGAATTTTCCAAGATGGGGCTGGGCCTTTTTCCTTTCGCGGCATGGCCAAGAAGATCCAATAAGATCGAAGTTGAAATTGAGAGGGTGGCATTCCTGACCTGATGTTTGCATGATGCTACCTATTCCATTGGAAGATGGGCCTTTGCCACGTGATGTGGGCCAGATGCCCTTTGTCCAGAGTGATCGGCAAAACCGTGTCGGGCTGTCCCGTTAACACGGAGGGCCCAACGTTTACACATCTCAGTGCAATTTGGAAGTCGATCTTCATTGGAATCCATCCCACTTTTAAGGTCGATGATACAGGTTGGTTCTTCTTGCATGCTGGTGATTGTCATGCTGATGCTGCTAGGGTTAAGTAGGACCACATTCATATGTGGGTGAACCTATACATCAATGTGCATGAAAACTGCCGACATGCAGGTATAAAGAGGGCTACATTTTGAGACATATTACCTATTTGCAGCCTGAAATTTGCTCATTTCAATGTCATGAGTGCTACATAGTGCTACTAGGTATTTCACCAGATGCTTTTGTCGTGGGGTGACCCATGGCGACCCGAAGTGCAAGTGAGCCGAACGGTCAGCAGGTGGCTTTTCCAGTGGGTCAGAATCGGTCAGTGGGCCATGAAAAATGACCTTCCTGTGGGTGGTGAAGAGTTCGACCCAAGAGACCCAAAAAACCTACGACACGTTAGTACCCACGTGCTTTTTTGTTTTAAAGAGATAATATATAATATACAATTTGTCACATTCTCCACATAAGCTTCGACAAAGACTTGGTACTTTCATTTATGATCACCATGCATGTGTCTCCCCATCAATGTGGGCGCTGACACCCCCAAAGACAGCACATCTACACAAACATGTCTCTTAGCATGTGCTAAGACTTAACGGCAAGGGTGGAGGCCACTACCACGAGCAGACAGAGAAACTGCGGAGAACGGGCAGAATTAGTGGCGACAACGCAAAGTTGCACTGACAGGTTGGGATATAGAACGATGTGGCTTTCATGCCAGTGTGCCTCGAGACACCTAGCCACAAAGCTGAGGTGCAGCGTGTAGACGCTTGCTGAGAAGTCCAACCTGAGCCAGACCATCTAGTGTTGACCGTAGTGTTTGGAGGCCATCGCCGGTAGGATAGAGGCCAGCGCTAGTGGGTTGGAGGCCAGCGCTAGTAGGTTGGAGGCCATCGCTACTAATTATTAGGTTGGAGGCCCTCGCTATTAGGTTGGAGGCCATCGCTATTGGGTTGGAGGCCATCGCTACTAGGTTGGAGGCCATCGCCATCGCTATTAGGTTGGACGCCATCGCTATTAGGTTGGAGACCAGTTGGAGGCCATCGCAGGTTGGAGGCCATCGCTAGTAGGTTGAAGGCCATCACTATTAGGTTGA
>CAXAMN010027694.1:218298-245110 GCA_963970005.1 Durusdinium trenchii
GAGGCCATCGCTAGTAGGTTGAAGGCCATCACTATTAGGTTGACTCATTTTTTCAGTATGTTGAAACCATTACTATTGGGTTGGAGGCAATGGCTAGTAGTTTGGAGGCCATCGCTCTTAGGTTGGAGGCCATTGTTATTATGTTCGAGGCCATCGCAGGTTGGAGGCCATCGCTAGTAGGTTGGAGGCCAGCACTATTTGGTTGACTCACTTCTTCAGCCCAGCCTTCTGAAACCAGAGGAATCAGTGGCGTACGTTGGTCTTCCGGGTCGGGTCCGCCATGTAAGAGTGGCAATGTGAGAACAGCCCGAGAAAAGGCCTTGCTACAGCCCGAGCTTTGCCGGCTGTACCCCTGGCAGTTCTGGAGGCCTGAGGCCAACACAAGAGAACCGTAAGCTGGCGACGATCTACTGTAAGCATTTTTGCTTTGGAAGAACCCGGGAAGGAAAGACACGGTGATGCACTGGTGGCTTTCGGAGATATCTTCCTGCTGGCTTGGCCTTCCGAGTAACGGATTCCTTGGCTCAAAGGCTCACCGAAAATGCCAAGACAATGGAGACATACTGACATACTGTATATTTTACTTTTACTTACAATACAATACATGTATATGCACGCCGTTTCCACATATTTTCACACATGCACTTCCTACTTGAGCCACACCCGTGCCATGTCACCCGAGGACCCGAAAGCTTGACAAGAACCGCATCAAACCACAACCGTGATGATGGCCTAGGCACCAGCAACGCCCTACTCAGTCTTCGGATGTTGACCGGTTTCGGCGACCATGTTCTCATAGAAGGGCGCCAGATGTTCGCACCAGCATCTTCGCCACATGGACCAGCGCATCCTCATTTGCTGCAGCCCAAGCGACACTCATGCTGCTAGAGTTGCATTCAACAAGTTAGTGATTGGATCTTGAATGTAAGCAGAGTATCAGAAGAGATCCACCAGCCAGGTACCGCCTTGGACACGGATCATTTGAACAAGTGCCTTCCAGGGGAGGTGCTGAGTGTGTTGGGCATTGTTTGCACAACATCATTGCAGTCATACCAATTGAATCAAAGACCGTCCAGGGTTCAGAACGTTCAGCGGCTGTTGAGTTTTAGCTGACAAATGGTTCAAAATTGTTCAAATCTTCCCTGCGACTATCAGAAATCATGAGCCTTTGTCAAGGGAACAGGTAACGTATATAAATATATATATATATACACATTGTAGTGGTATCAGTCATCAATTTTTGTTGTTTTTTCTTTTTCCGTTGTTGCCTGTCATGGATTGCAATCTCAGATTGGGCATTTGGGCGCTCTCATGCAAAAGAAATACAACAACCAAACTGCGTAGCATCATAGAACACATTATAGAAATATTCACGCAACCAGGAGCAGCAGTGATGCTGGTTCTTTGGCAGAAGGCCGCTGCCCCACTGATGGACGTGCACTTGTTTTGGAGAGTCAATTCTCCGTCAGACCATGTTTCTCCAAGCTGCGCAGGCAGCTCAACGTGTCCGAACGCAGCAGAGTGCCTCGCGGATGCGGAGCAATGTTCACATCAACAGGAGTCTGCCTGACTTCGAATGTGCTGAGCGACATGTAGAAACTGATTGGCAGGCAACTAGCTGGCCTGTAGTAAGCAGAAGACATCTTGGAGCTGTGCGCAAGGCGGGCCCCCGGCTGTACCATGACTTGAAATTGACTTTGACCTAATTTGACGTGAATTGATGTGAATTGTCAGGCTGAGAGGCTGAGACGATGAAGAAGTTAGTTCAATCCACCCCTTAAGCTTTGGAGGTCACTGGCAGAGTTCAACAGCATCAATATTGCCTCAGCGTTCTACAAGTTGGCGAGGTGTCGTGTGGGTTGCTAAGTTGATGCAGAACAGTTGCTAATGCTAATCCATGAGCAGAAAAGCATCGACCATGTCCGACCATGATTTTTTCCTTTGCTTCTGATCACCGGCACATGTCACCGCGCAGTAAGGAGGATCACACACGCAGTAATACGACGGGCCTGCTCTTTGGGTTTGCGGACGTAGCTCCCATGAGCATTGCACCGAGGATGCTAGAGCTGCGATCGCAGCAGACCCGAGAGCTTTTGAATCATTGGTGCAAGCGGCAGAGGCCAAAGGGCCACGGATGTGTCGGATGTGTCAGCGAAGGCAAGCTCTTGGTGTTCTTCCAGAGGAGCCAAGCTTTCAGCCCACCATTGTGCACCGTCTGCACACGCAGGTTCCGTTGTGGACCTTAAAAGTGGCCGTTGATAAGAACATTACAGCTTACTGGTACTGTGTGAACTTGCTCACAGTCAAATAGGAGGTTGATTCTCATTAGAGGGTTATCCAATATTATCCAATAAAGTTACCTTTTTCAGCCTCCTATCGCGCCCCCTTCGCGACTGCAAACAAGCACTGGCTTTGCTTTGGAGAAAGCTGCTGACTTGCACAGTAAACTGCGTTTTGGCAGCAACCCTGTCGTTAAGGATTCTGGTGTTTCGGGAGTCTTTTTTGGTTGCGTGATGCACACAGCGCCAGTACAGTTTGGCTCAGATTCATAAGAGACTCCCAAACAAAGGGAAGGGCTGCTATAGTTTTTTCTTTTTTGAAGGCACATCAATCCCAGATTATCAGATCTGAGCATGGCAGGTAGAATCCTCAAAAGCACTGAAGTCACAAATTACACCCTGGGAACTACCGTGGGGACCCCTGAATGGACCTAAAACTACACTATGCAATGCAGTCAGTTTGGATCTGCACACTTCCACCGTGACTCGCACCCATGATGGGAGCCGTGAGGGGTATCATCAGAAATTGTATATCCGGAATCACATCTTGCTAATCACAACCAGACGCAGTTCCCTATTTGCAGGCTTGACATTTCAAAGAACACAAAACCTGCGTCGTGGCCCGCGCGATGCGACGGCAAAACCGAGAAAGCCAAGAAAACCAGAAAACCGAGAAAACCGTTCTCGCGCTTTGCCGTGTGGAAGTTTTTTCCAGTTTTCTTACGTCTTCTTGCTTGTCTTGTCTTTGAGCGTGAAAACGAGAAAAGCGAGAAAACGCGTTTTCCCGTTTTCGCTGTTTTCCCGTTTTCGCCGCTTTCGTCGTTTTCGCCGTTTTCGTCGTTTTCGCCGTTTTCGTCGGTTTCGCCGTTTTCCCGTTTTCGTCGTTTTTGCCGTTTTCGCCGCTTTCGTCGTTTTCGCCGTTTTCGCGTTTTCGCGGTTTTCGCCGTTTGCATGTTTTTGTCGTTTTGGCCGTTTTCGTGGCTTTCGCGCAGTCGTCGTTTTCGTGGTCTTCGCCACTTTCGAAGGTCTTCAACTCAAAAGGTAGTTCATCCTGCTTATGATCTGGAATTCTTAAAAATGTTATGGGTTGTTGCGTCACCTTCTATTTTTTGACTTAACCAGTTATAAGGCTCTACAAACAATTTTGTTTATGCACTTTTTAAAAATACTGACCTGTGTAACTCGATCCAGAAAATCTTGATCTGATCATGCAAGGGTTTTGTTTTTCAACTTGCTTACATATTCCGGGGTTTTCCCATTCATCCACCACCTCTGTTGGTTCATTTTCTAGTTTTGGAATTTCAATTAAGTCATTATATCAAAATATGTTCTTATTGGTTGGAAATTGGTTGAATTGTTTGTCAGTCTCCACTTGCCTATGCCTTCTTCAAAGTTCACTTGTCCAGTCTGATATGATTTTATAAAATGATTTGGTTCACCCATCACTCTAGTCAAATCGTCTGCATGGATCCTGAAGGCATCACTCTCCACTGAACAGACCTTAATATCATTTTCTGAAAACATGATTACGCTTCATTCACTGAAAAGTTATGATATTGAAGAAGCAGCTCTTTTATATCTCAAGGCCCATTGAAAAATTCATTTCGATTGGTTGTGTTTAAGATGTAATAGGTACTGCACGTTTGTTTCTTCTTTTTTCTATTTCTTGTTGTATGGCACAAACCCTTAATGGCAAGCCTCCCTCAAAGTGTGAAACCATAACTTCTGTGCGGTGTTGTGATGTTTCCTATTTTCTTTTTGTCATCTTTAGTAAGATTGGTTTGCCATAGTTCATTTAACAATCTGGTCAGAATTGACCTAATGAATGAAGGAAGGAAGGAAGGAAGGAAGGAGTTTTGTACAAATAGTTTTCGTTGTTTGCTTCCAATAGTTTTCTTAAACACTTTCCATATATTAAGTTTTACTTCTTATTGAAAAACATTTGATGCCTTCACTTCCACCGTATACAATGTAAAACTTGATATTTTGCTGATGTCAATGTCATCCCTGTAATGTTCCAACTATCAAACTCATAAAAACCGGTGTGAATTTAGTCTCTAAATGCCCATGTAAACGCTTTAGTCCTGTCAATCTGTATCAGTTTTGTTGTATCAGTTTTTCAATCCAAAAATAACCTGATGGGACTATAGTCCTACAATGTTTTTTATCAAAATAACCTGATGGGACTATAGTCGTGTCATACTTTGATATATGTGTGTCATGTCTTATTGCGTGATGATCCTTGAGATGATGACTGAATGTAGGAAAGTACGCGTACAAGCGCTTTGTACGCGTACATTACATTGCTCAAAACAACAAATCACAAAAACAAGATTGAGCGCAACTCTTGACAGGAATCTTGGTTTGATGCAGCCAATGCACATTACACAAGTTGGATGACCTGGGTCTCAAAAAAGGACACACCCCAAACCAAGATTCATTTGTAAGCGTACTGTACGCGTACTCCCCTGCAACCAATGATGTGCAGTGAGCATCACAACAGTTAGCGTACAGTAAACATTGACCATTGTACGCGACAGTACGCGTACTTCCCTGCAACCAATGATGTGCAGTGAGCGTCTCAACAGTTAGCATACATTAAGACATGTGTATATATATATACATGGTACTCCCCTTTCAGTAAATTGATGGGTGAGCATCCACAACCGTGAAACAAACAAAAATGGTAGATCTTTGGGGTGGTATCGTATATATATATGCACCCTATAAGTCCAAGCACTAGTTTTATAATAGTCGTTGTGACAACCACCATTCCCGAATCATCAACATCAAGACAACAACTTCCAATCCCAGATCAATCTCCGGCATTCTTTTCTGACTCCACTCCGACAGGCTCTTACTTTCGTTTTCGCGTTTTCGTCGTTTTCGCGTTTTTTGCCGTTTTCGCGGCTTTCGCGTGGCCTGCCCCTGCATCACCGGGGGCCGAGACACACGTTTCGTATGCGCAGATTGACATTTCAACCCAAGAAACGAAACCCTTTATAGCAGGCAAGGTTCCTTAATCGCAGGGTCACACTTCTTAATCACAGGGCTGATTCCTTTGCGATTAGTGTGTTCATGTGAGTGAGCAGGTTTGCTCAACTGATGCCACTGCTGCTGCCATTATTGCCCTGTCATGCCATTCAGTGCCACTCTGTTCCGTGCAGTAGTGCAGTGCAACTTGCAGTGCACAGTGCGCACGTTGCAATCTTTTCCACGAAAGGTAGCGGTTACGCTACCTGAGTTGTCTTTGCTTTAGCAAAAATGTATTGGGGGTGGTGAAGTGGTCCGACGCTTGATTTCGATGGTTTAAGAGTTGGTTTTAAAGTCGGGGGGGGCCCCCCCCCATTCGACTCCACCCTGCGCCGCGGATAATTTGGTAGCGATCTGAGCAGACGCAAGCGGCAAGCAGCAGCAAACCAGCAATGCAGCAGCAGCAGTAGCAGCACAGCAAAGCAGCAAGCAACAGCAGTGGCACCAGTGGCAGCAGCAACGACAGCAGCAGCAGCAAAGCACCAAAGCTCACCCAAGTTTGGCCTCCACAACCCTTGGTTTTCGTTCAGTTTTTGGGGGGTTGCGCAGACGAAATTGAAAGAGGGGGGGGGCAGCAAAGGAGCAGCAGCCTTCAGGATTCAAGCAACAGCAGCAACCAGCAAGAAGTAGCAACAGCAACAGCCAAACAGCAGCAACAGCCAAACAGCAGCAGCAACCAGCAGGAGCAGCAACCAGCAGGAGCAGCAGCAGCAACCGCCAGGAGCAGCAACCAGCAGCAGCAACCAGCAGCATCAGCAACCAGCAGCATCAGCAGCAGCAACCAGCAGGAGCAGCAGCAGCAGCAACCAGCAGGAGCAGCAACCAGCAACCAGCAACCAACAAGCAGCAGCAGCAGCAGCAGACATGCTACCTTTCGTCCACCCCGGTCTCCTCAAGTTGTGGATGCGACCTTTGAGGCAATTTAGGTGATTTACATGAACAAACCACCTTCTGAATACAAACCTGAGCTGTTTACATCAAGAAAACAAACAGCTGTTTTGGTGTCCCAAGGCTTGCGTGTGCGTTTGGGCATTTGAGCAGGGCAAACCTCCTTGCGTGAAGTTGACCTGGAAGGCTGCGAAATAATGTTTTCTGGCTGCCGTCTCCCCTTGTTTGTCCCTGGGTTTTTTGACACACCAACCAAAACAAGTTTCCTCCATTTTGGGAGGCGGAACTCCTGGGCACACACAAGGGGCCGCAATGCGGCGCTCCGAGGAAGTGGCAAATTACGGTGTCAAAGACCTGAACAGCCACCTAACAAGCCTTAGAAACAAGGAAAGAAAGACAGAAAGAGCAAAAACAAGAGGGCAAGAGAGAAAGATAGGCGTAGTGCCGTGCACATCTGTCGAGCAAAAGTGCCGAATGAACGGCAATTTGAGGGGTCAGAAACCTGAATGGCCACCTAACAAGCCTTAGAGAAGGAAAGAGAAAAAGAAAAGGGCAAGAGAGAAAGGTAGGTGTAGTGGCGTGCACATCCACCGAGCAAAAGTGCCGAATGAACGGCAAATTAAGTTGTCCGGTGCACATCTTGCCTTGTTGAATTCTGAACATGCAGGAAAATCGTGTTTGCATGGCTGACGTGGCATGTGAGAGGTTGGCCTTGACATGCTCTGCAGTAAGTACCGTGAGCCCGGCGGCGTCATATCCGTAGCTCGGCAGCTTGGGTGTCCGTTGATTCATGGGTGAGACAGAAAAATCAAATCAAAATCTACGAACTCAAAACGCTAAGTCAATCCAGAACTCACGATAGCTTCCGCGCCCCCTTGCAGGGGATCACACTACGCACCCAAGTGGGAAAGCGCGGAATGCGCAGCGAAACACACTTCGTTTAAATTCAGTAAAGATAGTCCACAAGGAAAGGAATGAGGGAACGGCAAGACGGCAGAGTCAGCCCACTTGAAATGTTGAACATTGGACTCAGTGCAAACACGCGCGAGACCGGCCGCAAAACTGCTGCAAAGCCGTTGGAAATGGTTTGGGGGAATATCATGGAACAACCATGAAAGCAAGGAACAGCGCAGGAAAAGTGGTGTCTTATTTGCAGGTACACCGTGGAGCGTCCCCCACTGCATCAGCACCAACTGGACGGGTAGTATCAGTGGTGACCTGTCCCCTGCACTCTTGAATTCGCACATGCACAAGGAACTCCTGGAAACGGAGGGGGGCACACACACACACACATTGACGCGCAAAGATATGTATACATTGTTTTTAATAGGAAGTCCAAATATAATGCACACACTCATGCCGTCCAGCTAGCACGACAATGCTGGTCCCTATGTTGCATAAATGTCTAAGTTAGTGCATGTTTTTCGCCGTCCAATTGCCAGCCTTTCGCGGACTTCAGATTCCCTTTCGCGGCATGTTTCTTGTGCCGTTTCATGCGAGTTCCTTTAGTTGCATATATGGGGGTTATTTGTGGCAACACACGGGAACTCATTTAGTCGGATGCAAATGACCTCTTTGGACAGACTCGGGCAGGATTTGATTGACATGCCTCATGCCGCGCTAGGCTTGTGACACTTGGACCCCCCGGTCACTGGCAAGTATGGCCTGGTGGATCACGCGCTTGCCGGTTTCACAGTACAAAGGTGGTTCTCGCATTTGTGACACGGAAATATAATCTTTGTGCAAAATTGAGCTAACTATATGTTTTACTATGTTTTATATGTTGTTTTACCATCGCCTGGGCTTTGCCACAGAATGTTTGACTGGATGAAGAAGATACTTGGAAGTTCGGATGCTGAGGCGCACGGGCCTCGCATCTCTATTTTCCGGGTTTAGTAGTGCCGCAGCCTAAACTCAGCAACATCCTGAACCTGACTGCATTTTCCATACATTGCTGCCTGACGTAGTTTGAAAGTCTCAAGATATGTTTATGAACAGCCTCCTAGTATTGGCCCAAGTGAAATCAGGCAAGTGGATAGAATCATGGCAGACTGTCAGCACGGCTGCTTGAAAGGGATACTAGATATTGTGTTCTTTGCCAGCACAAGCAGCTGAGCGAGACCAACACGAACTCCAGATATTTCCATTTGGGTGCTCAGAATTCAGAGTGTCTAAGTTGACTCTTGCCCCTACCATGTCGACAAGCAGAATGGATTAAATCATGTTGCGCTGCCATGTTTGATCTTGAGGAAGGCCAAGAACGCACCTTACGATTCCTTTGTGAGGCGTCTACGCAATATGCGATCCTTGCTCCTGCTGTTTCCAGATCATTGGGGCGACGCTTGCGTACCCTAGCAAGAAGTGCCAAGGTGACCTTGCATCCCAGCACTGAGCAGCTCTTTTGTCCCAAATGCTCCCAGGTCTATGTCCCTGGTTGCAACTGTCATGTCTCGACCCGGCTGAAAAGAAGGAAACGTCGGAGAAAAAAGGCTCAGGCGCCCTGGGCGCCCAACGCACAAACCATCGCAGGTGCTCCGACAAAGCGCCAAAGCCAGACTGACAAGACCGAACGGCCGAAGAGGTTTGTGCAGTATTCCTGCGGCGTTTGCAGCCATCGTCGCCGTACTGCTTTGCCCAGGCGGCCCAAACGAGCATGGCAGAAAAGCACGGCCTCAGGGGCAGAAGCAGCTCCTAGCAGTTTGGGCACAGTGGCGCAAAAGAAGCAAGCAGCTGCCTCCGAGGAGGCTCGCAATGCTGCTCGTGTGGCCAAGCGCCTCAAAGCGAAGGCGAAAGCCACAGCGAAGGCGAAGGCGGAGGCACGGCCGGGCCCCGAAGGGGCCAAGGACCCCAAGGCGCTTGCTCAGCCCCAGCCCCAGGTGGCTGCCCTAGCTTCAGAGTTGGACAAGGCGACGCAGCCAGAGGCTTCAAGACGCAAGCGACCTAGGGAGGATCAGCTAACTCGAGTGATGAAGCAATTGGAGCGCGCAGGGAGTTCCACTGGCTTTGACTTCTGACGCCCTGCCATCAAGAAATGGTTGCGCTTGTGCTGCATGCCCGTTAGGAATGGACAAACAAGTGACCGTCCCATTCATACGGATGCCGATGGCTACATGCCTGCCAAATCAGGACACAGATGTTTTTAAGTTGCGATTTCCTTCAAACTTTAACTTTGCAGATTCAAATTGCGGCAGGTTGCTTAGTCCTTTGCAGAACATCAGAGACTCAGCGAGCAGGCCCTGGGAAGATGGGCGTGTGTTTGCTCATAGTTTTCTCGGGGGTTAAGTCGTCCAGTTAAAATCCCCATGAATTCCAAGTTTTTTATGATTCCAGTGGATCGATGTTTGACAGCATAGGTCTTCAACAGAAACACGACCTTTTTCACATCCTTGGACTAAGCCATTTACTGTTCACAGCATGTCTTGCAGCTTTGTTGTTCATTTGCCAGGTTCTTTTGTTTTGCTCACTTGTGCCAGGACCTTTCAAACTTGGTCCAGGGTTGTGGAACGATGCTGATCACGGAGGAGCTTCTTTTGCAAAAGGTGCAGCACCTGGCAAACACTTCCGCCTTTCTTTGACTACTTCTGGCTTGTGGTTGTTACATGTTAATGTCAATTTGCCCGAGACAACACTAGATTGCACGTGGAATGTAGGGAACATGGCCAAAGACACTGGTCCTGCCGGCTTGTATGCCACACAGACCCCGTATTTGGCTGGCCATGTTCATGCATACTTTGCCCATCTTTGCCCTATTGTATCCTTGTCATGTTGGAAGCTAATTGGGCCTTGGACTTGCTTCGGGGCCTGACGGTAGGTGTGTGTTGCCTGCACTGAGATGACCGAATTCACTACCCAGGGCTTAGCCAGCAGAGGCCCCTTTTGGACCGACTCAATGTTCATCTACTGTCATGCATACGTGGACGTTGTGGGACATTGATCACAAGTGTAAGGACACGGTGACAAAAGGAATCGCAGGAAAGTGTATTGTGGCAATTCAGAATCCGTCGTATAGCTTAGTGTGAGCTGATAGCTGATGGCAGGCTGGACCTTTGCAGCCTTGGCATGTGCAGATGCATTGTTCTTGAGAGTGTTCCCACAGCGCTTACTCGGGCTTCTACCCCAAATGCGGGCGCAGGTGCGGGTACACTGCGTGAAGTAAGTGGTGATTTACTCGTAACCAGTATTGAGTAAAATTGCTGGGAAGGTTTGCAACAAGAAACTGAACTGGTGAGCCATGCAACGGCATGTATTGCATGTGTGTATGTTCGTATGTCCACATGAGTAAACACAACACCATATGCGTTTTCACCGTAGCATTGGGCTCGAAGGGCAGGATATGCCCACTTGTCCCTCCTGCCGCAAGTGGTCCTTGTTGGCAGATTCGTGCTCGGTGTGTGTCTCGGCTGGAAGACTTCTGGCCGCATCGACTGGACCTCGGCTTCCTCCAACCCAAGAGGCACAGTTCAAGGTCACCAAGATCCTTGATTCAGCTTTTTACTCCATTGGTCGTCTCCTGCCTGAAGAGGAGAGCCCTGAGAAGGGAGCGGGGGCTCCCAGCGAGGCACCGGACTTGGAGGAGAAAAAGGGAGAGGAATCTCCCAGAGTCCCGGCCAGGGCGAAGGAGGAAGAGGCTGAGGCCAGTGCCGAGCTACTTGAGACCGAGGCCAACACAGAGGAGACCAAGATCACCCCACACGCCTGAGCGACCTCCACCAGCGAGATCATCAGGATCAAAGGGAGGAAGCAAAGGTAAACCTCAGGGCTCCGGCTGGAGGGGGCGCGTGCCTTATTCAGACCACCCCAGGTGGAGTCAAGGGACCAATAAAGGAATCACAAAAAGAGCCAAGCAAGAACTTCAGGAAAGGAAGACCCGCGGCCGAGGAGGCCGCTATCGTTGGTAAGGGAGGCCATGGCTCCCAAGTTGCGGAGGCCCGCAGCAGCCGCTCCACGTGCTCGAGTGCGAAGGAGGCCAGCCGCTGAAGGGGAGGAAGCCCTCCCAGTCGAAAAGCTGTACTCGTGGTCCGATCTTACAATAGACAAGTTGGAGGACTTGGATGTGATCGAGCTCGACCGGGCTTCGTATTACAACGCCTCGGTGAAAGTGGCAGGGCGAGTCCGTGCCCTCCATCCCAGTGAGGGACGCATGGACTTTACCTTGACAGGCACTCAATCCGAGCGCATCATGGAGGCCTTTGGAGGTGGAGAGGACAGGACCATCTCGGTTCACTTGTGCAAGGACACCTGCAGCCAGCTGGAGACCGGGTGGAAGCTGATTCATGCGCGAGGTTACTGGGATTGCTCGGTAGCCCCAAAGGAGTGGCAGATGAACCTCTCGGAAAGGGCGGTCGCAGAGCTCGATGAATTGTCGTCCCTGCGGAAGATGGCTGAGGAGAGAGGAAAGGGGAGGGGAAGAGAGAAACCTCCCAAGCCCGAGGTTGGAAGAGCAGAGGAGGTTGAAGAGGAAAAGAAGACAGGTAAAGAAAAGAAAAAGAAGAAGAAGAAAGAGAGGAGAGGAGAGAAGGAATGGGAGGAGAAACTGGCCTCCCAAGAGAGTTTGGAAGTGTTGGAGAAGGGGCAGAAGACCGCTAGAGCCATTTTCTCCCATACATGCCTCGATCCGAACGTCAGCAGGCGAAAGAGGCTGATGAGGAAAGCAAGGAAGTTGAAGAAGAAGGGAGATAAGAAGAGGAAGCGGTCCGATAGCTCAGAGGAGGATGAGAGCAGTTCCGAAACCAGCAGCGAGGAGGAGGACAGTGAAGGTGAAGGGCCGCTGTTCGAGGAGACGAGACGAGTGAAGAGGCTTCATGAGAAGTATCCAGGTGCTCTGTCTCTCCAGGCCATCGAGAATATGCGAGAGCATCTCCTAAATGCCCGAGGAGACATCTTCAGTAGCAGCAAGGAGCACCTGGGGCCGATCTTTGCCATCTATGCGCACCAACATTTGAAGCAGTTGGCGTCTCCAGTCCTCTGGCAAGAGATCAACACGGTGGCTCAGGTCAGCGACCTGCTGGTGCTGGGATGTCCCCTGAAGATCTTATTGTTTATCAGGAGTTACTAAAGAAGTTATAAAGTTTACAGGACTTAGCTAAGTGGTTAAGTTGTGAGTGAAAAGCTAGCAACTTAGCAGGTTTGCTAACTGGTTAGCTAACTGGTTAACAGTTTGTATATAAAAATGCACCTCGGTTAGGTTTTTGTGTTTTCTTAATCAAAAAATATACATTTACATAAATATTCACAGTGTCTTTGTATATTCTCCCTGATAGACATGCTTGTGAATTGACTGTTTTCTGCTTCAAAAAGCAAAAACAATTTTGTGTGTTCATGTGAAAACACATTCAAGTGTGCCTTGGAATGTGAATCCATTGTCCAGGCTTTGTTGTTTCCAAACACAAACAGAGTTAATCTCTATTTGTGTTAGTGTAAAATATTTTGGTTTTGGTTCCAGGTGTAGTATGTATAGGAGGATGGACATGGGTGCATTCTCCATAAGATTGGATCACTCATGCAACCCCAAATCCAGAGCAACACATAGGGCAATGGCCTTTGCCATGTACCCTTTCTCTACAGAGTTAATATCTAGTTAGTGTAAAATATTTTGGTTTTGGTTCCAGGTGTAGTATGTATAGGAGGATGGACATGGGTGTAAGATTGGATCACTCATTGTGCTATTTGGAGAACACTCTGCTGGACTCTAAACTTGGTGAGTGCCAGTGGGTTTGACCACCAAATGAATCCAGTACAGCATGGGGCATAGCTATATTAGCCCAAATGGACTTCCAAATGGCACCTCCATGAATTCCCAAATGGCACTTTGGTTGAGCCTGCCCACTCTATGATAGATCCAGGACTTGATCCTTTCATTGGGCCTATCAGGCATCTGGCATTGGATCATCTGCAGATCCCCTCAAGAGCTGTTCTCCAGGTTTTATGTCAAAGTAGCTAGTCCAACAAATGTCCACTGATTGATATGGACAACCTTAAACACCAAAACTCTTGATCATGCAAACGAACATATCTTACCATGAATTAGCATGAACCTATCTTTGGCCTGGTTGGCCCTTGAATGGGACATGAAAATCACCCACATGAAGCCATCAGGCTTGCAACAAGTAGTCCATGACATGTTCTGTGAAATATAGGTAAACTTTAAGCATCAAAATTCTTGATCATGCAAATGAACACACATTACCATGAAGTAGCATGACTCTATCTTTGGCTGATTGGCCCTTGCATGGGGCATGAGAACCACCCACATGAAGCCATCAGGCTTGCAACAAGTAGTCAATGACATGCTATGTGAAATCTATGTGCCATGAGGACACTGGCAAGAACACATGCAAGAACACACTAGTACCACCAGGATGTTTTGAAACCTGCTGGAATGCGCTCTTTTGCTCACTTCATTTGAAGTGGCACAAGGATTCTGAAGTCCTTGTTTTCAAAGTGTGAATGTGCAGTGGTGCAAGCCAAGGAAGAAGTATGCACAAACTTTGCAATCTCATTCTGTCTAACAGTAGCAAAGCATCCAGTCTTGTCCACTTGAAGGACTTCGAGCATGGAAACCAAAGAGTAAGCAATGTTGTCAATGTCCACATGCATCCAGACTTGGCAAACTTGCAGGCTGTTGGTCGAACTGTGAAGGAAACAAAAATCACCTTTGCTGCAAATACCTGCTGGTTGGAGGTGTGCCTGTGAAGAGCTGTGCACAATGGTGTCAGCAGGCAACTCAAAGGCATTTAACACAATGGCTTTCAAAGCCTTGCTTGCAGCACCTTTGTTGACAAGCCTTGCCTTCTCTGAAAAGAGGTTTGGTTCCTTCAGCTTGGCAAGGTCATGGCAAATAAGCTCTGAAAGTACACTTTTTTCAAAGGTCAAAGTGTTGCTGATCGAGGTTGCATATCCTTAACAGGGTAAGGGTCAATGAAACCTGTGGTGGATAATAATGACATTGGTTGAACATTGAACCAACACAGTAAACACTAAACACTTTCTTGAAATAGCCAAGCATCGCTTTACAACCTTATGTTTTCTTTCTTGGACAAAACAGCTGGGAAGTTGACCATGTTTTTGGAGATGAGTGCCAAAGTGAAGACACCAATGAAATTTGGTATGCATATTCTCTTTGAAACCACATGATATGCAAAGAGAAAGGAATGTCGTCACAGCTCTGTCAACCATAGCAGGGGTAATCTTTCCCTTGGGTACCAGCTGGATCAGGTCAATGATGTCTGCAAGTGCAAAGAACACCTGACACTTGTCCTTTGTAGATTGCTCTGCATTTGGGATGACAATCTGCATAAGAAAGTATCCAAAAACACCCAAAAGACCTATAGCTTCAGATGCAGTGCATTTGAAAGTGTATGCCTTCGCATTTGCAACCTGTCTTTTTTTGGAGAACAAAGATGCCAAAGGTGTTGTCAGTGACTTTGGCAGGACCCAGGTTCTGAGGCATTGCTCAATGGTGGGGTACACATTGCCAAACATACCATCAAGCTCCACCAGCAACAAATGCATAATTGTTTGGAAAATGCCTGTGACCAAGAAACAATGCATCCAGTCATGTATGAACTGAGAAATTGGGAGAACATCTTGTGACAAGCTCCTGCAGTGGAGTAAACCATGGATGCTGTAGTTGAATCCAACAGCTTGCTGCCACAAAGCAAAGTCTCCTTTGTTAAGAGTTGCCTTTTTCTCTTCAAGTCTTGATATTGTTTCAGCAATGTCTTGGTCAGTGGATTGCTGAATCCTTGTGAGGTCCCATTCATCTGCCACTAGGGTGTTGGATCCATCTTCTTGTAGTAATCCAGACTTTGAAGTAACCAAATTTCTGCAAAATATGCAGAACTTTGTTCCTGCATCACCTTTGAGATTGAATATGTACTTGTGCGCAGATCCATCTTGTAAGAATGCACCCAGTGTATAAAACATTCTAATTGTACACCCTCCCTGATCTTTCAACAAGAACCCTGCTTCTTTGGGATTGCAGGAATCTGGGCGCAGGATGCAATTCAAAATAACTTGTGTCACTTGGGACATCCCAGACTCAAGTTCTCCAACAAAACTTGATCTACAAGCCATGATGCAAAACCATGCCTCTTCTTTGCTGAGGGCAACTGGACCAAATTCCATAAAGGAAATGTATATGCATTGGACTTTTCTGCTAACATCTGCACTTAACACATTTCCTGGTACCACCTCATCACTGTAATATATGATTCTCCAGGGCTTTTGTGCAGTGCATGGGTGTTGGGGCAGTGTCCTGGCCACCAACTCTTGCAGTCCACCACCTTGTTGATATGCAGCATGTAACATTGTGAGAAAGTTCACAAACAATAATGGCTTCTCTGCACCATCCTTGCAAACAACATTGGTAGTACTCAGCATAGGTCCATATGCATTGTAACCTTTCACTGTGTAGTCTCTGGCTTCAGCCACATGTTTCCTGGAATGTAGGTCAGGAAGACCATTGAGTTCAATGTCTTGAATCACTTCTGAGAGCGCACTTGCTGTGATCTGAGGGTTGTTTCTCCTCAGGCCTTCCAACCTTCTAAGTTTGGAAGCCCTAGCATCCATGGCATAGAATGCTGAATGTGTAGCCTAAAACATGGTATGCCATGATAAGGTGGTGCATGTAACACTTGAAAATGCCAACACTTCAAAAGACACACATGATGTGAGGCCTTGTGGGCCTATAGCATATGATGATGAATTTGACATGAACACAAACCACAAGCTTGAAGGCTTAGCACATGATTGCATGTGCATGTTGTGAACAGGATGACACAGCAACAAACTGTGAGCCACCAACACTAAGTGCAAACTTAAACCAATTGACATACACTGCTTGACGAAAGTGCTTGCAGTTCTAGTCATAGAGTTATATTTGGTAAGCTTTTGATATTGGTCCCACACATGAAAACATTATGAATGACACATGCAATGCCTTGCAAACACATAGTGAAGGATTGCATGAAAGAAGCTTATGCTTGATAAACGATGTAGCCATGCGCATGAGCATGAAAGCTCTAGCAGTCAGTCTTTTCACAGCAAATCATGTGTACTGTCTTTGTAATCACTACACAGGCCTTGTTAGCCCAAACTTCATGTACAAACTGTTGAGCACAGTATCTACATCTCTGTCTTCAAGTCTGTAAGTTGTTTGGAGTCTAAGGAGATAGTCTTCAGCAGAAAGCCTCAGATTGAGAAAACTAAATACACAGTAGGCACCCCTTACCATTTGTGAAACAACATTGCCACAACAAAACGGTATATCCAAAATCTGTTTAATTTGTTCATCCATGAACCAATCTGTCCACCCTGAACTGTAAAGAGATACTCTCCACATCCTTCTTCCATATGCCACCCAATACTCCATCAGAAACATGCGCCATGAGTCTCTCCAGTGCCTCTGAAAGTTTGCCAACACTTGGGCAGGGTCAGCTGGCTCTTCGGCCATGAGTGCAATAAGTTCAGGCAGAAGTGGCATTTTGAACAATATAGGTGCTGCATTCCATGACATGGACATGTACCTTTTGATGTGCGTAATGCATTGTACATGCCATGCAAAAGCAACAGGCTTGTCAGGCACCAGTTGGAAAAGCTTAGCATGAAAGCTGCAAAGCCAATGCAAAAACAAAGTCTCCTCATACAAGCTAGTCAGCTATCACAAAAGCCATAAAGCCATGAGACATGTTGCATGAGAGATGCTGCGCACATGTTTTCCCAACACATCACTCCAAGCTATTGATGTGACTCTATACCCCTTTGCAAACTTGGCAAAATTGATGTGAATCTACTCCTTTGGAAACTTAGCCAAATAGGCAGCCTTTGCCTCATGCAGGGCCAGGCTACCAAAAGCTTTGGCCTCCTCTTCACTTGCACCAGCATCAGCAGCCCTTTGTCTGGCCAGCTTGTAGTGCTTGGAGGTCCAGCTATTCAATTTGCCCTCCCACCTGTCCTCAGGCTCCCCTGAAGTATAGGACATCCCAGCTGTCACAGTCTTTTCCATTTCAGCAGCAGTCCTTTTGCTTTGCCTGCCACCAGCTTTGGCTTTAGCTTTGGCTGCAGGAGTGATCTCTGACTGCTTGGGGTCTTCTGCTTTGGTGGCATCAGGTGAAGTAGGCTTTGCTTTGGCCTTTGCTTTGCCTTTGGCCTTTGCCTTTGGCTTGCATGCACCCTTGGCTGAGGCCTTGGCTGATGCCTTGGCTGATGCCTTGGCTGCTGCTTGCCTATTCTTCAAAGCAGCAAAGGCAGCCTCTTCAACATGCTTGCCATCTGACTGCTTAGTCTCACCCTGGAGTGGCAAGGAGAGCTTAGCTCCAGAGCTGGTCTCTGCCTGGGATTGCTCAGTGGGTTCCTGCTTGGGTGGATCTTCAAAAGGCTGGCCACACCTGAGCTTGGGTTCAAAGGGCTGAATATCCTGAAGAGATAGAGGAGCTTGCTTGGGAGTCTGTGGGGGAGCCCCAGTCTCACCATTGCCCAAAGCAAGTTTAGCACTTTTCTGAGAATGACCATGTGGAGGAGACCCTTGACCATAATGTCTACCTTGTCCATGCATGAAAGTACCAACCATATGAAGCAGCATGTCCAAAGCCCTGTTGTTCTCAGGCTGTGGCTGGGATTGGGGCTGGGTAGGTGCAGGTGCTGGAGTGTTGGCCTGTGCCTTGGCCTTTCTGATCTCCTTGTGTGTATCCCTCAGGATCACCATATGGAGCATCTTACTATACTCTGGTGGAACAAATCCAGATGGACTGGTTCCTCCTGAATAGGCTTTTGCAAGCACAACAGGAGACAGAGTATCAGGCTCTTCAGGATATGTCAAGATAAAGGGCATGTCACTCCCTGTGCAAGCCTTGCTGGTGAAGGCCAGCTTCACATCCTGCACCATCTGATACTTTGCCAAAGCATCAGGCAAAGTAGACAGAGAACAGAAAAGACAGGCTGTGGCAGACTTGACCGACTTCTGACAAACTCTTGAGACCCAGCTGAACCAATCTTCCCACCAAAGTGTTGACCTTCTCATGGTAGTTCTGGCCAGTCAGGACAATATTCCACTCCTCCTTGGTGAGGTACTTAGGCAATGAAATGGTTTGTGGCTTCAAGGTCACTTGGGGCCCTTGTGTTTGAGTAGGCTTTGTCAAAGTCTGGTCAACCTGCTCTTTCAATGTGTTCTTCATGGCAGTACTGAATGATGAGCTCTCATCAATTTGCTTGTACAGCAACAAGCTGTCTGCAGGAGACAAAGACACAGCATCGATCTTTGCCAGGATCCCTTTTTGCATGGAAGTCTCCAAGTCATTGATTTGCCCCCCAGCTTTCCTATGCCCCAGGAAAGCATTGATATCAGCAATCTCCTTCTTGATGTCTTCCACAGTCCACATAGCCATCAGATCAAATGCGACAAATGAATAGGTCTTGTCACAGGAAAAGCAAACAGCTACAATAATGTAATCACATGCAAAAGGAAAGAACATAGTACAAGAAGCATACATGTATGAGAATTAAGTATGAACATGAACATGAACATGAAGCTGTTCAGCTTGACACTACATGAACATGTACATGAACATGAAGCTGTTCAGCTTGACACTGGACTCATGTACATCTTACATGACATGAAACTTCAGTGAGCTTGCTGCCTTAGTACATGAAGCAATGTATGTCCATGTAACATGAAAGCTTCTAACTTTGTACTTAGACCATGCAACAAATTTATGAACTTGCAACATGAAAGCTCTCTTCAGCTTGGGCTCTAACAATGATCTTTTTTCCACAATGTGCTTCACACTCAGGAATGAGACCTGTACCATCTAGACAATGCATGGCAGAAACATGTACAGGAGTCTTCACACTGTCTGTCATTGTAAAAGCATCCTGACAAACAATTGACATATACTTGGCCGTTTTGACCTCTCTTCAATTTCATTGTAATAGCACCACAGTGAACCTTTCTGGTAATTGTATTGTACACAAAAGGAACCATTTTGGTCTCTGTACCAACAGCTACCTCAATCCACTTCACTATGTCCTTACCCTTCTCATTGTCCTGAGGCAGCAAAGCCACTTCATCTTCTGGATCAGCAATTGGCAATAGTGTAGATGGAGGTGGTTGCTCATCCACCAAAGTATCATCCACCACAGTCTCTTGACTCATGGCTTAACTGTGTACATTGACACACTAAGCAAACTATGAGTAGAGTGCAAGCTGAAAAGCCACATGCATGTATGCAACATAAACTCATCATGACAGCCAAAGGCTTCACAGAGCATGGTACCACCTGACTCAATACATGCATCTCATGAAAGCTTTCAAATGCACACTGACTATACAAGTGGTTCAACTCCTTCATGGATATGAACATTAACATATACCAATGAATTGTTCAGCTTACCATGAAGGTTATATCAATCTCCACATGAAAAGTTATCATAAAAGCATCATGCCTTAGATAGACACCATGCAAGCTATCATAGTGGACAACACATGAAGCTGAAGCCACTCACAATCCAAGTCTTTTTTCAGCATACCCACAAAGGTTCAGCTCAAGACAGAGCTGCTGTACTAGCACATTGCGCAATCAAATTTGTTTCAAAATATTGTGCGCACACCCAATGAGCAAACATATATAGAGTGTTGTTTATTAACAAACAACATCATTTGAACATTGCGCAATAATGATTATGAACAATATTCCATATAATTTCTTTGTTTAAATTCAATAATCTATAACCTTTGGATATCAAAAGTGTAAGTTGACTGAATCAACTAAACTTTTGGATTCCAAAAGTTTGGACAAATTTATCTAACTAAACTTTTGGATTCCAAAAGTAAACTTTTGGATTCTAAAAGTTTGTGCAGATTTATCTAACTAAACTTTTGGATTCCAAAAGTTTGTGCAGATTTATCTAACTAAACTTTTGGATTCCAAAAGAAACTTTTGGATTCCAAAAGTTTGTGCAGATTTATCTAACTAAACTTTTGGATTCCAAAAGTTTGAGCTAACACAACAATATTGATTTTTTTTTATTATTTATGTTTTAAATATATGTTTACATGATCAAACAACATTTGTCATATTGTTTTCTATCAAGCTCAACATGCGCACAAAGGCAGGAAACATGTCTCTTATGCAGTGGGTAGCTGCTTTTTTTTGACAAAAGTTTGTATCATCCATCTTCATAGCAGCCCCAGTTCCAATTATGTTTCTTTGGAGCGGTCCATTGGCAAACAATCCAACCCACACTCATCACAAGAGAGAACTGGACTTGAATTCAGGTTCATGCTGAGCATCTGCTTATAAAGTTCACATAACAATGAACAAGTTCACTCATGGACATGAGCATAGAGCTTCATGCATAACATGGTTCACATGATGCATATGAGCGCATTCCACAGTTCACATGACATGACATGAACATTCTCAGCTATAGTCAAACCTGTCATCATTTCCAGTCTCAGTCATGACACGCATGTGACTGTCAAACAAAGTTTGGAAAGCCCTGCTGCGCATCATGACATTCCTGATTCTTGTGACTTTTTCATACAACCCCAAATCCAGGGCTACCAAGAGCGCGATGGCCTTGGCCATATAGCCCTTTTTTTGGATTGGGGGCAAAACAGGTGCAGGAGGAGGATTGATTGTGCCAAAATTATGAACCATTGGCAAAGGAGGACCAGCTTTTGGTCTTGCACCCACAATGTTTGTAGGGTGAGGATCAGAAGTGGCCTCTGCTTGCATTGGCTCATCTTCTGTCAGTTCTCCTGCAGTGGCCTCTGCATGCTCAAACTCAGACAGTTGGTTGAGCAGCGATGTCTCCAGGTAAATCATCATGTTTTGCGAGAACTCAAAGTAAGAAGACACCTGGAGATCAGCCTGGGGGAACCAAGCATCCCAGGGGTAGAAAACTTCACCCCCCTTGAACATGGCCACAATCTCAAGTTCATCCCACTTTACTTCGCTGTCCATGAGCACTTGCTCATCATGCACGCGTTCAGACAGAAAATGAACAGAGTATGTATTGGAGAACCAAATGTACCCTGTGCAAAGTGGGGCAAAGGCATACTGCCCAAACTCCATCGATTTCCAGATGGTGCTGCCATTCAGCTTTCCAACACCATGATAAATCCCTGCCCAAGCTTTAATGTGCTCATTTGGATAGTCTGGCATGGGATCAGTGAGGGAGCGGTGCAAACAGATTGTTTGGCTATCCCAAACATCTGTGGTCCCAGGGTCTGCTACTACCCCCAAATTCACGGTCACTGGATTCAATCTGGTTGACATTGATGGTCTGGGCATCATGGCCATGGCTTCAGCTGGGATGATGGATGTAGGAAAATGAAAACTAGAAAGCATCAACACAAATGTACCCAATGTGTTCAAAGTCATCAAACTGTGGAATGCCTTTACAGTTGTGAAGGCGCCTTGCAAGCATATTTTAATAGAGTTCATAAGTTCATACCCTTATACTGAGTGAGCATTGGTTTGACAAGATGTTCAAAGCATGACATGCAGTCAATCATGTTCAGAACAATGACTTACATGTCTATGAACATGTGCATGGACATGAAGGCATCAGCCTCAAAGCATTTGCTTGCCTGCCAAAATGCACCTAGAGCCATATGAAGCATGACTATCATTCATGGCATGATGTTAAGCAAGTCTACAAAGCAACCCTTTCAAGGTATCCACAAAAGCCTAGTGGCCTGACTGCGTATGTCAAAGCTGACAATACATGCACATGGCAAATGAACACACATTCAGCCATCAGCTTGCACTCATGAACATACATGAACACACATCAAGGTTAAACATACACTGTCTCCAGCTCTTCAGCCCACAGGTTGCATATTTTTTCACACATGCATACTTCATCTAAGAGCTCTGATCTAAGAGTTCTGTCTATCCTTCTTTGAGGAGTAGGCTCTTCTTTCAGGCTCAATGCATTCAGCACCTTCTTCAAACATGAAAGTACAAAAGGTGGACATATTGTCTGTATCATACAGAATTTTCAGGTCTTCATTCTTCCTAGCAGGTGTTTTCACAATGATGAAGCCTTGCTTGGTGGAAATGCGAAGACTGGTTGGCAATGTTGATGACCTTTTCCTCTTTCTTTGCAACACATTTTCTTCAGGTTCTGGATGTTGCGTGCTTTCAAACACAGTTGCCCTGCAGCTCAACAATGCCTGCAGCCCCCTGGAATTCTTCAAAGATGGTTTTCCGCCAACATTGCCATTGTTCAAGAGGTTGCACAGGCCATAGTTGCTGGCTGAGATCTGCAACCACAGTGTCCCATCCTCGCTCTCTTCCATGAGACCATCAGGAATCAGCCACTTCTTGCCAGTCTCCATGAAAGTAATTTGGTCAAGCTTCTGCAGCTCCACAGCAGCCATGGATGTGATTGAATGCAGTAAAGCTATATGAATGCTACCCAGCTAGTTGCTTGAGTTCACAGGACATGTACATGATTATCACACTCACGTGCATTCATGAAGAACAAAACATTCATGACCTTTTGCAAGGCATGTAGCCTGACACAACATAGTTCTCTCAGTTCAACAACATCATGCATTTGTCCACAAGCCATTTGCCACTCCCACTTACATGTCATGAGCACATGCGCATTCTCTATAGCACAGCACATTTTTATTCAAAACAATGGGTTTCTACCTATGGGCCTCTCTCAGTACCATGCCCATGCTAACCATCAGCTATCCTTGTCCTTGGGCTCCTCTTTGCAACCCCGCTCTTTGCCATGATCAGGTTCTGAAGCAGAGTCCCAAAACCCCAAATCCAATGTCTTTTCAGACAAGGAATCATCCATGTACTTCTTGGCATCAGACTTGGCCATTGGTGTGGGTTCCAGCTTGGCACCAGTCTTTTCCTTCACATCCTTCATCACACCACTTGAAGTAACAGCTGCAGGCTTCTTTTGAGTTTTAACCATGGCTTTGCACTTCAGTGGTAAGCTTGATACACTCAAAACATGAACAATCATTGGAATGACCTGCATATGCTGGACATGCTGCCACACCAAAAAGCATAGCATGAAACTGTATGGCATGTCATGGCTGTACACCCTTGACCTCCACATGAAAGCCATTTGGCCTGGATGACACACATGACTCATGACATGCGCACATCTTTGTCACAAGCATGAAAGAAACTGACATGACACGACATGACATGACAGTATTTGGCATGAGATGTCATGGTACATGACATGGTATGCCTCTTTGGCACAACAAAAAAGCCACTTGGGCTTGAAGACTCACATGTTTGCTGTTTGCAAATACTTTTTGACTCTTCGCATCTTCAAAAACTCAACCAATACTGCATGGCTGCAACCTCACCCCAACCAAGCACCAAGCTCAACAAGCTCAACAAAGAAACAAAAGCTCACATGTTGACATCAGCAACCCAACACTGATACATGAATACATTTGGTTGGTATAGCACTATGTTGCATGCCCATGCATCTAGACTCTATATCATGCCCTCTTGGCTCTCTTTGCATCAGGCATTCTAGGATCACTTTTCTTTGTGACTTTCAAAGTCAATGGATCATGAGCAAGGATAGGGGCTGGATTGACCAAAATGGTAACCTCAATCTCTCCAAGCTCAGTCTTGAAGGTCAGAGTCTTCTCTTCCAAGTTGCCATCCTCAGCCCCTGTAGCACAAGCCCAATATGGTGCAAAGGTTCCTTTGATGGTTTGATCAGGATCTTCAGCTTTGGGAAGCTTGATAGGTTTCATGGCACTGATCCAAAAGCATGTCGCTTGAAATTTGCACTTTCCAAGCCTGACATTTGCAAGGTTGGGCTCTTTCAAGGACAGTGATGATGGTGCTTCTGGGCATGGAATGAGCTTCAAGCTCTTGGCCTTCATGTCCTCAGCACTAACACCACCATCTTGGGTTGCTTTTGAACAAGGATATCACCAACATCTACATCTTCTGTGTTGTACACCTCCATGAGGGCCAGAAAGCACTGACATTTCACTATCTCCTGGGAATTGGGTGATGGAAACAAGTTGCTGAGTTCATCATCACATAGAAGTACTGGTGGCTTGGACTTGGTACCCTTCACCTTTTCAACCAGTTCCTCAGCACTCATTTTGACAGTGGTCTTCTTGGATGGCTCCAACAGTGGGTAGAAGACAAACACAGCCTCCACACCCTGTTGTCAAAGTCTTTGAGGGTGTAGTGGCTGCCTGGCTCTAAGCCCAACTTTAGCTTGGCAATGAACATGCTGTCTTTCCCCTCATCCAATGAAATTGAAGTTTGTGAGGTGGTCTGTTTTTTGGCAGCTGAGGGTGAACTGGCACTTCCCAATTCTGCATGGCCCTTGGTCAACTCTTGGTTGAAGAGGTCTGAAATGTCTTTCAAGGAGTACTTCTTTCCTTCAGAGCCAGACTTCTCCTTCTTGAAGATCATTAAAGTGGCCCTGATTGCTGCAATGCCAAACACCTTGTAGACATCAGCTTTCTTCTTACCACTAGCAATTTGGGACAAAGCACTGTTCCATGCCATTTCCAAAAATGCCTCTACCTCAAGGATCATGGTGAGATTCTTGGGGGACTTGAGGCCAGTGATGTCACTCTTTGTCACTAGCTTAGCCACCCCATCAGTGCACTTACCCACAACCACATTGGTGACAATAATGGCACTTCTGATCATGGTGAAGAACTTGGACTTGGAAAGGTTCACCTCTGTCAAGGTATTCATGCACTCTTCACCAATGGTTGCATTCTCACCAAATGCCTTGCCCATGTGCGCCAAAAAGTCAACAAGACTTCCATCAGCTCCACCTGCAAATACCCACAAAAATGAACAGCCATGAATGAACACTCATGAACAAACTTTAACCATGAAAACCTCATGAACCAATGAATGCATGTGAGTAGTAACATGAGCATTCATGAGCAATGAGTGCCACTGGTGCAACACTCATGAAGAGTGCACGCATGCAATACAACATCAATAATTGCAGGCCTCCATGCCTTTGCACATACCTCCCCACCATAGGTGCATAGCTCTTGATGGGGCCACCAAGGCAAAGTCCATCAGCAATTGCAGCAAAGTCATGCTTTCCATCTTTTGAACTTACATTCTTGACATGACTCACCACAGCTGACATGAGCTGGATTTCATTCTGTGCCTCATATGTGGCATTGGTGCTGTTACATGCAGCTTCAATCAATGCTGGGAGTTGGGGGAACTTGTCCTCCACAATGGACAAAATGATTGTCCAAGTCCACCCTGTCTGGACCATTTTCTGCAAAGAAGGATCCTTTGCAAACAGGTGGCTTCCCAAATGACCATCTTGGCTGGCCAAATTAGCTTGGGGGGTCCTGCAAGAGTTCTTGATGGATTTCATGAACTGAGTAGTGTGCCCTTTGCTGACTGTCATGAACCGCTCTGCACCAGAAGGAATGGCAAGGAGCCCTTCACTTGCAAGTGCAAGGTCCTTGGTAAACTTGATTCGTTCATCCTTCTTTGCTGCTGACATCTCAAAAGCAACAGACCCTGTCAGCTGGGAAAGGTCTGCACCCATGGCGCAAATCATAGACCCCTTGGCATGACAATTCCATGCATTTATGCCAAACCCTCCCCTGTTTGAGGGGTGCACCACAAACAGCTCTGGTGGCAGCTCTTGCTTGTATGCCAATCCATTTGACAAGAGTATTTTCTCAATTTGTGCCCATTTGTTGAGCAGCCCCAACCCTGAGAAGATGATGTTCTCCACATCCTCGATGACATCGCTGCTGATCATGGTGAAATCAGCAGAGCAAAACACAAATGCTACTTCAAACTCTGGTTTGTGCAAGAAACACTGCAATCAAATGGTTGACATGTCACACATGCATGCAATGCAGTGACAATGAGGTTTGGTGGGCAGCAATGAAACAATGTACATGAACCTCACAAGTGTTGAGCAGGCCATGATATGACATGAGCAGCCTTGCATATGCCAAATACAGGTGGTTGCAAGTGACAATTCAAACCACATGACAATTAAGTGGTTGCAAGTGTTCTCAATGCTGCATGATGCACATGGGTTACTACACAAAATGCATGTCAAAAGGCATTGCTGAAGCCTCAATAGGCCAAACAGAAACACATAACAATGACAAAACCCGTGCATGAAATGTTGCATGAATTATTGACCCAGGGCTTAAGGCATGCTTCTTTTCACACATCATACATCAGCTCATTACCAATCCATGGACATCAAGTCCAATATATGTACAATGACACCAGCTTGATACCTGGTGAAGCCCAGTTGATCTTCCAATCCTCTGGCAATGGTGATCCTGAACACTGTCGCAAATGGTTTCCCACACAAACTACTTATACATACTTTCATGATATATTAAAACTTGATTTTAAAAACTCTTCTATATGCACAGTCCAAACCACCTTTCTTCCCAAAGGTTCTCATATTTGGCTGAGAGCCACCATGTACCATGCCAGAAGCCAATGCTAAAGCGAGGTTGTCCTTCATGCCACCACTGCATTTTCATATGTGCTGGGAAGAGGGCAAGCAATGCCTCTTCAGATCTCAAGGGCCAATACTGCATGCTGGCAGACATTGGATCTGCATTGCCCATGGCTGAG